>JAGDYQ010000017.1:1196177-1752312 GCA_021962125.1 Bulinus truncatus | reverse complement strand
AATACTACAACCTCCGCTTAAGTCTAAAAATTGAAATTTCAGAACGAATAATGTTAATATTTGCTTGTGCTGAACCCCTGTTGAGCTTAAGATGCAAAAATGTTTGGTGCTAAGATAATCATTAGAGCGGCTAGACCTACAAGTACAAACATTATTAAGTGATTATCCTGTTACATTTATTTTTAAAATAACGACCATTCTGTTAAGGGGCCGTCCATAAAGTACGTCATTCTTATTTTGACCATTTTTTTACCCTCCCCCGTCACAAAGTGTCACAAATCTCGGGACCCCCTCCCCTAATTACGTCACACATTAAAAAAATAATTAACAACTAATTAAAATTTAATCGAAAACTTAAAAAAGCACTTCACTATTAAACTGCCTTAAAATATAAATATTAAAAGAACTATCAGATTATTATATGACTTTACTAGTAGAATAACTAATTGTCAACAGTTGTCACAGTTACTCTTTGAAACAGTAGCTCATTCAATTTAATTTGAAAAAAAATTGCAAAAACTAGACTTGACAATTATATAAAACATCATTTATCTGCTACATTTTTGTTTACAGTGTTCAACTTTGAGATAATCTTCCGATTATAAATTCTATTGACACAGGATAAAAAGTCGATTAGCGTAACTTCTCCTCAACAGTGAGTAAATAATAAAAATGGAAACAAAACAATGCGACTAAAAAAAAGGACTAGATTGACAAATTATGTGAGCAGCTCTTGTGCTATATAGAATATGTTTATAGTGGGCCTGTGAATTATGTTTAATTAAAAAATATTCACTAGACATCAATCATCCATGGTGAAGTGAAGTGTTCATGTATAGTTACGACAGACATAAATCTTTCCCCATCATCGTTTCGTGGAAGAATAATCTAACCACTCAACATCCTCTGAATGTGCATTTTCCATTCTGCCAATAATTGCCATGAGTTCTCTTTGCCTTTTAGCAGCGATTCTCAAAGGACGGAGGCGTTTTATCTGAGTTGCTTCTGAAAGTTTTGGGTTGGCACATTCTCCTGCTCCCGAGCTCTGTGTTGTCCTGTATGTTTCTTCAACATTGTTTGTGAGGCAAAGTATAAGTAACACACTTAGCGAATTCGATCATGAAAGCTGGTCTACAAAGATGGACGATAAAGATCATATGGTTGTACTTTAAAAACACTTGTTGATCGTGGCATAATGTCGTCAAATTTGAGAGTTTGTGCCACAAACAATGAAGGAAATTTATGAGCATCGGCATCTGCTCTTTCCGAAGCTCTGAGTCCATCAGTTCAGGGCCGTTTTAAGGTAATCGTAGGCCCTAGGCACTTTCAAAGTCTTAGGCCCTCCCCGACTTCATTTTTAATATTTTTGAAGAATGCACCCTCACTTCTTTGCTATTTGAAATCTAAATAAACTTTTGAGGACGTTATATGTGACTATGCTAAGACAAAGAGCCGAAAAGTTAACATACTGTAATCAACAGATCTTTACTTTAATACAAACATTATTAAATTTATTGGCATTCTGAGCTTGTTTTCACTTTCTGTTCTGGCTTTCGTAGGCCCTTGTAAAGTCCGTAGGCCCTGCATCCGTTGTTTGGTTGATTTGGGATTGGAGGAGGAAAGAATCTCGAAGATAAAACGTTGAAATATGAGCTCCTAACTAACATGAGAAATTGTGAACAACACATTGAAAAGATATGCATTTCATGCTATTTTGACATAAAACTAATTTAAGTGTATCACACAAATTTTGAAAATTATTTTTAAAACTATTAAGTTTTAAAAAAAAATAAAAAATTTTAATTAGAAATAAAATAAAAAATATATATTTTAAAAATGTGACGTCACACTTGGCCTGACCCCCCCCTCCCCATGTCACAAACTGTCACACTTTCTTACACCCCCCTCCCCTCCCCTTTGGAGCGTGACGTACTTTATGGACGGCCCTTAAGATAACTGTATATTTTAGACAGTTTGTCTCTTGACATTTGATCCCTTAAAGATAACTGTATATTTTAGACAGTTTGTCTCTTGACATTTGATCCCTTAAAGATAACTGTATATTTTAGACAGTTTGTCTCTTGACATTTGATCCCTTAAAGATAACTGTATATTTTAGACAGTTTGTCTCTTGACATTTGATCCCTTAAAGATAACTGTATATTTTAGACAGTTTGTCTCTTGGCATTTGATCCCTTAAAGATAACTGTATATTTTAGACAGTTTGTCTCTTGACATTTGATCCCTTAAAGATAACTGTATATTTTAGACAGTTTGTCTCTTGACATTTGATCCCTTAAAGATAACTGTATATTTTAGACAGTTTGTCTCTTGACATTTGATCTCTTTTTAAATATATATTTCTGACTGCTACTTCCAAAACTCTTGTTTTGAACTTAATGATCCCTTATGTCATTTTCTTAAAAAGCTGTTTCACAACTGTTCTCTCATCATGATAATTTTACGAGGCAAAGTATAAATTTTACTGACACTTATTATGTAACAATTTATCATCTTATATTAATTATGAGTATAATTGATACAATGTTGATTTTCCTAGAATACATTAGATTGACATAGTTGTTGTTTTTTTTATTTTTTCGATTTTTACAAAAATTATAAATTTTTGTTTCAGTTATATTTACTCACCAAAATGAAAATGCGAAAGGCGTGTTTTATTGCGAATGGATTCAAACAGCTTAATATAGATCCAAGGAAACTGGTGATAAACATACAGATTCCGAAAATGAAGATGGACAATCCAAATTCATTCATAAAAGGCATATCTTTCATCTCTTCTGGTGATCCTGGATATGTGAGGCTGGTGATGTCTACAACACGGACATGGAAAGTTAAACATATAGTCTGATTTATTGTAACGTATAGTCTGATTTATTGCTGACAGATTTATTTTAAAAAAAAGCTCTGTAAGGTGACCAAAAAAAAATCATTTGCTATTTATCGAAATTGTTTATTAAAAGATTCTCAAAGCTTCATAATGTTTTTGTGATAAGATTTACTGATTGGTTTGAATGATTGGTTGATATAAATTAGTTTTATTTTGTGTCAGACACGTTGCAAAGTGCCAATGTTACAAGAATAACAGAATTTGACTTTTTCTTTAATTGTATGGATCATTTCCTTTATTTCGAACCCGGTGGTGGGCTGTGCCGATGTGTGACACGCATTGATAACGAAAGGTTTTATAAAAAGCATAACCTGGCCCGGGGAGGGGATCAGGGGAGATCCAAAATCAAGGTGGAAAAAAGTATGAAGCCTTAAAAGTGTGTTTCCATTTCTGCACTGGATATTTTGTTTTATTTTCTATGTATGATCTGTTCATGTTTATACATAATAAAAAAAAAAACCACATAATGAACCGCGACCTTACGGTGGTTCATTTTATCGTCTACCTGCTAAAATAAATAACTGTTTATTAGCTAGTTACGTACTGGTGTAGGTAGGCTGTCGAAAGACTTTGAACACTGGAATATAAATTGTTTTCTCAGGAACAAATGCCAACAGGATACCGGATACTGTAAAGATACAACCAATGATCTGGAGAAAACAACATTAACATATATGTATACATATATAGATAGATAGGTGGATGGATGGATAGATAGATAGCTAGATACATATAGATAAAGATAGATAGACAGATAGTTAGACAGATAGATAGATAGATAGAGATAGATAGATAGATGGATAGATGGATAGATAGGTATATATATAGATGGATAGACTTTAGATAGATAGATATATATAGAAAAATACATAGATAAATGAATAGATAGATAGACAGATAGATAAGACAGACCGATAGATAGATAGATAGATATATAGATGGATATATAGCTAGATAAATATAGATATAGATAGATAGATAGACAGATAGTTAGACAGATAGATAGATAGATGGATAGATGGATAGGTAGGTATAGATATAGATAGATAGACGTTAGATAGATAGATAGATAGACAGATAGATAGACAGACCGATAGATAGACAGACAGACCGATAGGTAGATAGATAGATAAATAGATAGATAGATGGATAGATGGATAGATAGGTATAGATATTGATAGATAGACGTTAGATAGATAGACGTTAGATAGATAGATATAGAAAAATAGATAGATATATGGATAGATAGATAGACAGATAGATAGACAGACCGATAGATAGATAGATAGATAGATAGATAGATAGATAGATAGATAGATAGATAGATAGATAGATAGATAGATAGATAGATAGACAGATAGATAGATAGATAGATAGATAGATAGATAGATAGATAGATAGATAGATAGATAGATAGATAGATAGATAGATAGATAGATAGATAGATAGATAGATAGATAGATAGATAGATAGATAGATAGATAGATAGATAGATAGATAGATAGATAGATAGATAGAGGAAAAGTCAATGTTATTATGTGGGATTTTTAATTTAGTAATGAATGGATAAACGTGTTATTTTCTTTTCTTCTTTAAACAACCTGAAGATTTAATTGTTTAAATAAACAAGTATCCGAGAGTTGGATTCAAACTCAGGCAGCCAGCATCTTACGACTGTTCCTTAACCATTTGCGCTTTTAATTCGCACTCTCATATGAACGCTTTTACAATTATATTTGAAAGTGCTAGATTATTATATAACTTTCCCTAATTTTTTGGATACCTTTATATACTAGTGTATATATATATATATATATATATATATATATATATACGCTTAAAAATTGTATACTTATATATACATGTATAACATCAATAGTCATTGTTAAAACTACAGTTATTAGATATTGAAAAAAATCGCAATAATATCTTCAGAAATACAAGTAGAAAGTTGACATTGTAACTTACCATAAATACAACTATTAGTAGGATAAACCAACAATTAACTGTACAGCCACATTTACGCTTTCTAGACTGAGTGACATTATTCTTGTTTCTATCTGGCTGACCACCATTATTCCCAGGCTGCCTACCATTAGCCTCATTCCTAGGTTGTCTACCAGTAGCCTCATGTCTAGGTTGTTCACCAGTAGCCTCATCCCTTGGTTGTCCACCAGTAGCCTCATCCCTAGGTTGTCCACCAGTAGCCTCATCCCTAGGTTGTCCACCAGCAGCCTCATCCCTATGTTGTCCACCAGTAGCCTCATCCCTAGGTTGTCCACCAGTAGCCTCATGTCTAGGTTGTTCATCATTAACCTCGTTCCTATGCTGCTCACTATTAGCCTCATTCCTAGGTTGTTCAACATTCGCCTCATTCCTAAATAGTTCATCATTAGCCCCGTTCTTAAGTTTTTCACCATTATCCTCGTTCCTAGATGGTTCACTATCATTCACCTCACTTTTATACGGTTCATCATTAGCCTCATTCCTACGTAGATCACCATTATTCACCTCATTTCTAGATGGTTCACTATCATTCACCTCACTTTTATACGGTTCACCATTAGCCTCATTCCTACGTGGATCACCATTATTAGCCTCGTTCCTAGATGGTTTACCACTATTAGCCTTTTTTCTAGATTGTTTAATATTATTAGCAGCTCTAGTCCTGTGTTTAGGCGGCTGAGACGATGTAGTGCCATGGCTAGGTGTCGGCGCCACACTATTGTTCCTGCTTAAGTTGGCATTCCTCGAGTTCTTACCTTTAGTCATCGGCATCCTGAGTTGTAAAATGGTCTATGCTCTATGAAATAATATAAAGTAAACGAAGGGTTAGGGTTACGGTTAGGTTTACGGTTATGGTTATGGTAAACAGCCAATTAAAGAAGGACACACATTAACATAAGTAAACATTTGTTAGAGGTATTAGCTCTTTGGATTTTATCCACGCTCGTCAGAGCAAGTTTAGTTTTATTTTGGGCTATGATCAGGCATGAGGAGAGGGGAAAACAGTTGGGCCTCTGTTTCTCAAAGGCCCCATTAGCCCAAAACGTTCGAATATATCCAATCAACAAGTAATTTTAAAGAGGACGGGTGTTAAAGTGGTGTCAAGCGCTCGACTGTCGACCGGATGTGTCCCAGGTTCTTACCTCATTGAGAACCTTGGGATTTTTTCAGGTGCTGTTGATAAGTCTCCAAGACCACCCAGCTTAAAATGGATACTCGACTTTAAGTTAGGGGAGTAAAGGCGGCTGTGCGTTGAAGTAACCACACAATCCCTTCATATGCCGATATTACTGCAACAGATGAATTCTACTCTTCATCTGCCCAGACGAGCCCGTAGGGAGCTCAAGGAAACTTTACTTTTTTAAATTAATTTAAAAATGAAATATGTTTCCTTTATTGTTTTTTTTATTTCAATCATGGCAAAGTTGAAGATGTAAGTCACTGACACATGTAAGATGTTGTGCAAATGGGAAGGACAACTTATTGAATAAGACAAGCACAAACAAACCAAAACATTTTGAATAGATGCCTCAAAAAAAATTAAAATGAAGTTTAATCCATTATAAAAGTACATATCATAAGTGAGTCTCACATTATGGCAGGCCTGCGTAGCAACAGGTTGGCCTGTTAAAAGTAAGAGCCCATATCATGGACGGGGCGTCAGAAGGATCCTTGTCGAAGATTATTGGACAATCAGGTTCTTAAAAAATGCAACTTCCACAACATTTTCGCCTAGCGCCGCCCCCCCCTCCAATGTACTTTTGCTTGGCATCCTAAAGTTTTTGGGTTTTTTTTGCCTAGTGCCACACATGTTTGTTTACCAAATGCCCCAAATGTTTGCTTACTTAATGCCCCAAATGTTTGTTTACCTAAAGCCCTAAATGTTTGTTTACCTAATGCCCCAAATGTTTGTTTACCTAAAGCCCCAAATGTTTGTTTACCTAAAGCCCCAAATGTTTGTTTACCTAATGCCCCAAATGTTTGTTTACCTAATGCCCCAAATGTTCGTTTACCTAATGCTCCAAATTGTAACTTTGCCCTAAATGAGCGGATCTCCAATAAATGATAAAAACCAAAACACTTCTGTTTATCAAAACACAAGCGATGATTGGTCAGTTATTTGTGGCTACACTAGGCGCCAGCACTGACAACAAGTCTCGAACAACAACAAAAAATGAATGGAGCAGTTGAACAATTAACCAAAATAAAAATCTTAACTTTAAAAAAACCAATCAGTGGTAGCGATAATCGTAAGAAGAAAAAGGAGAAAAAAAAGTAATACATTTAAAGGGAAAAATGTATTGATTCTAATTTTTAGATCCTGCAGGATCGGAACCGGAATCGGATTTAATATTTGAATCCTGCCGGAATCGGAACAGGAACCAGATTTTACCGAATTAAATAGTAATTTTTCAGAACGAAGTAGTAATTTCTCGCCTAACATAAAAAAAGATATAAGAATGAAAAATAAAATAAAAATTTAGTTTTTCAGTTCTCGATAGCAAAAAACAGTATTAACCATTTAGATCTTGAAGACTGTGACTAAAACCCCTTCCCCAATCTTGAGTTAAGAAAGATAACTCTGTCAAAATAACAGGTTCTTCGTTTTAAAAATTTAACCTGATTTCTATTACAATCAAACAAAGAAATGGATAACATATCTTAGAAAGTATAATAAACATGTTTTTTAATAAATGAATTCCAATATATATATACTGTGGCACCACCCGATAGCTTATTTTTCTTTAGCTTTCCATAGTGACGTCACCGAACCGTGTTATTTCATTCATACATTCATTTAAACCATTATCTGACTATTTCCCATAAAAACGCAAATTAAAATGCATTTCAAATCTAAATCAAGATCACTTTAATGTTCAATTAAAAATGTATCTTCAAGTTATTTATCTAAATTTGCGAGGAATTTTATCCAAATCGTGACAAAATCAACTCAAATAAAAAATGTGCAGAAAAATAAATTATTGAACTTTTTGAAAACTGTAAACACCCAAAAATAGATCGTTGTCTTCTCTTTAAAAAAAGTTAAACTTTAATAGCTAAATATAGTTTATAGAAAACACGGAATCATAAGTAACGGAAGATAAGGTGTCGTATACTAGACCAGGGTCGGCAACCTTTTGAGACGGAAGAGCCTAAAGTTATAATTTACAATTTTCTCAATTTTTAAAGAGCCACTAAATTTGTTGTCTCAATATTACAGTATTTGATCAGGCCGCAATTTGACATCGAAAGAGCCACAACTTGACATCGAAAGAGCCGCATGCGGCTCGCGAGCCGCAGGTTGCCGACCCCTGTACTAGACTAAATACGATTCAAATCTTCCTTTTTAATATGTTTGTACTTACATATAGAACTAAAACCGATCGACGTTACTGTAGTTTTAAAATCAAAGGAATTTATTGTTTTAATTTAATTGTATAGCGCTAAATATTTCAAAATTATGTTGCGCTAAAAAAATTTCTTACAAATTTCAAACAACAAAGAAATCCGGCTTAATTTCGGCACATTTTAACCGGAACCGGAATCGGAACCGGATTTGTTAAAACTGCCGGAATCCGGAACCGGAATCGGATTCCGGTACAGCCCTAGTCACGACACAAGGCTAGGGGTCACGGCACACTTTTAGGTCACGACATAATGCTAGAAATGACGGCACACCACACTTGTGTCAAGACATAATGCTAGGGGTGACGGCACACTATTAGGTCACGACATAATGCTAGATATGACGGTACACCACAATTGTGTCAAGACATAATACTAGGGGTGACGGCTCAAAAAAATCACCCTATTAGGAAAGTATTTTTTTTTCATTAAAAGCTTTTGTTGACTTCATTCATTTTTAAAATTATTGGATGTTAAAAACTACGTGTGTGAAAACCTTAAAATTCATAAACTAGCTAATAACAATGACTCTAATTTGTAACCAAAAATATCTCCTAAAAAAGACATAATAATCTAGTCAAGAAAGAAATTAGAAAACGAACTAACAAATTGGGGTCAAGTTTTTTTTAAGACACTCTCAGTCACTGTAATGGTCATGAGGTGAATGGTCATAATTATTCTGAGATCTGAGAAATTCATTGTTTAAATGACATATATAATTTCTCGATGAACATTAATCATGACATTTGACCTCATCTAGATAGGGGGCGACAAACGATATATATATATATATATATATATATATATATATATATATATATATATATATATATATATATATATATATTCCGCTTAATTGGAACACATCGGGACCGAGGCTTTTTGTCCCAATTAAGCGGCTGTCACAATTAAAAATACAAATGTACTATTGGCTGCTTGGTTTGGTTTCTTTGAGAATTGTCCCAAATAAGTGGCTGTCCCAACTAAGCGGTGTCCCAATAAAGCGGAATCCACTGTATATATATATATATATATATATATATATATATATATATATATATATATATAACAAAAATGAAAAATGAGAGAGACACCCCCATTTTACTAGCATCCCTACCTTTAGATAGCAACCCCTCCCCCCCGCAACCCCCAAAACGTCATAAAGCGGATTTAATTAAAATGTATCAATACTTACCAACGTCTCTTAGAATAAAAAAATGTGTTTCCCTAATTATCAAAGTTAGAAAAATACACGTGAACTGTTTGGTCAGTACTTTAATGCCCGTTCTGACATTTAAATATCAACTTCTAGGGTGAGAGAGACATTTAAGTTTTTATACTTTTCAATTTGTTGACTTTCACGGGTCGTCATGACTTTTTTATTTTTTTACTTTCTTTATCGATCGCTGTTGACGTGAAATTCTCTTCAGAGAATTTTTATGCTAATGTGCAAAAGTTTCAAACGTGCCATGCAGGTCTTTTCATAATGAGTTGGAGAGTATTTGTATGTCAGTTATATTTAGTTTGGAAACGTCATCATTTCATTTAAATTCAAAGCTGAGCCAAACCTCCGTAATACATGAAGGGTTTTTTTTAATGGATTTTTTTTCTCTGATTCTCAGTTTACACGGAGGAAGGTAGCTTGATAAAATTTCAAAGCAGTAATGTACACTTACACTTAGTTTGATAGGTATTGCCAAATTATTTCCAAAGACAATACCTTTGAGTGGCTATGTCATTTAGAAATAGAGTTATGAATTTTTCTCATGTCAAAAAATGGGTTTCTTTACTTAAGTAAAGTATAGTTCACATTGACTGTAGTTAGAACTAAATAACCTTTTTTTACCTATAAGCTATTGGCTTCTGTTTTCTACATAAATATTCTGATACATTTTATTCTGAAAATCTTTTAATGATTATAATTAAGTTAGCCCACAAACGGAAGCCGGCTGCCTGGTTAAAATAAATGTTAATGAAATCATCTAGGCCAATATTACTTTAAATTAATGTTTTATAATTGAACTATTAAAAACACAAAGTCCCATAAATCATTCTCAGATGTATCGATATAATTGGCCCGAATATGATAAATAACATGAGATCGGTTAGAGTGACAAGATGTATTCTGTTACATATGAAAAATACAAAACTGGACGTAATTTAAAAAGGGATTTAATTGAAAGTTTGACATTTTCTGACAGTTTGTCACTAAAGTGCAAATATTTGTTGAAGTAGTGAATGGACGAGCTCATTGTGCAGTGGTGTTAAGCGCTCGACTGTCGACCGGATGGGTCCGATGTTCTAACCTCAACCAAAAAAAAAACATTTATTTATAGCAAAGTGCTAACACCCCAATTAAATTTAAATTAGAGTTCCCTTAAGCCCCTAAGGACTCAATTAGGTAGACGAAGTTTAGAATGAATCTGTTTCAATAACCTTGGCATAGGAAGGGATTGTGTGGTGGACTTAGTGCCTTATTGTCACTTACACCAGGACGTCACTGAGGTTCGAAACCAGGACTCTTCGGTTGTCGGTCGAGCGCTCTCCGCAGCACAACCACCCGTGCCCTAATTAAAATTAAAAAAAAACAACTGATATTTTATTCGTGTGCCGGCTGTGACACGCGTGCCATAGGTTCGCCACCATTGTCATGGTGTAATAAAGAGAGTGTTTTGTTGTAATACAAGCGCCCGACATGTCTTGATTCTCTTGGCTACTTGACTGTAGTAAATAAATGTTCAGACTCACGACCACAGTATTGGGGCTATACATATCTCTGGACAACGACATTCCCAACATCTACTGTCAGTCTTGGCCTGCCAGTCTTGACGATTTTGCAAGTTTGTGACGTACAACATGGTATAGATTAAATTGTGATTCCGGTTCAAAGTTCCAAGAAATGGAACAGTAAAATTTGCATATTTAAATTTAAATAACTCACGGGGACGATGTTTTTATTTGTCTTTAAATGATCGAACTTCCTATATTAGGGACAATTCACATATTACATTGCGCATGAGTGTTAAAGTAGTTGACGGTTTATTTATTTTTTGTCCGTATAATATAGACTATGTAGGAAATAGATAATAATAAATAGATAGATAATAGATAGATTGATTGATAGATAGATAGATAGATAGATAGATAGATAGATAGATAGATAGATAGATAGATAGATAGATAGATAGATAGATAGATAGATAGATAGATAGATAGATAGATAGATAGATAGATAGATAGATAGATAGATAGATAGATAGATAGATAGATAGATAGATAGATAGATAGATAGATAGATAGATATTTTAACATATCAAGTTAATTTAACACAAAGTACTTCCAGGAAATAATTTTCGGAAGTTTCCGGTTCACATCGATATTGATCTGGCAGCAGTTCAATTATTAGTAAAGTCGGCAATAATTCTATAGCATTAGAACTGTGGCGAAAGTAATATTTGAAGCGTGACGAGCCAGCCTATTAGATCTATGAAAAATTAAAGTATCTCGGCCGTAATGGAGCCTAAGGCAGTGTGAAATGTTTACATTGCATACATATTTATTTTAATTTATTAAATTTGACGTATGAGATATGCCATGTTTTGTTGAGTGACAGGTGAAATTTATCTGTAAAAAATGACGAAAAATACTAGTGCGTAAAATTTAAGAAATTGATATTTCGATGATCATAGTAAATATTTCTTTTTAAATTAGGTCTACGTAATGAATTAGAAATTGACTAATGGATATCTACATTGATTGATTAATTGTGTACATCGATTGACAAAATAACTATCGTGTTCGTAAATGATAAGTATATGATGTATAGATAGCCGCACACACTGAAAAATGGACTTACAAACATAAATAGATATTCATAATTATAAACTGTCCGTATAATCTTTTATTGTATTACAAAAACTGAAGCCGAAGATAAACACCAACCAGTGGACGTCACGGGTGTTTGGTTTTAGGTGAAGCATTATGGTGGTCAGATGCCTGAGCATCGTTAAAAGCACTTTTAGTGTGGGCGGGGGGATACATGTGGGACTCATCAGATCGCGATAATCCATTATCAAATATTACGTATGGGAAGTTCCAGTCTGTTGACCAAGTCAACCTTGTAACAGAAGCCACAACCTTGTAAGAGAAGCCATCACCTTGTTAGAGAAGCCACAAGCTTGTAAGAGAAGCCAGCACCTTGTAAGACAAGCCACAACCTTCTTCGAGAAGCCACAACCTTGTTAGAGAAGCTACAACCTTGTTAAAGAAGTCACCACTTTGTTAGAGAAGCCACCACCTTGTAACAGAAGCCACAACCTTCTTAGAGAAGCCACAACCTTGTTAGAGAAGCCACCACCTTGTAAGAGAAGCCACCACTTTGTTAGAGAAGCCACCACCTTGTAAAAGAAGCCACAACCTTGCCGAGATATGGACAGTTACGCACCACACAACATCAAAGGATCAAACTATTTGCCAATAGCTTTGTGGTGGTTTGTAAGGAGGTCGTCACAATAATGATTGCCATTAAAAATAACAATCCTGTCAGTGATATCATTTAGCATTTATTGAATCCATTAGTACATGAGACAAAGCAAAATCAATTTTGAACAAAATATAAGAATCTCAATATATTGACTCGGTATACAAACAGTGATGTCAAGTAAAGCGTTCATTGAATTGTATGTAATAGTTTGAATATTGTATAACTTCAGGATCAAAGGTCGTATGTACTATGGGATGGATCGATAAAGCGCTTGACTGTAGACCTTAGGGTCTAGTGAAAACAAATGGAATTCTTTAGATCATGGATATAGTGTCTTTCTTGGCTCCGTAGCCATTCCTCTATGGGCTATAGTGTATGGGGAAAGGGGGTAGAAGGGACATATAAAACAGTCCCAAAGTAGGTTTATATGATGTAAGAGAAAAATATCTCTTCCTGACAGGGACTTCACAGATAGATATGTGTTCAGCTAGAAATTATTTAAGGGGAACTTTTATCAGTATCAAACGAAACATAATAATGTCTAGTTAAATCACACATTGTGAATTAACTCCCTTTTAAATGGAGCATTTTTTACTTCAAATGAATCATCACGTTATACAGTTCAGAATCATCACGTTATACAGTTCAGAATCATCACGTTATACAGTTCAGAATCATCACGTTATACAGTTCAGAATCATCACGTTATACAGTTCAGAATCATCACGTTATACAGTTCAGAATCATCACGTTATACAGTTCAGAATCATCACTTATACAGTTCAGAATCATCACGTTATACAGTTCAGAATCATCACGTTATACAGTTCAGAATCATCACGTTATACAGTTCAGAATCACCACGTTATACAGTTCAGAATCATCACGTAATATAACCCAGAATCATCAAAAATTTAAATTTCAAATTAAATTGAGATTTGTAGTATCCAATAACTGTTACGATATATGTCGAATTTCTTTTTTTCAAATCCGAAAATGTGAATAAGCTCCTTATAAAAGGAATATTTCTAGGTAAAATATTTACCAAAACCGCCAATTGTAAACCTAAAACCTTTAAGTCAAATTAATGGATCTAAAAATAAATCGTTAAAAACTCATATTTTATTTGCATTAGTGAGCTTCTTCCCTAACACATCTAATATAATAGTTGTATCGAATGATGAGTCAGAGAGATGTATCTCATGAAATATAATGGTTGTATTGAATGATGAGTCAGAGAGATGTAACTCATGAAATGCGTTTAGACGTTTGAAACAATGATGAAACGTAAATAAATTCGTAGCTTGTTATAGTTGGTATGCACACACACACACACACACACATACACATAAATGAATTTAAGATTGAAGCACTGCTAATTGTATTCAATATAACTTTAAAAACATGTTGTAGGCTTAAATAATTTTCTTTCATGCAATTTTCACGTTTGATACCAGTCATATGACGTTCATGATATATTTTCCATTTTTGATCATTTTGTGAAATTACTGCGATGTATGTGATACGTAAGTATCATTCTTATGAAGAATAGGAGTTCATAACTCAAAGATGTCTTAACTGTCCCAAGACCAGTTTTTACTAGATTGAAATTTACGTGGTCAATCAACAGGGCTCTTATACTCATGATGCCCTCGTCCTTACCCAGAAAGGTCCGTGCGTGACTAGAGTCAGGGGCGGATCCAGAAAATTGGAATAGGGGGGGGCGTGGCTTTGTAAAAACTTTATATTTCGAGCAGCAGCAGAGAAAAAGGGTTTAGACATTAGAGGGGTCGGAGCCATAGGGGGGGGGCGAGGTCGGGTCGGCCCACCCCTGGATCCGCCAATGACTAGAGTGACTAAGGAGGCACTTAAGAGGTTATAGCACTGGTAAACAGTGATTTCGTTGACAGTGATATTTGAATCATTTTATACAAAGTCAACTATGCTGATTTAGAATATGTAAGTGCTTTTGCTAGATTGGCTCTATTTTACGAGATAATTAAAATTAATTAAATAATGTATGCACCGTGTTTGGAATTTGTCAAGAATTGCATGAAGTATAATAGTATACTAACAAAAAGTAGTGAAACTGTTAATAGTCATGCAGAAATTTGTTCAAAAATATGTGTAATAGTGTTATAGAAGAAAACATTTTCATTTGAAAAACTAATTATGTCTAATTAATTAATTAATTAATATGTTAATTGTCTATAGTAATGCATTAGCAAATCGCTATTTGCTCGACTTCCTTTTGTATGTGTCGTTGGTGTAATTGCGCTGGAGGCCCCAACAGTAGTCAGCCATCATATGTATGTCCCATCTTCCTTGATATCTCTCCTCCATCACCATCATATCCTGATGAAACCTCTCGCCTTGTTCCTCACTGAAGTCCCCAAGGTTACCTGGAAATTTGTCTAAATGACTGTGCAGGTAATGTACCTTGATGTACATATTTGCTCCAATGTTTCTGAAGTTAGCGAGCATATCTTGCACCAGTTCTTCGTAATTCTATGCTCTGTTATTACCTAAGAAGTTCATGACAACTGAAACAAAACTGTTCCATGAAGAAGCTTCAAGGTGATCCATGAAATTAGTATAATGTCGATCGTTGATGAGTTTCAGAATCTGAGGACCGTCAAAAATCCCAGCTTTCAGCTTCTCCATGCTCAATCCGGGGAATGATCTGCAAATATACTTAAAGCATTTGCAAGATTTGTCCAAAGCCTTAACAAATTGTTTCATTAAACCTAATTTGATATAAAGCGGTGGGAGAATGATCTTATTTTTGTCTACAGTCACGGTTTCCCTTGCAGGCCATGTTACTCTTGTCCAATGATCTTGCTTTGCCCTGCTATCCCAAAGGCACATGAAGCATGGGTATTTTGTGTATCCTGACTGCTGCCCAAGCAAGAAGTTTACCATTTTTAGATCAACACAAATTGACCACTGATGCTCATAATAACGGACTTTCTGCAATACTGTTTTGATATTCTCATACTCTTCTTTAAGTGTTGTTGAGTGAGCAATGGGAAGAGATGCATATCGGTTACCATTGTGTAACAGAACACATTTCAAGCTTGTGATGGAACTGTCTATAAAAAGACGCCAGTCTTCGGAATGGTAGTCTTGTAGTCCCATTTGGAGCGGAAGTCCAGGGATGTCATTACAGTAAACTTAAATATTGAAGAAGAAAATCTTCTCTTTTCCGATAAAATGTTATTTTAACTTCTGGTTTGAGAAAATTTCTTTCATTGAGCCTGGACACTAAAAGCTCAGATGCTTGCTTGGACAGATTTAGGTCTCGTATTAGGTTATTGAGTTCTTCTTGGCTGAATGGTTGAGGTGTTGAAGAACTTCCTACATAATCGCTTCCACTGTTTTCACCTGCCAAAAACTCCAGATCTTGCCGCTCGTCGGAGTCTGATGGTGAAAGCTCTAATAATCCAGTAAACACTGGTATACGAACTTCACTGCTATGTGGAATTGGTCTCATTGCAGATTCAAGATCAGGATAACCCCACTTAGATTTCTTGTGGCGATTGAAGCCTTTAACATTCACAATACAAAAATAACAATCACCAAAATGGTCTTTCGGCTCTCGCCATATCATTTGTACACCGAAACTTAGACTTTTCTTCTCACTACTTATCCACGCAGTTTTTGCAGACCTTATGGGGAACCCAAGACTTGTTTTGGTCTTCCAGCTTCACACCGAAATAAGCCAAATATGCCTGCTACACAAAGTCAGTTATATTTCTTCTTTGCTTTTCAATCATGTATTCTCCACAGATGTAACAGAATACATTCGGATTATTTTTGCAGCATCTTCATGATGAACTCATGATGTCTTTAGAAAGCAGCTATAAAAGAGAAAAAAATAAACCAAGTTATAACTTGGTATAGTTAATAAAACAACAGACACCAAACGTATTGCATTTGTTTTACACAAAGGGTACAATCATATTTTCAAGATTGTCCAATATCTCAGAAACTAGAGCCAATTCAGCAAAAGCAGTGGCAATTTTGAAATCAGCACCCATGAATTGCTATAAATTCATTCAAATATTCTTGGCAATTCGAAAAAAATTTTTTTTTGTTGTAGTCTATGCTTAGAGAGGGGGGGGGGGGAAGGGAGAGAAATCTCAGCGGTTGCTTTGATTGTGAGCCCAGACCTGCGTGTCACATGTGACTGCTCTCCTTCATGGCCATCGCAGTTTAAAGAAGGTCGGCAGTTAGATGTGTGACTCATTACTAGACCACCAGGCCAAGTATCGCATTAAAAAAGGAAGCACATTCCATTAGGAGAATGTGTACATCTATTCGCGAACTAACGTGTGAAGGGTACGTGCGGACGTAGTCTAGCACCCATAGAGGTACAGTCGCAAACAAGGTTGAGAATCGCTGGAATATGGACATGAATAAAAGTAAATTTATGTCTGGCGCTATATTTCAGTGAACATGTTTATTCTTTCAATAATTACCTTTCCATTTGATGATTTATCCTGTTTTTTGTTTTGTAAATTGTGTTTTTAAATATATAAATTATACTCGTAATTGTTAATTGAATTTAATAAAAGTTTTAGAAACTTATTTCAATTTTTTTTAGTTTTTTCGTTTTTCTTTCCCTTTTTTTTCACATTTTATTATGAATACTATTGTACAAACAAGAAACACAAACACCGTCAAAGTCGGAATCCATTTAATCTGGTAATGTCATTAGTTGTGACTGACTAGTGGGTGATAACAAAATCAATATAAAACACCAACACATTAAACTATAACATTACATATTATATGAATATGAATATGATATGATAATATACTGATGAAACGTTTTACTTTAGATAATAAATTTAATGTTAGAATATTTTGTTGTATAAAAAATAACATTACATCAATTATACATGAAACATTTAATAACAATTCTGATTTTGGTAGCAAAAACTGTGCAATTTTTTTTACTTTGACTTTATAAAAAGCTATTGACCTACATCTGTTATGTGGTTAGGCTTCGTTCGCTACGATGTGTCCTAACATAATAATTTGAAAATCCCGCCCTTTTGGCATGCAAAGTAATACAATACACCAAATGCCTAAGCTGGCTAACTTAATGGTAAGTGCAGATCTGAGAACGCCATATCATATCCCCCCCATAGTTACGTCACTGACCAGATATCAAACTATGTAAGATAGATAAAGTGCAGACAGCTTGTATCATGCATCATTACTACTAGATATAACTAGCAGTAGCCTGCAAAACTTTTACATAGAGTTATGTTCCCTTAGGCTAGGTTATTTTTGGTTTCGGATAGATCCGATTTTTTCATGATTTTGTTACAATTTAAAGATGCACTATGTTGTAGAAATACAAAAAAAAAAAAATAATAAAATTCAAATGGAATTATTTCACATTTTGGTCTTTGGACTTTTATGTTTAAAACCCGCAGAAACTATAAAAAACTGTAGATTTAAAAAAAAAAACATGTATCGAATCGAGGGCAAGACGCCATTTTGAATTCTTGTTTTCCGCTTTCGATTCAACACAGAACCCAGACTACTGTTATTGTATTAGATGTATTAGATGCAGATATCTTCAAGGTGGTTTGTCGTAAAAAAAAACCAGTCTCACGGACCAGTGGCGGCTTTAGTGGTGGCAATAAGGACGCCCTGGACTTGAGGTGGAACCAGTGTTAGAAGATTGTATGTCAACCAGCTTAAACCAATTTACTATGGATGTCCACTTACAACACTCACATGCGGCCCCGCGACCCTCTCTCCTCTAGTAAAGCCGCCTCTTCATTCAGCCTTTTTTGAGGAACCACTAAAAACAGCACAATTTTTTTTCTCTTCTACCACCTTACAGTGCCGACACCTCGATTGTAAGAAACAACTTTTCAAATCATCCAGTCCTCAAATATTTACACTGTACTTTTCCCCTCATTAGCCAGCCTACTTGCAGTTCATTGTGTGAAGCCTGTTTTGTTCCTTTCAAGATTCCAGTGGACAACAATGTCAATGCCAGCTGAAACAAAATATGATTTTAAATTACCTGTATCAATATTTTACCTAAATTTTGAATTTTAAATAAAAATATTTCAACAGAATTGAGCGAACTGACAATTGGTTTGTAAAGAATTCTATATTAGAATAATCCACTATAGAGAATACATTTATAAATATATGCGCACTCATGTGCAACATTCATTCTGTATACCAATACAGGTGAGGACAGAACATCAACAAATTATTCTGAACATCTCCGCCTATTCCATTTAT
This sequence comes from Bulinus truncatus, assembly GCA_021962125.1. Taxonomy (NCBI): domain Eukaryota; kingdom Metazoa; phylum Mollusca; class Gastropoda; family Planorbidae; genus Bulinus; species Bulinus truncatus. Next base: position 1,733,233 of record JAGDYQ010000017.1, on the reverse strand, counting down.
TCCATTTTTAATGAAATAACTAAACAGATGTTACAGTACCAGTACTTAAATCTTCAGGGGGCTTTAGGTGGAGACTTACGAGATATTTTCAGCCTTAGACGGGGGCCTTGATATGATGATTTGTAATAGGACTAAATACTGGAAGGGTTAGGTCAGGGCAATCTTGGGCCATGACATTCTAATGTGTTCTTTTTTATCACCCCCACTCACTCACTTACACACACGCGCACAAACTGATAAGCTATTTTATAACAGAATATTACATCAGACAGGCCGCTCCGATGAGTAATGGGCCCCCCGACATGTGTTTGCATTAAGTAAAAAGACATTATGTCGATCATGAGCAACGTACTCTCTATCTCACCTGTAGCAAGAGAAATCCTGACACTGCTAAACCCTCATAGAGTATGTTATTCTGGACGTTGTTAATTAAAGTTGTGTAGCAACCAACCACGTTCTGTTAAAATACAGTAGCATGTAACATTGACAAACTGAGGTCTGTTTCTGGGTTTTAGAACTAATATCACTTGTTGATACTTTGAAAATATGCTTTAAAAATACGCTCTTTACATTGTTGCTTTTTTAAAGGCCTATAGGCAGATGTGAATTTAAGTATCGTCGCACCGGGCCCGCGTCTATGACACCCAAATATTTAGGGGCTCTACAATACTTTACATAGCCCAATTCTAAACCCTTCGATATTTTCTCATTTTTTAACGGGCCCAATATTTTAATCTGCACCCAGGGCCGCAACTGACATAAGTTCGCCCCTGCTCAAAGGCTTCATTTTCCAATATTTACAAAAAAAAACTCTTTTATAATAGAAATAGGAATTCAATATTAAGCTTTAAACAAGTAACTAGGATTGCTAAAAAATAATGAAATAATAAACTTTTTCACAGATATTAAATAAGAAACAATTCATATACTCACAGCTCTACAAGATTTGTGTTTCTTGTTGCCGAAATCAGCGACACCGTCTATGCCACAGCACCCAAACTGTGTGCATAACAAAACAAAATAATTAATCTCGTTATTTTGGCGCGAATACCAAGATTCACAATATAGTTAAGTATATACAACAATCCTAGACACCAATAAGATATACAACAATCATAGACAACAACAAGATATACAACAATCATAGACACAAACAAGATATGTGAGCATAGAACCTAAATGTTTTTTATTATGTAAATAGGTTATTTGATCCGGTATGTCAAACTCGCAGTCCCTCGAGGGCCGCTTTGGTTACACAATGTTATCATTAGGGCCGCAACCCACGCATAAATTAAATTATATAAAAAATGGGTTACATTGTCAGTTAATTATTAATAGTAAATTGCAATATGCAGACAAATGTTTTAACGACTAAGAACGTTCATGGATTTAAAAAAAATTAGATAGATTTTAGTTCATTGAAAAAAATGCCAAATTTTCCCCCAAGTTGAGTTGTATGCAACAGCAAAAATTAAACAGGATGGTTAAAATAAGTTCCAACGCACATGTGGGTCATTCCATGTCAACTCAACCAGTGGTGTTCACCCGACCTCCTTAGATCTTCCTGAAATCTTCAGGGCTTGTGGTACATTCAAAGTTGAGTGATTCCTGAAAAGTTTAGGCCATTTGGTCAAAAACTTTCTGAGATATGATTTTTTTAATTTTTAAGGGTAGTCGCGAGTGCGCGTGACATTTACATTTTCGCGATACTTGAACGTAAATATTTCAAAAACTAAAAGAGGTATCAGGCTGAAATTTTCAGTATTTACTTATTGTTTTGTCCTAAGTTGAATGATGTATTTATTTTAAGTGTATCTTGCACACAGACTGCCCTAAAAATTTCCAAACATTGCACTTCAGACAGTTTTCATCAATATTTGACTCGGTATAGTCAAGAACCTATAAGACATGAAATGATGTTTGTTATATAATTAGTAAGTACCATATATGTGTTTATTATTTTGATAGAGAATTTCTGTTAATCAATAATAGTGTACTCATGGTGGGCCCCTTTAAGCATCATGGTCGTCCATTTTTGCACTTATTGCGACCCCCAGATGACCATGCGGACAGTAATTCACACTTTTCATATTTTGCACACTTGTTAACCTTGGTAAGTACTAGCTATGGTGAAAATTTCATGTTGGTGTCTTAACGCCTTCTTGGTGAAAAATTGCATGAAATTGCATGATTATACACTATTATTGAATATTGCGTAGCGAATATTTCAAAAACTAAAAGAGGTATCAGGCTGTAATTTTCAGTATTTACTCATTGTTTTATCTTGAGTTGAATGATGTATTTATCTTAAGTGTATCTTGCACACAGAATGCCCTAAAAAATTCCAAACTATCAAACTGTGCATTTTGCCAGTTGCAAGAAACAGTTTGATAGTAGGACTGTGTGTACATAGATAAGATACCATCAGTTAACTGCATCGGCAGCATAATGAGCATACGCTGATATCCGCCTTGCATGGTTGCTTGTATGGTTGATAAAAACATACAATCTGTAATTTGATTTTGTACTTAAAACTAACTGTATTTTTCATAAAATTTGAGTGACATTTCATTGCTATGCTGATTTACCACAGTACACGTTAATGAGGCCCGTAGCGTGCGTGGTCAAATAATGATGAAAACTGTCTGAAGTGCAATGTTTGGAATTTTTAGGGCATTCTGTGTGCAAGATACACTTAAGATAAATACATCATTCAACTTAGGACAAAACAATAAGTAAATACTGAAAATTTCAGCCTGATACCTCTTTTAGTTTTTGAAATATTCACGTTCAAATATCACGAAAATGTAAATGTCACGTGCACTCGCGACTACCCTTAAAAATTAAAAAAATCATATCTCAGAAAGTTTTTGACCAAATGGCCTAAAATTTTCAGGAATCACTCAACTTTGAATGTACCACAAGCCCTGAAAATTTCAGGAAGATCTGAGGGGGTTGGGTGAACAATTGTCAAAAAACTGGTTGAGTTGACATGGAATGACCCATTTAACAAAATTTTTTATGGCCCATCGTCTAATTAGATCAAGTTAGAGTATTTCTCGACCAAAACTCCCACCCCCACCCCAAAGACATACACAATTAATAAAACAATGTATTTAAGAAATAAAACCCACACACCCTGAAACATAAAAAGGTATTTGACCAGCTACTGTACTCTTTGTTTAGCAACACATTGCACCATCAGGTAATGTACCCTTTGTTCAGCAACACATTTCACCATCAGCTAATGTACACTTTGTTCAGCAACACATTGCTCCTTCAGCTAATGTACCCTTTGTTCAGCAACACATTGCACCTTCAGCTAATGTACCCTTTGTTCAGCAACACATTGCACCTAAAGCTATTTTGGGGATAAGGATGTGGACTACTAAAAAAATTCACGCAATAATTTGAAGGATTTAATGTATTAGTATCTCATCCCTACAAGGACTTCACAGATGTGGTCGCTTAGTCTACCTATCCAGTGAAACGGTGACTTTAAAAAAAATGACTGCTTTTTAAAAACTAATGTCTACATTGAGAGTGTCTAATTGACAGATGAATGACACATTATCACAGCATGTCTTCATTGGGAGTGTCTAATTGACAGATGAATGACACATTATCACAACATGTCTTCATTGGGAGTGTCTAATTGACAGATGAATGACACATTATCACAACATGTCTACATTGGGAGTGTCTAATTGACAGATGAATGACACATTATCACAACATGTCTACATTGGCAGTGTCTAATTGACAGATGAATGACACATTATCACAACATGTCTTAATTGGGAGTGTCTAATTGACAGATGAATAACACATTATCACAACATGTCTTAATTGGAAGTGTCTAATTGACAGATGAATGACACATTATCACAACATGTCTACCTACATTATAGTTTAAGAAGTTGATGCACTTGCTAAATGAGTCTTCACCCTTCTCATCAAAAGTTTCCTCAATTCTTTTCTTAGGATTGGATTTGATGTCGTCGTGAAGCTGAAATAGAAAAAAAATGCATCGACTATGTATAGGCCTACATGAATAATTTAAATAATTTGCGTATCTGTGTGTGTGTTTGTGTGTGAAGTCCCTGTAAGGATGAGATGAAATCTCTTAGATCCCTATAAACCACTAACGGGACGGTTTTTTTTGTGCTCTTCTTTCATCCCCACCAGAGCCGATAGCGCAATGGCCATGGAGGCAACACGGGAGATATATCGGGAACTTGAGCAAAGACCTGAAAAATTTCCTTGGTCCGTATAGGAGATCGAACCAGGTACAGTGGATCGTTTTACCGCACAACCCATCTAGTGTTTTATGTTATCTAGTTACAAATGATGTGTTTTTTTATTGACCACCTATTGTTGTCAGTTTTAGATTTTTGAGACCTATTTTCCAACCGTTCAACTTCACTGGATCCCTGCCAGTCTGTCACTACATAACATCCAGTCCGTGATTTCCCCAAAGACTGGAGCCCAATTTTTGTTAACACACACCCCCGACAACTGTTAAATCATTAAAATCTAATTATAGCAACCAATGGCACTCCTAAAAACTGGGGCTCCTTACATTTATTTGGGTTGCACCCCCTTGTGGCATTTCATAGCCCCCCCCCTCCCCAAATCCCCACAAATGTAAGTAGGCCTATTTGTCCCCATCTGAACGAGCAAAGTTTTTCATCACTCTATTTGAAAGGACTAGAACCACTTTGAGAACACTTTGTATAAAGAGATTCATCGCTAGTCTCCATTTATATAAGTAAATTCGTGTACTAGAAGTTACTTAAATAATATTTAAATGGAAGAAAACTAGTTTATTACTTGCGAGTCTCTGGCTAAAAACATGGCCGACAAAATTATTTCAACAACAATTGACAGGCTCATCATGACTGCAAACTGTAAAACAAATTGCAAACAATTCATTGAAAAAATATTTCTATTTATAGACCTATAGCTCTCTTTAAGGTAAACGGGTTTTCTTCACTTTCTGTCTGAGAATTGTTGTTTTTCTTAGATTAGTTTTTATTCTAATTTAGGAATTAGAACTAAGGGTATAACTATACACCACAGAAAGACAGGAGAATATGTGAATTTCAACTGGTCATATATACCACAAAAGAACATAGTAACTGGAATATCTATGAATTGGAACTGGAGATATACAAAACGCAGACTATCAACTACTCACCGTTATCAGCATATTTTTGCCGTGCGACTTTTTACATCTGACAATGCAGCACGATAAACAGCCCAGGATACAGATTATGAACCAGATGAAGCCGAAGAGGAAGGCACATATCCCAAACGGAAAAACCAGCGGCATATCTATCATCTGTTCAGCCGAGGTAGGGACTGAGAAACTGGTCACATCTAAAACACAAACAAATATAATTCACGCATTCACTTCTTGCATCAACCATATTAAAAAATAAGCCATCACTAATCAACGCTATAAATTATATTGGCAGTGCCGTAGCGAGCTTAACTCTCGCCCGGGGTGCAATACCTGTTAAATACTTTTTAGTGCGCGTCCCATTCGAAAACCATGTAATAATATATGTAAAATATACCATTTAGCGCCCCTTTTGTGAGTAACGCCCGGGGCATGATGCCCACCCTTGCCCACCACTCGCTACCCTTCACAAGATGTGTAGAGAATTTCAGCTTTGGACCATAAACTCTACAGAAATCTCGGCACGTATTTCAAGTATCCGTTTTATTCACCAACTAACATTTAAAATACATTTATTAAATTCAGTATAGGCTAATACAGTATTAAAGATTATTTATTTATTGCTTAAATGGAATCTACGCTTAGATGTACAGGTGGGGGCAAGAAAAAGTAGCCCGCCCAACTAAAAGTGCCACTTTCTCATGGGCCAACCTGTATTATTATACTCCAGTCCCTGTAATAATTATTTTGACATTCACATTTCTTGTCTAGGAAACAATGGTTGACACATATTTTATTTAGACTTAAATAATTTTTTTTTTCAAAATTGAAAGGCATGTTTAAAACTTAATAAATTAATTCCCGATTTAATTTAAAAGAAGATAAATATGTCTCTTAAAGCAAAATCATTTATACAACATATGTTGTAGCACTATAAAGATCAATATGTTAAATATGCAAGTCGATTAAATAGAAATATGTATCAATAGACACAGATATCATGAGCAATGAAATATGTATCAATAGACACAGTTATCATGACCAATGAAATATGTATCAATAGACACAGATATCATGAGCAATGAAATATGTATCAATAGACACAGATATCATAAGCAATGAAATATGTATCAATACACAGATATCATGAGCAATGAAATATGTATCAATAGACACAGATATCATGAGCAATGAAATATGTATCAATAGACACAGATATCATGAGCAATGAAATATGTATCAATAGACACAGATATCATGAGCAATGAAATATGTATCAATAGACACAGATATCATGAGCAATGAAATATGTATCAATAGACACAGATATCATGACCAATGAAACGACATAAATCTCTCTAATTGCGGTCTAACATTAATAAGTTTTGATTTAAACCAGTTTACCCAAAAATTACTGTGTTATAAAGAGGCTGTATTAGCTGCTAATGGTCTGTAAGACCATCACTACGGCGGTATGAAAGCTTTATCATTTTTCGTTTTTTATTTGTTTACCAAGATGGACGACAAGTATCTCACCCAACACATGTTTGAAAATTTTAACCTACCGATTCGACCAGAACCAATATGAGGTTAAATTACGATTTATTTACCACTTTACATAGTGTGAGCCTAGTATAATGAAAATATGATTTTTTGGTTAATTAACTACGAAATGTTTGCTGTTATAAAGTTTTCTTTTCTAATTATAAAATGAGCGATGCAGAGAATCCTAACTGGAGATTATGTCATTTATAGCAGATTTTTAAGTTTGTTTTATTTGTTGTAATAAATAATGTTCCTCTTCCACGCTATGTGTACAGTGTGAATGCTGCATCATACATTAAAACAAAGGTCAACATCAAAATAATGTTTATTAAAAACAAAGTTAAACATAATAATCTCTTCACCTCAATCTGTTCCGAGTTTGACAATTATTTGAATGTTCTTCTATAAAGAAAGACAACTAGGACACAATCACTTCTGCTTAATAAAGTATATCTTGCATGCAGATCTGAGGAGATGGGATTAGCTGGCTTGTCCATGGCACAGTTTTTCCTGTCCCATCCTATCCAATCCCATGGTAATTTATGTCTGTCCCGACCCATGGACAAGCCTGGGGGATTAGGCCTAGAAGGCCAGGCAGGCCTGAAAATCGCCAATTTTTTTTTAAATAAACCATAACTTAATAATGAATTGTGTATACATATAATATTGTATATGGTTCGGCCGCTTTTGTTCCACCGGGCCCCGAAATGTTTCTCGGAGACCCTGCTTACAAATACATACAGCATATCTTTGATTTCGGTTTACTCACTTGTGTACACTGGCGATTTGTAGTATGTGAAGATCACAGAATAGATTAAGACTGGGCTGAAAGCTAAAATGGTACCTGCGGTCAGCGCTAGAACACTGACAATCTAAGAAATATAATAAAAAGGGAAAAACAATGAAACTCATCTGATCAAATTATGATTCAATTTTTTTGTATTTTATAAAATCTTTCAACTTCTTTATATCATGATATTTTCAGTGGGTCAATAAATGGTCATTTAAAGAGACTGTCTCTGAATATTAACTCAATATTTTTAATAAAAAGCGGATGTTGGTATTTTCATGGAGGCTCAACTTAAGTCGAATTGAAAGTTGACAGCAAAACGAAATGGCCAACCGAATGAAATTAAAGCTGTTCACAATGTCAAAGAACAGCCAATTTGCTACCACAACGCCAAGTAGCGTTTTTTTTTTAATATTTTATTTTTATATGTATTTTTTAATGAACAGCGTCATTTAAAACGAAACTGCACACAAAAGGAAGCTGATGTCCGGATGTTTAGCTCGGCCCTATTCATGTATAGAACTGGATACAACCGACCCTAACCCTATTGATTGTGATAATGTCACTGAACAAAAGCTGAAACTTTATCCTCATTTTTTTCTTAAGACTCTAGTTTCTTTTTTTTTTTAGTAAAGCACACATTGTATATAAAACATTTATTTTGTGGATGCTCTAAATATTAGCTAGGGTAGGATTCAAAATTTGTAAAAACAAGGAGAACATTTTAAATATTCATTAAGCTTTTGTTACATCTGTATCACTTAAATAATTGTACCTATATAAAGTGCGAAAATTTTAAATAATGTTGCGTTTAGTCGGAGGAAACGAACCCTACTCCCTAAATGTTTACTTGATGTTTTATAAACTATTTTTGCCGCCGAGTTACGCAACTTGCATAAAAAGATTAACGAAGAAAGGCAATATAAAATATTTTGAAAAATATTGATTTGAGCTTACCAGAAAAATGGCAATTATCAAACCAAAAAGAGCTTTCATTACAGTACAACAGCTTATTTTTTCAGCAACTCCATCTGTATTTTCAGTTTTGGAGGAAATGTTCTGATTATTTTGCTGATTTATATTAGCCGGCTGATTGCTATTAGGAACCTGAGCTTTTGGTTCGGAATGTTCAAGATTTTGAGTAACTTCCTTATCGTTTTGAGCTGCCATGGCTGTTGGTATCGGATTTTCAAGATCTTGATTAGCATTATTGTCGTCATGAGGTGCCGAAGCCGTTGTTAAGGAAGCTTTGATATTTTGATTTGCTTTCTTGTTGTTTTTAACTGAGAGAGCCGTTGCTATCGAATCTTTAAGATCTGGACTAGGTTTTTTGTCGTTTTGATCTGCCATAACTGTTACCAGGGAACCTTTAAGATCTTGACTGTTGCTTTGAGCTACCAGACCGGTTTTTTATTTACAGTGACGTCTTCTTTCAAACTCGGAACCTCAACGTCTGTAATGTCATTACTGGTAGCTCCTAAGGATGTAGTTCTGCTGGTATCTCTTATTGATGTAAACGAAGTAGTTCTGCTGGTATACGTGGTCATTTTCGTTTATCTCTTTCTTCTATAAATAAACACAAACATAGAGACAAAAACAAATAAACGAACTTTAAATCATATAAATACTACTAGGGCAGTTTTAGATATATTTCTCTTCATGCTTAATTGGGAATTTTCTTTGGGGACAATAATCAGTATATTCTGCTGGTCATCTTATGTGGACTTCGTGAAGGAAAAAAAAACCTTATCCATTAATCCTCCGACTAATCTTTGAGGTATTTGTTTTACACATCACCTCTATTAATCATAGAAATCCAAAGGTGTGAAATAGCAAATAAAAGGATATAAGTAGGAGAAGTAGGAGAGACTTCGTATTGGGTTTTTATCTTCTAACATTCACATTTTTAAACTACGTGTACTTTTTTTTTTCTTATAGTTTGAAATATTCTGATCAAGTTGCAATCATTTGTACAAGTATTTGGTCAGTATTTTGATTTGTATTTCATTTTAAATTATTATCTGTTAGATCTTGGTGAATATCATATTTCTGAAGTGAATGGAAAGCTTTTCTTTTTATTTTTTTTAGTTTATGATCTTTCAGATAAAAAGAATATTTTGACTTTGATATGCACACATCAAAACTTGCCCACACCACAACTTGCACACATCACAACTTGCCATCAGCACAAGTTGCCCACACCACAACTTGCATACATCACAACTTCCCCAATCACAACTTGCCCACATCAAAACTTGCCCACAGCAAAACTTGCACACATCACAACTTGCCCTTATCACAACTTGACCACTGAACAACTTGCCCTTATCACAACTTGACCACTGCACAACTTGACCACACCACAACTTGCACACATCACAACTTGCTCTCAGCACAAGTTGCCCACACCACAACTTGCACACATCACAACTTCCCCACATCACAACTTGCCCACATCAAAACTTGCCCACATGACAACTTGCCCTCAACACTACTTGCGCACGCATGGGCTTGGTATGAAATTTTAAAACATTTTTGTCCAATTATGTATATCCTCTCAGTTCCAAAATCAAATATTTTTTTTGCGCAATGCCTAAACCATGAACTACTATTGTCAGCCTATATAAACACCAATTGTCAATGTTTATAATACAACAATCATGCAACTATATCATTGTCAATGAAGCAAACAAAAAATATTATAGCACTTACCAACTGCAAGCAGTGAGAAAAATATCTCCCCAAGTCTCAGTAAGTTTACTGTTGTTTACTGTTAATATTTATATATCGTGAAAAATTGTCTACACCTCCAAGGTAACGTGATAAATAAAAGCGAAACATAAAATTAGAAGTGACGAAATGGAAATGCGTTAATTTATTTCAAAATATAAATATGAATACGAACGTATGCGCTTTTTTATTTTTATCGATCTCTATTTCAGTGACTTTTTCCAATCAATCTATTTATAGATGGCCAGAAAGTATTGCGTTCATCGCTGGAACGTACGGCAGTCGATAAACCAAATTAAAAGAAAAATAAATTCACCGATCACGTGATACATCTTAATTTTTTTATATTTTGTATTTAGATATTTGTGGTCGTAAAATTATGTCTTGTTAGACGTTACAGTCTGTGAAGTCACTGTATGGTTTTTATTGTTTCCCTTCATCTTCACCTTAGCTGATAGTGTCATTGTCACGGAGGCACCACGGGAGATATATCCGGGGGGGGGGGGACTTAAACCATGACCTGAAATATCCATAGGTCCTCTACGAAAATCGAACCCGGGATCCTCAAGTTGACAGTCGAGCGCTTTACCGCAGTGCCATCGGTCCAAACTAGACGTTACAGTCAGAGCTGGTCAAGTGGTCATATGGCAGACTGCATGCTGATGTCCGTATGACCTCAAGACCCGAAGTGAGCTGGTTTCTTTCATCCTCTAAACAATATATAAGCAGCAAAGTTCTTTAGTACGACGTGGCTTTAAGTTCAGGGAGCATAACTTTTTACATCTCTGAACGTTCCGTCCTACCTAGTATGGCCTCCAGGCTGATTTATATCTATAAATTTATTTATAAAGAAATATATGAAACAAAGAATTTTTGGCGGATGTCATGTACCCCCCCCCCCCAACGCTGCAATTTCTGAGCCCCTGGTTTAGGGAATAACTCTTTTGTAACATAATTTTGTTAACTTAATTTTCTGTTTGTTTGTCTATACTTTGAAAAAAAAAAATACAATTATCTATATTTATATTTTTCAACGTATCGATCCTGACGTCCTAACAAATGCTACAGAAAGTTACATAGCTACAGTTAATGGGAGAAAAATATTGTCGACTACTGTTTACCCCTCCTACCGCTGAATGCAGACTTTCGATCTCTACTTGTATACCCATGTGTGGCGAGGAAGTAATTAAACTACACTTAACTTAATGTTCGTTCCGTTAAGTTCATCTATTATTTTATAGAGACATGTACTTATAATTTTTCTTCAGCAGTAAACGCTAGCAGGAATTCTAAATTTAGCTTTGGAAACAGTTGGCGACAACTCAGGTGTTTAAATCAGAACACTCGGCATACAGCACAAATCTGTCTGATTTGTTTCTCTTCCCAGAATCAATAGATTAGGAAAAACTGAGTGATTAGGTGGAAATGTTGGTATTTGCGACATTCACTCAACATTGTAAATTAAATATACAAAATATCAAAACATTTTAAATATATCGATTTGTTCAGAGGACCACAAGGCTTCTAATAAAATAAATTTGTGGGCAAAACACATCTTGTTATTGTATGTATTTATTAAAGGTACAATCATTAACTAGTTGTTTCTTTATTATTTGTAGGCCGAAAAGCTACAGATGAATAGCCAAAAGAGAGAGAGAGAGAGAGAGAAAGAGAGAGAGAGAGATGAAGAGAAATATTTAGGCCCAAGTTGAAGTCGAATATTAATGTATTCACTGAAATCGCAATGTGTACCTTTTGTGCACCGAATAAATTGCGATGTACATATTTAAATGAGTATGTAGGTACTTTCGTTCACAAATATTTTAAACAAATATATCTCTTAATTGTTCATAATTTAGTGAATGAAATTAATTGAATAACAGACGAAATATGACTCATGAGGAGCTGAACAAAACACATCAGAATTCATCCACGATGTATAAACACACACACGCTTGAGACGTTAGCCTATGGTCATCACAGCCCAATGGTCTGGAACCAATATCTGTCAAATCGTTTGCTGTTTTATCCCAAATATAATTTTTACCCTTAGGGTTCTATAAGCTCTAGCAGCAGATCTGTCTGCCTCCATTACATGATATGTGTTGCATGTCGCGAGTTTTTATCACATCAGTTGTTAATGTAGTTGAAGTGTCATTCGATAAGACTTACATTGCGCTTTGTTTTTGAAACAAGTAACTGAAATGGTATGGTTTGTATTGTAAAGAATGTATATCACTTTGCATATTTTCAGTTGATTGGGGTGCTGTGTTTTTAGTGGCTGGTATCTTATTAAGCTTTACACCTGTGACACTATATTCAAGGGTGTTCAGCATCCTCGAGACACCAGCAGAAGCAAGTATGTACGAAGAAATGAGGGTCATTTGTATTTCTCTGGGTTTTTTTTATATCAGCATCCATCATCTGAAAAAAAAAATTTCAATTTTTTTTTTTTTTTTTAGAAAAATAGATTATATCTAAACCAAATCCGTTCTTTTGTTATATAGGGGGCATTAGGTAGGAACTTCCAAAAATATCTAGAGGCCCCAGTACATGTTGGGGCCCTATCAACATTAAATTTAATGCGGGAAGAAGCTGGGGCCCCATGCAGTTGTCTAGTGCCCTATCTATAACCTAAGTTGCCTATTGGCCAGTCTATAACCACAGTTGCTAGTGGCCTATCCATAATGACAGTTGCCTAGTGGCCCATCTATAGCCTTAGTTGCCTGGTGGCCCATCTATAACCATAGTTGCCTGGTGGCTCATCTATAACCACAGTTGCTTGGCGGCCCATCTATAACCATAGTTGCCTAGTGGCCCATCTATAATCATAGTTGCCTGGTGGCTCATCTATAACCATAGTTGCCTAGTGGCCCATCTATAACCATAGTTGCCTGGTGGCTCATCTATAACGATAGTTGCCTGGTGGCTCATTTATAACCATAGTTGCCTGGTGGCTCATCTATAACCACAGTTGCCCAAGGGTCCATCTATAACCATAGTTGCCTAGTGACTCATCTATAACCACAGTTTCCTTGTGGCCTATCTGTAACCAAAGTTGTCTAGTGGCTCATCTATAACCAAAGTTGTCTGGTGGCCCATCTATAACCAAAGTTGTCTGGTGGCCCATCTATAACCAAAGTTGTCTGGTGGCCCATCTATAACCAAAGTTGTCTGGTGGCCCAACTATATTCACGTCTTTGAAAGTTCTTTTAACAAATTGTTGACGAATTAAATATTCCGTAAGCAAATAATAATGATTGGAATGTTCAAGTAAATAAAAAAGTCACGTGATAAAATCCTCATTTCCATTTAAAGACAACAAGCATTGAACATCAATAGAACAAATACTTAATGAGTGTGAGTAGTTATGTTGTATTATGACGTTGAGCGCGTGTGAGTATGTGAGCACGTATGCGTGCGTGTGTGTCAGTGTTTCTGCAGGTAAAGGCTGTCATATTTTATAGATGAAATTGTCTGTGTAGGGACGAGGTGTGAGTCATAGTCATATTTATAGAAAATGCTTATAATGGTACTGTGTTTGTTGAATTTAGTTAGCATAATCATTCAAAATAAAATAGCTTAAAGTTGCTAAATATAAAACTTTCTAGTTATTTATACAAATATATAAATCTATGTTCGTTTGTGTTTTGTATATAGCATAAAAAAATCAATAAATCTTTCTCTAAGAGTTTTGACCGACAACACTCACGCCTCGTTGCTGTGTCTGTGTAACACCTAGGTAATATACTGCCAAGAGATCCATATTAAGAAATATAAAATTCTAAGTTACAATAAAAAATGCATGTGATTATTATTGAACGAATGTATTTCATCCAGATGGATCACTGTTTACTATACCCACATCGCCCGAAGAGATAAAGGACATGCCGTTGGTCGAAGAGTTTAGTTCGACAGCTTTCATATTTGGAAAATTGTATTTCTGATATGCATCCTGGCATGTCTAGCGTGCTGTTGAGCAAGCTGAGTGAATATAATCTGGATAGTTGTAAGGAATCAGTACAGAGAATGAACTCCTAACCGTTTTTTTATGTAAGAAAATAGAAATTACGTCAAGGGAATTGTTACAAGTAACGGTAAAGGTCCCTTCCATGACCGTTGCACTGTAGGTTCTGGTGGGAATAAAAGATGCTCCCATTGTGGGGGAAGTTGATTAGGATACCCACGTCCAGTCAACTTTAATTTGGTACCTGACTTATGTTGAGAATAAAAGGCGTCTGGGCCATGAGCTAACCACACAATCCCTTCATAGGCCGAGGTTATAGAAACAGATGAATTCTACACTTTATAGGCCGAGGTTATAGAAAAAGATGAATTCTACACTTTATATGCCGAGGTTATAGAAACAGATGAATTCTACAGTTTATATGCCGAGGTTATAGAAACTGATGAATTCTACACTTTATATGCCGAGGTTATAGAAACAGATGAATTCTACACTTTATATGCCGAGGTTATAGAAACAGATGAATTCTACACTTTATATGCCGAGGTTATAGAAACAGATAAATTCTACACTTCATCTGCCTCGATGGCCCGTTAGGGTTTTAATGGAATTAATTTTTGTTGTGGATGAGGGCGCCGAAAAATGTAACTCACACAGGCGGCCACAATTAAAAGCTACGGCTCTGGCTCTCAAACTCTTGCTTCTGTATGCTTGGTGAAGAACTAAAATGAATATGAAGTCTCGCAACCCGGTTATGGTGTTAATATTTTACAATTGTAACGGGCTTATCGCCACTTGGTTTGGGATGGTTAAAAATTTTGTATTGTCCCTGTCAACAATATTAGTACAGCGAAAGCCTGTGATGCCATTATTTTCACTATAACGAAATTTTACCCAGTTAGCGATATAGGTCTAATAGACCTGATCTATATAATAGAACTCAGCATAAACTGTAAACAATGTATGCAAGCATAGAAACAGGTCAACTGTCTCAAACATTGACGTCAGACAAACTTGCACTCTAAAATAATAATGGACACATTACTCAAGGCTGTGATCTGTACACATGAGAAAGTCTAAAAATATCTTATATTGACACCAGTTAAAAACTTGTTATGATTCCAGGAAACTCTAAAAATAGATATCAAAGCTCCTGGATCAAAACGGTATTCAGCTTGTCAATGAAAAAATTCGGCAACTGACGTCAATGACAGAACGGAGGGTGATTGGTTGAAGACCTCAGACGGTGTTGCTTATGTTTAGTACCCAACATTATCTTCTTATTGACTTTCATAGCTCTGGTCACAATAACATTGGAAACTGTAGAACATTGGACACATACCATTCCATCATAACCCGTTCTTATCTTTCTATGGCGCCCTTTAAAAACATTTATAAGCTATTTAGATCATATCTTAAGGGCTTATGACCGAATTATTCCCCTAGAAACTTCAAATAATTAAGGCTCAGCAACTAGCTAAGGCACAGCAATAAAAGTTTGCTTCTTCGTCTATATCAACTCTGATTATAAATTTACGTTTCCATGTCAATTTCAATGAGTAGTTTTTAAACAAATGCATGCATCTCTAGGAGTTAGCTCATAGTATGAAAACACGTTTTCATGCAAAAAAAGTCAAACTTGAAATATATTCAAGCTATTCAAACGTAGAAAGGTAAGTACTTTTGATATAAACACACATTTAAAAAAAAATTAATAATACTAATTTCAAAGAAAAACATTTTGGTTTAAAAATCAGTTTCTCTGCGATTTTTATCGATTGCATTTTTGATAGGAATCTATTTATTGTATACCATTTACAAAAATAAAAGAAAAAATAATTCGAAACGTGAACTCGGACCATTTCATACAAATTAATTTCATACATGTAATCTCATGCATCAAGGCACGGAAACACCCCTTCCCAGATTTACACAACTCCATAAATATAACAAAGGCTTTTAAGAATTTGATAACAATAGTTTTATTATTGAATTTAACAAAATACACTGGGGAAAAAATAAACAAAGTATACAATTGAAATAAAAGAAAAACTTTTGTATATAAAAATAATTATCACAATATTTTTTTTATAAAATGATTGTTTCTGTTTACAACAAATAAATAATATCACAGCTATTGACTTTTATTACAAATATAAACATGTATGTACTATAGTGTTGTTAAATATAAAATAATTAGATCATTTAAATTTTAACATTATAGGCCTAAGTAGTAAAACGTATTTCACTATTAAAAAAAAAAAAAAGTACAGTTTCAGTCTACTAAATTTAATTTTTTTTTTCAAATGAGAAATGTTATTTTAATTTAAAATTAATAAAAACATGTTGTTTCCATATATATTGACTATATATATATATATATATATATATATATATATATATATATATATATAGTTATAGTTATAGTTAATTCGTATGTTAACAGATTTAATAACTCTTCACTTCCTGTAGCTATTATAACCTATTTGTAAACTCTCGATCAGAGGCCAAAAACTAACTTAAAAAAAGAATGGTGTCAAAACGAATCAATAGTATCATTCAACAATTTTTTTGATTAAAAATCAAAATTATAGATTATAAATAAGCAAATAGGTTAAAACACTAAATCAAGAATTCACCTATTTTTGTCACCTTCAATTGACTCATATCAGAATTTTACAGAAACATTAACAAGGAGCCTATATAGAATTGATACATTATTATTTTGATATATTTATTTTTTTTAAAGTTCAAGAGAATTATTATTAAATTGAAAAAGTATCTCGATTTGTTTTATAATCATTAATTTTCGTATACTGGCCTTTTTGAAACATGAGAAAACGGTTGTTTACAGTAAATTAAAGGGTCAAAAGATGGGGGGGGGGGGAGAATAATGTGCTTACAGCCTTCTTAATAATTTCTGAAAGATTTGTTTGGAAGTTATTATCTATCACAAATAGACTATGATTAAGTAATTGTTTCTATTCGCTTAAAATCTTACATCACTACATTAAGTAATAGGAATATCATAAGACATCGATTTTTACGCCAATATGTATTAATGTACCTTGTTTATTTGCTTTTTTTTTACTTTCTAGTACATTTTGATTAAAGCCAATGTTTTAAAAGTTGTTTCTTTTATATTTCTTTTTAAAACTTCTCTAGCGCATTTAAAATTATGGATTTAAAAAAAACCACAAGTACAACTACACTAGATGTTTTGATAACAATTCATGATGTTTTTTGTTAATGGTGGTGATGAATAGACTGTTGATGATTTGAAATAAACAGGTTTTAATATAGACTAGTGAACAGCAAATTTAACAAACTATGACACTGGTTAAAACATTCATGCAGATTAGGACGATGTAAAAAAAACGATCCCGCCTGAGGGCCCTATTGCACAGGGCCCCCAACTCACATTAACATCGTGATTTGTTGTCGTGGAAATAGGCAGCCCACTGTTTTTTTCAAACAAGATGGGGGTAGAGTGTCATCATGCTGTTAAGACTTGCACTGCTAACTATACAATGTAACTAGAATAAAATCAAACAAGCCAACTTTAGAGAATGGCGCGAAAGAAGAAAAAAACACCTAAATCCTAAACCGAAATAGATATACAATCTATCTAAATTACAAATGTAATAATAAAAGTATGATGTACGCGTAGTGTGTCATTGTGGGGGGAAAAAAAAGAAGAAAACTTTGGAAGTCGATGATCCATAAACTTAACTTCGTAGTCATCACCAAATTCACTTAGAATGGAGAGATTTTGTTCTGTTTCTTGAATAACACGACGGCAAATATAACTTGGATTAGCTAGGGAAAACATAATGTGAAATAAATTAAACTTTTCAAGTTCTAACAAACATTAAAATGAATAAAAAATATTGTACAAAGGCAAAATTTTGAATCATATGATACATTAAAAAGCATAAATCCATTTATTTTTTGAAAAGCATTATTACCCTATCATAAATACATTTTAAATGGTATATCATTAGACTGAACTCACTGTCTATAAAAAAAAAACATATTTTTGGCAAATAATAATGAATCAATTCTGAATGCTCTTCACACATTCGGTGATTTAGTTAGCCAAACAAATCTCATTAGCCTAGTGAACGATTTGGTTGGCCGAGAAATCTTATTAGCAAAGTTAACGATTTGGTTGACCGAGAAATCTTATTAGCAAAGTGAACAATTTGGTTAGCCGAGAAATCTTATTAGCAAAGTTAACGATTTGGTTAGCCGAGAAATCTTATTATCCTAGTGAACGATTGGGTTGGACAAGAAATCTTATTAGCTTAGTGAACGAATTAGTTGGCCAAGAAATCTTATTAGCAAAGTTAACGATTAGATTGGACAAGGAATTAGCCTAGTGAACGATTGGGTTGGCCAAGGAATCTCATTAGCCTAGTGAACGAATTGGTTGGTATTAAAAAAGCAAAAAATCTGAGTCGCTGGTGTAAATAAATGGAAAAAGGCATCACTTTATTTGGGGTGTGATGTATGAATACAAGAAATGTCTTGTCATTGTTTCCCATTTCAGAAGTTCTTATTTAAAAATTAACATTTCAAAAATAGCAGATAAATTGGAAATCGAGAACCCAGTAGATTAGAGAAACACATCATCAAGGAATTAAATATTATCCCCCCTTGACCTAAGGCGACAGAACTTTTATTTTTTAATGTGCTCGAGAAGTTTGGTCCCCTGATGACTAGGTGGAAGACAAGTTAGGTGCATTCAGTATGGTCTGTAAACGGGATTGAAAAAGGGAGTGTTACTTTAGTGGTCAGAGATCATTTTGTATTGAGAGTGGGGATTAGAATTATGATCTAATTTATATTGATGATTAAAGTTTACCTCGGAATCAATATTGTTCATTTAGTTGGCTTATTTAGTATATTTCATTTAGATGACTTATTTAGTACATTTCGTAAATAAACAATTAAAATTTGCGCAAAAATTTTACCTTTATTAACATAAGTTGATGAAATTGCAATGAATAGATAAATTATCTTTAAATGCAGTTTAATTACCAGGCATTTATTTTAGTAATTATAAATTATATAAATACTAGTCATACCGCGGCGTAAAATACGCCGCCTTATCAATCAATATAATTACTGTAATTTTATTTTTAAATAAGCAATCAAACAAAATAACAGGCTGACATCTTCGGAGAAAATACATGGAACTCAAAACTGAACTTTGACCTAACCCGATCGAAACAACGCGAGGTGTCGTCTGTGACGTCGGGAATACCGCAATCTATAATAGTCCTGCGTCTTGAAGATGTGTTTTATATATATATAGATAGATTTATGTTATCTACTTTTTTTTTCTTTTTAGTACATTTTTATAAAGCTTTATTCAACTCTGTCTTACCTGAAACAACAGTAGTGCAGCAAAGGCTTGTCCAGCGTATACAATGTTGTCTTGTATAATGTTATTTACTTTGGTATAGCAGCCAGTTTTGTCCTGCATAAGTGAATTTTGAAATGTCGGTCATATTATTTTAAACTAAGATAAGAAATGTAACACCATTGAAATCTAATGTCCACTTGGATGGTCAACTTCATTTGTGTTGCGAATATTCCGAGGAACACAATTATTTCCCTCGTCTAGTTCCATTTACCCCTTCCCCCCCTTTCCCCCTGTCATAATCTTATTTTGTTATGACTGCTGTTTTCTACCATTCACTCACAAACCAGATAACGAGTGAATCATGGTCAAGGTTTATTATATTTCCAACGATACAAAAAATAAAAAAAATAAAATAATATAGCGTTATTTAAAACAAAGTATTAAATCTCTCCTGCAACGTTAGCCATCATAGTCCACTTCTTTCGCCATCATAGTCCATCTTGTCATCTGGTGACAACAACCAATCTCTCTCTTTTCAACTCTGACCTTTCACCCATTCATTCTTCTCCCCCCCCCCCTTTCCCCCCTCCCCCTCGATGTCAGCTCTCCAGCCCTAAGAAAATAAACAATAAACATCCTGAGTTCTATCTGTAGCTTTGAACTCGAGGAAATCAAGTTAGCAGCCTAGAGCTGTACCTTTCGGTCACACATTCCTCATAGAACTAAAAAAAAAAAAACCTTTGACATCTCCAGTAGTGCCTCCATGGCTATTGCACTAATCGGCTGTGGTGGGGATGAAGGAATGGCACCATAAAAACCGTCTCATCAGTGGTTTATATGATTTAAAAGATTTTATTTCATCCGTACAGTGACTTCGCAGACTCACACCACTAAACAGAGGAGTGGCAGATGAATGCTACGTGTTCGTTTTTATGTCTTCATTTTACAAAACTTGATCAAATTGTATCGCACCTTATCCAAAAAAAAAAAATACAACTACAGATTTATCTATCTGGACTCCTTATAGATTTCCTAAGTTCGGACTAAGATTGTAATTATCAGTCGAATATTCATTTTTAATTATGTATTTTATTATTTACAAAGTTACTTCAGACTTCTTTGGTATTTAATACAATACATTTAATTCAATTAATTTTTTTAAAATATTTTAATTGTGTAATTTTATTATCTAAGATCAGTCAAATCTAAAGATATACTACTTGATAACTTCTCTCAATAAACAGGAAAGTTTCTGCGGAATAAAAAGGCATGATTTTTTTAATCATAATTGGCTGACTTACAAATAGATTATACTCACCGCCGAATAACATGAACGATGGGGTTTTAAATCGAAATCAGCTTCACCATCGATGCCACAACATTCAAACTGAAAATGATGAACCAAATTTGAGAATGATTATTAAAAAAATGAATCACAGCCTGCCGCGAATGATTAAGGAAATAAAGAAATGTATATTAAGAATGAACTAATCATCGTTATAAACAATCCGATTCCGAAAAAAATAGCACTTATAGTTAAACTAGTTGCAAGTACCCGGCTTTGCCCGGGTTTAAAATAAGGTTTTCTGTTTACCTTTTGTTTTCTCCCTACCCCCTCTCTCCCTCCCTCCCTCCCTTTCTCCCTCCCTCCCTCTCCTTCCCTCACTCTCTCCCATCTCCCTCTCTCTCCCTATCTTCCTCCCTCCTTCTCTCACCCCCGTCCCCCCTCTCTCCACCTTCCTCCCTTCCTCCTCCCCTCTCTTCCTCCCTGCTCCCTCTCTCTCTTTATCTCTATCTCCATCCCATTTCTCCCATCCTCTCTCTCTCCCTTTCTCCTTCCCTCCCCTTTCTCTCCCTCCCTACCCCCTCTCTCCCTCCCTCCTTTCTCCCTTCCTCCCTCTCCCGTCTCCCTCTCTCCCCCTCTTCCTCTCTCTCCCTCCCCCTCCCTCCCTCATTTCCTCTCTCTCCCTCCCTGCCCCCCTCTCTCTTTATCTATCTCTCTCCCTCTTTCTTTATCTCTCTCCCTCCCTCTCTCCCTCCCTCCCCTCTATCTCCCTCCCTACTCCCGCTCTCCCTCCCTCCCTTCTCTTCTCCTACCCTCCCTTTCTCTCTCCCTCTCTCCAACCCTCCCTCTCCCTCCCTCCCCCTTTATCTCCCTCCCTACCACCTCTCTCCCCCTCCCTGCCCCCTCCTTCCCTCTCCCTCCCTGCCCCCCTCTCTTTTATCTCTCTCCCCCTCCCTGCCCCCCTCCTTCCCTCTCCCTCCCTGCCCCCCTCTCTCTTTATCTCTCTCCGCCTCCCTCTCTCTGTACAATTAAACGTCAAATTACGCTTCTTAAATAAACAGAAAACCTTATTTTAATCCCGGGCAAAGCCGGGTACTTGCAGCATGAAAAAAAAACAACAATATTTTATTTTTTTTTCCGTCCCTAACCCTTTCTTCTCCGTCCGTTCAATTACACATTCACTTGGTGTGCGAATACAGGGAATGCCCTGTGCATTGATACAATTTGAATGCAATAACATTTAAAGCACCCGCGCGCAAGTTCATCATCGGGAAATGACGTCACAGAGGATTTTTATTTATAGTGAAGGCGATCCCATACCGTGAATACTTTAATATAGTAAAATACTAAAATAGTTAATTACAATTAAACTACCCATTGAGATTGTATTAATAATGTTAATAATGTCACAGAAACATTTTAATTAATGTATTTCGGTTTATTAAAGTGCACCTTTAATTTTAATCTTCTGAATACATAAAACGATAGGTAAATAGATATGACTATTGATTTCACCATGTTTACAATTGGAGTTTCCGGAAGTTACCCCTCTTTTAAAAATGTATCACCAGGAAACGACGTCACAGAAGAGTTTTATTTATGGCGCCGTCGAGATTACTTTAATATAGTAAAATACTAAAATAAAAATAATTTATTACAATTAAACTACCCATCGAGATGAAACAAAACATGTCCTATAACCTTCCCCGTGTAATTATGTGTACGTGTATCAAATTTCACGTTATTTGGTTGTCTGGATCTTGAGTTATAAGGGAACAGACAGACAGACAGACAGATAGACAGCAAATGCGTCTTATAAGTATAGAGATGAACCACTTTAACTACACTTGGCTTATAATAGTTACATACGGAATGACTAAAATAGGGCAGCGAAAAACAGATTAATAAATCTTTAAGTACAATTATTAGATTATTATTTACATCATAAGTATATAAAGAATGAAACAATTCATTGGCAAGTAATGTATCGTTTTTAGGAAGAATAAATTTTTAATTGTACGAATTGAAAAACTCATCGGTAAAAGGAATTGCGACATATATTATGTGTTCAATGTATTTGTGCAATGAAATGGCTCGTTATTGGAATGAATTGACTAGTTGTTTGAATGAAATGACTCATTAGTTTAAAAAGTACATCAGTTGGGGGAACGAAATTACCCCTTGGGCTGGAGGACTTGATGACCGTTTGTTGAAAAAAAAATGGCACGTAGTTTGAAAAAATGACCCGTTGTTAGGAAAAAATGACATCGTCATTTAAAGTATGACACGGTGATGAAAGGAATAACTTGTTAGTGAATAAGCCTGGTGGAATAACAAACACTTACATTGTAATTGATGAGGTTGATAATCTGGCTGAAAGAGTCCGATCCATTCTCAGCATACTCATCCCGGATCTTGTCCTTCAGTTTGGACCTAATCGTATCGTGGAGCTGGACATACGGATGGTATGAAAAGACAGATGGAAACACGTACATAGGTGGAAACAAACCATGCGTCCTTATTTACTTCTTTTTGTAGTAAACTTGATCTATTCGGCTGGATTGATTATTTATTTGGGTCACACGTGAAGAACTCATTTGGAAAGGATGACATTAAATATTCTCAAGATTACTTTAACAGTATAAACATGTAACAGAAATGTAAAGTAGTCGGGTCCATGGGCGTCGCTAGGAATTTTTCCAGAGGGGGTCAAAAATACGTTTTTTTATTTAACTAACAATGCCATACAGGTTTATTTCTTAATTAAATTTGAAAATTTAAACATTTTGACTACAAGCACAAGCATGTTCCGATTTTAATTTTTTCTTGTTTAATGTGGCCTTCTGTAGCTTCTTGATTAGTCCTTCGAAAATGTTTTTGGCATTCAGGTTTTTTTTATAGTCTAGCAACTGTTGTTAGTTTATAATCGTCTGAAACTGAGTGAATTTTTTAATTTATCCTAAATTAATATGAAAAGATGGATATCAGAAAATAAATGTACAGGCTCAATAAAACGAAAAGTAGAGCAATCGAGGGATTCCGAAAAGCTGTTGTTAAAAGATTTTAGGGCCTTTGCAGTATCCGAATTATCACATGCATTGAGGACAACAGTACAAGTTCAACAGCCAGACACAACTGAAGAAACTATTTCTTATTTGATTGTCGCTGTCACTTCTTCATTTCCTAAATAGGATATTGGAAGTTATGTCTTGACATACGACCTTTCAAACGAGTTGATATTGCTGCTGATCCTTGATTGTTCGACCCCTGAAAAAAAATTGATTTTTAGAGCTGACAGTGGTGGAAACAGAGGTTTTAGATATGCTTGGTTATCAAACTATTCATCGTTGGTTGTATACTTGCAAATTTTAAAAGGTGGCTTTTGCAAATTGTGCGTGTTGTTTTCGCAAAAAGTAATTCCAGGATTTCAGGGAGCATTTGTCATCAAACCATGGACAAAATTAAAAGATTTCAACGAAGATGCACGTAGCCACATGCAAAGCACATGGCACAAAGGCTCTTATTAAGGATTCAAGCTATTTTGTTGCACTATTGGTAGCCAAAGCAGTTTCTATAGATGAGCAGTTGAACTCATCATTTAGAAGACAAATTCAAGAAAATTGCAACAAACTGGGTCCCTCCATTTCTACAATCTTTTTTTTGCGGCACATCACATTCTGGTATTTTTTACGACCTTTTAGAGTTTCGTGTTGAATCTGGAGATGAAGTTCAAGGTAAAAATGATCGAAATTTATGGGTCTCTCTTGCTTGAAGACATTGTTCGTGAAGCAAATAATTCAGTTGCAATTCCTATACTTGCCGACGAGACAATATAATTTTAGGCATTGAGCAGATATCATTTGGTGTTAGATTTGTCAAAGAACACCATAATTACAAATTCATTAGAATTTGGATTATATACAGCCCCGTAGCGTGAAAATTCTACAGCAGGGGCCAGTCATTCTACAGCAGCGGCCAAGTTATAGCGGGGGAGGCAGGAAATAAATGTTACTAAGTAGAGCAAACAAGGAGATGGGCCAGATAAAACGCAGGGAGGGCCAGGCTCCCCTGCCCCCTCCCCCCCCCCCCGCACGCTACGGTCCTGATTAGATATGACAAATTTCGTTGGTTAAGGATAAGACGGACGTTATACAATGGCAAGTAAAGAAGGATGAGTCCAAGCAATAATTTGAAAAAAAAAGACCCAAAAGCAGCAATTGTACACTGCAGTTCACATAAATGAAATCTTGTCGTGAACGATATAAATAATGTGAATGCTGTACGAAACACAATAGGAAAAATTAAGTGAATTATAGTTTTTTTCCGAGAAATTAATCAGCGAAGAAAACTAATTTCAAATGTTCCTTTGCTATGTGAGACTAGATGGACACATAAATATAAAAGGTTGTGGATTTTCGCTGAAAATGTGACAGAAATGGTTAAACAACTAGAATATTTAGAACAATCTGGAAAAATCAAGCAAGTTGCATATTAGTTACTTTCTGGTACATTTGTTGTTTGTTTAGTTATACTTTAACGTAATAAACTTTCAGGAAATTTAGTTCAGTTTTATTGTAACAACTTTATGACATTTTTTTCAAAATGGGGGGGGGGGGCAAATGCCCCTCTTGCCCCCCGTGGAATACGCCCATGGTCGGGTAATAATAATATATACAAGAAAAATAGATAGATTAAGGTGAAAATTTAGATAGATATACATTATATCAGATAGATAGCTAGATTGATAAAATTAAATTTAAAAAAATATTTCTTTAGAAATGTCTCCTTATTATTTTGTCATTTGTATTGATACATTTATCTATATCAAAAAGGAATTATCTACAATAATAGATTTTTGCGAAATTCATTACTTTCATATAATTTCACAGGTAATCTAAATATGTATTAAAAAAAACTTTTACAATGTATGGTTTTGTTTTATTTCCTTAAGAAAAATAAATATGATTAATAGATGATAACGAATAATGTCGAGCTTTTTCTGAAGAACATATCTTTATATCAATATGACTCATAAATCCATATGAAATGGTATCAGGACAAAACCCACAGCGGACAAAATCCCCTGAAATATAAAGAAGTCTGTGCGCGCATGAAGCGTGAGGTTAAACTCATACGCATCGCTGAGGGTTGAATTGAGTTGGTGGCGATGGAAATTGAGCTCGGACTTCAAGCCAGTATGATTTACTTAAGCCTGAGCTGGTGAAACAGGACAGAAGCTAGATGGCACATCCCATCGACATGTTCCGTCCTGAATTCTCTTTAGAACTACCAGTCACTGGCGGAGACCAAACACATGTTGTCTATTTGGTGTAATATTATTGTTAATGTAGCCGATGTAAATAATCACTATTTGGTGTATTTACAAGTGTTGTGTACTCATTTCTTGTTTGTTGTGTGCGTCTCGTGGAACCACGTGGCTGGGTAAAATACAAAAATACACGCCCAAACTCAGTAGGTGAACATACATCCAAGACAACGACCCCGTCGCAGACTACCCATGATCTTGACAAAATCTCTGTATCAATCTGACGCATACAAATATATGAAATACTCTCTATACCTGTCTATAGAACTGGACAACTTTGTGAAGTGCATTAACACTTCAGTCTTGGAAGCTTCCAACTAATCTTGACCCTTACAATTACCAACGGTTTGAGCCATTTTGACCACACAACCACCTAAGTCATTTCGGTTAAGAATACTGTTTCTAATAAGGCTCCAATCATGTATTTGGGTGAAACCTCCCATTCAATGACCCTTGTCTACAATAGCCAATCTCCAAGGGTCGGTGACGACATTGTGATCGAGTGAGTCAGTTAAACCACAAATATAATGGCGTAGGTAGCAAAAGAAGTTCTCATTCCACTGCCCTGTTCAACATGTGACTAAAATTGCACCAATACAGTGTACACATTAAATACAATTGTTAAGTCTCTATCTAAAATATTACACACAAAAGAATCGACTTACCGGAGAATTTCTCATAAAGAACATCGTCACAATAACTATTTCACCAATCATGAGAAGCACCATGATAATGGCGTACTGATGTAGACCAGAATGAAATATAAAAAAATGGAATTATGAGCAAGTAAGTAGATGGGACTAAATACATTGAAAACGTTATAATTTTATTAATACAAATGTATTTCTTGGGGAGAGAGACAAAAAGACAGACAGACTGAAAGACTTACTTAGAGACAGGCAGACAGACATGTGCTGAGTTAAAGCATATTTAGTATAGTCGCTAGATAAATAGATAGGTAATAGATATATAGATAGACATATAGAGAGGCAGAAAGATAGATAGATAGATAGATAGATCGATCGATAGATAGATAGATAGATAGATAGATAGATAGATAGATAGATAGATAGATAGATAGATAGATAGATAGATAGATAGATAGATAGATAGATAGATAGATAGATAGATAGATAGATAGATAGATAGATAGATAGATAGATAGATAGATAGATAGATAGATAGATAGATAGATAGATAGATAGATAGATAGACAATATCCCTGCATTTAAAAATTTTAAATACGGATATAATATTCATTGGCATTTTATCATTTGATATTCCATTTCCTAATCTAGTAGCAACATACCGGTTTAAATATATCAGCATCAATATTGAAGTATCAACATCCTAATATCAGTACACTAGGATACAACATAAAAAATATCAACATACAACATACCAGTATCAACATACAACATACCCGTATCAGCATACAACATACAAAGTATCAACATCCTACTATAATTATGCTAGTATACAACATACCAATAGCAACATACAACATACCAGTATACAACATGCAACATACCAGTATCAACATAAACTTGCAGCACGAGCAGCAGCCTCCACAACATCCCAGGAAACTGATGATGAACAACAAAATGCCGAATACGAAGAAGGCCAGACCGATCTCATAGGCCATGGGGATGTTTTTTATATCATCCACTGTACTGGGATACGTTCCCCCCGCGGCAGCTGCAATAAATTTCATCAAAAAGATAATGACCAACGTTATAAATGATCAAAACTGGGTAATTTTTTTTTTTTATTTTCTAAATCTTTTAAATCAATTATCCTTAAATTGTATGATTGGTAAGTCACTGTTTATTTTTTAAGCACCTTACAAACGTTCGGTTTTCTTTTCCTAAGAAAAAGTAATGAAAGCTATGTTATGGAAAAAAAAGTTAATGTTTCAAGCTAGTGTGAGATGTCAAGAGAGCTGGAGATGAAGTGGATATAGATAGATATTGTATTTAATTGTATCATTCATATTTACTTCTAGAATTTAACATTGTCACATGTATTATACTATGTATTTTATAGTGTTATTTTTTACGCAGTGATTTTACACAACACACTGCATGGTAAAGGTATCTTATACGTTTGTGTAGTTACTGGCGGCAGTTTTGGCAGCATCCAAAATGTAGGAGAAAATTCTTCCGGGTACAAATGCCAATAAGACACCGACTGCAATTAGAGCAATGCTGACCACCTGATAAAAACAACAATACATGCATTAATAACTAGTTCATAAAACCAAACACAATCATTTTAATAAGCATTATTTATATAATGACCAATGGGTCATACAGACCTTCCACCCATGTAATGGTTAGATAAAGAAAGGGCCCTAATGTGTCCCATTACTAGCTATTGTGTTCATTCGGAGGCCCTAAGCAGAGACTTCCGGTCGGGGTCCTCTCAACATTTGATTTAATAGGAATTATTACTTGGAATCGGCCGTTAACGCAGAGGGGGGGGGGGCGCCAGTATATTAATATTGAAGTCTCTACTCACTTTTCGTAAAATAAGAACACAAGGGGTCTTGAAAGGTTTCCTGTTGTTGTTGTTATGTATTTTGTTGTATGTTGGTTTATTTGTTTGTTCTGTTTTTGGTTTTTTTTTTGTGTTGCTTATTAAATATTTTCTCACAAAATATAAATTATACAGAATCTACATCTTCATTTTAAATTGATTTTCCGAAATCCGACATATTTGTGTTATTGTAGTATATTTAGGGTGCTACACTATTAAAAAGGAAAGTAACACAAATGCTGGCCTATTTTTTAGCGATGCGCTTTCAGTATGCTAAAGATATATATTTGGGTAAGAAAGAATTCCAGAAGCCTTTTTTCTTCTTATGTGTGAAGCTCATCGGTCTTTTTGCTTTATTAAAATATGGCTTAATGTTTGTATCGGGCAACTAAATCTTCTTCAGCCTAGAGCCTCTAAATGCTCTATGCCTAGTGCCCCTAAATGTTCTTTGCCTAGTGTCCCTAAATATTCTATGCCTAGTGCCCCTAAATGTTCTATGCCTAGTGCCCCTAAATGTTCTATGCCTAGGGCCACTAAACTTTCTTTGCCTAGTGTCCCTAAATGTTTAAGCTTAGGGCCACTAAATGTTCTATGCCTAGTGTCCCTAAATGGTTAAGCTTAGGGCCACTAAATGTTCATGCCTAGGGTCCCTAAATCTACTTTAGACTAGTGCCCCTGCACGTTTATTTGTCTCGTTACCCTAAATATACTTTTTTTCTAGGACCCCTAAATTTTCTATTACATACGGTCTCTAAAAGTTTTTTTTTTTTTTGCAATGGATCTTGAAATTTTGTATCTCTTAGGGCCGCTAAATTCTATTCCATCTAGAAACCCTATATATTATTTGCCTAGAACCCCTAAATATTCTTTGCCAAGGGCCTTAAATGTTCTTTTTACTAAGACCAAAAAATGTTTAACGTTGGGTCCCCCTAAATGTTCTTTTACCAAGGGCCCGCAAGATGTTCTTTTTTCCTAAAGTGACTCAAATATATTTTGCCAAGAGCCACTAAAAACAAGTTTGCATAGAGCCCTAAAATGCTCTTTTTTCTAAGGATAGGGTTAGGGATAGTGTTAGGGATAAGGATAAGGTTAGTGTTAGGGTTAGGGTTAGGGATATGGATAAAGATAGGGTTAAGGTTAGGGATAAAGATAGGGATTAGGTTAAGGTTAGGGTTAAGGTTAGGGTTAAGGTTAGGGATAGGGATAGGGTTAAGGTTAGGGTTAGGGTAAGCCTCTAATTTTTTTTTACTGTGATCCTAAAATGTTATTTTGTCAAAGGCTAAAAAAAACCGTAAGAATGGATCTGCTTTTTAAGTAAACTAAAAATAACAAAATTATAAAAATAAAAACACTTATAGACTTAAATGTCTACTTTGTAGTCGATAATAATTCCCACCGGCTTTTATAGCTGAACGCTAGAAAACTTACCAGAAAGAGAACATTGATCAACAAAAAGAGACACTTGGCGATAGTTGAACACCCCATTTTGGATTTATGTTGAACTTCTGTCTGATGGATAGCTGAAAAACTAAAACTTCTTTAATTTGTTCTCTGAAATACGAACAAAGAAAATTAAAATAAAAATAATACAAAAAGAGATATAAAACAAATACAACTCTAAGTATCATGCAGGTAGGTAGCTAGGTAATCAGGTAAGTAGGCAGGTATGTAAGTAGGTACCTTGGTCCATAAGTAAGTAGATAGTTATATTTCCGTTTTCTACTAAAGTTTACAGACGGTTTTAAAAATGCTAAAATATGTCTTATTTCTTTAACAAATATAAAATATGTCTATTCATTCCATTTAAAATCCAAGTTAATTTTCTGAATTCAATTTTTTTTTAAATGTCACGATTATTATTTCAGATGCTAGATCATTCTAGAAACTGACCATGTCAATGATTTTTACTCAACTACACATTGGGGAACAGAAATTTAGATAAAATTTTAAAATAATTTTGCAGGGAGTTGTAATTTTGCATTTATAAAAGATTAATCTATGGATTTTAAGAAAAAATTAAAGAATAATTTTGTTTCAGATTCAACCAATCTTAGTTACTTTATCTTTAAATAGTTCTTGCAAGAACTTCTACCTCACATTGCATTTAGTTACATCACAAAATTAAATGTTTTGATGGAAGCACTTATAACATCTCAACAACAAAAAATTAAAAACCTTCAACATCAACCAAAATTGTAGAATACTATTTTATTAGGAAGAAATATTATTAGGAAGAAATATTAAATTTTTACTGTACAAATGCATGATACTGTGTGCATAAAAATAACTGTGAGTGATTGTAGCTGGGATTTAGTGTGAATGTCATTGTACTTAAAGATGATTGTTTGAAGCTGTAATTATATGTCACTGTGATAGTGTATAGCTGTGATTGTTTGTAATTGTCATTGTACATAGCTGTGATTCAAATGTCATTGTGATAGTGTATAGCTGTGATGGTATGTCTAAAGGTGATTGTTTGACGCTTGTGATTGTATGTCATTGTGATAGTGTGTAGCTGTGATTGTATGTCTAAAGGTGATTGTTTGACGCTTGTGATTGTATGTCATTGTGATAGTGTATAGCTGTGATTGTATGTCATTGTGATAGTGTATAGCTGTGATTGTATGTCTAAAGGTGATAGTTTGACGCTTGTGATTGTATGTCATTGTGATAGTGTATAGCTGTGATTGTACGTAACTTTATGTAGCTGTGATTTAGCTTGCTAAAATTTCATCTATTTATTTTATACCATTTCTTTAGTTGGATCCCAAAGCCTATTTTTTACGAGCTTTATGTAACTTGCTCAGTTTGGTTTTGTCGGGTTTGTCATGATTTGTGAAATTTGAGATCGATTATTTATTATTCAATTCTCGAGATCCAATCGATTTGAAATTTTGAACACTTGTGTATAAGGGTTCAATAGCGGAACGAGGTTACAGTGTCAAGTTCATCACCTTTCTGTTACAGTGCTGTACTTAAGATTTATGTAAGTCTTAGGCAAAGTCTCGGCAATATTCCGTATCATAACGCTCTAATCGCCAAGCTCCGCCACCGGGGCCTCCTCCTAGCATGGGGTCAGTTATTTACCCCAAACATCAGACACCTGGGCCTTCTTCTAGCATGGGGCCTGGTTATCTATCCCAAAAATCAAACACCGGGGGGCCTTCTTCTAGCATGGGACCTGGTTATCTATCCCAAAAATCAAACACAGGGGACCTTCTTCTAGCATGGGGCCTGGTTATCTATCCCAAAAATCAAACACCGGGGGCCTTCTTCTAGCATGGGGCCTGGTTATCTATCCCAAAAATCAAACACCGGGGGCCTTCTTCTAGCATGGTGCCTGGTTATTTACCCCCCGAACCCCGCCTCATAGACGTGAGAAAACTCTTATAGAATAAGGTAGAATCCTCGTAATTCAAAATGTGTCAGATTTATTACATCGAGCAGAAAAGAAATGCTAATGTTCTCACTTTTCATATCCCTTATAGTATAATGTGTGCCTATACATAATGTATGCCTTTACATAATGTATGCCATGTGTGACTACACATTTTTTGTATTAAGAAGTTTTCAAGTAAAATTCAGCCCAGTTACTTCCAAGAACTGCATACGTTTGCTTTCAAATTATCTCTATCAAAATTCTTGTTGGACTGGGTGGGTGGGAGAAAACATTGCTGGCTTTTTGCTGGCTAAGATACTTTATGCGCTGGTATGGGTCATTGAAGCGTGACGATTTGACAGTGTAAGACATAAAATAGGCTTTCTACTTTCCGTTTCGCAAACGTCTGCATAGTGGAACAAAAAAAAACATATTTTCAAATTAACAAAGGAAGGAAATGAAAAGGTGCAGAACAGATAGAGCAACACATTGATTTGTCAGGGCTTCTCAAAATGAAAAAAATATTTATGGACAACTTTATAAATATTAAGAGTTAGAAGCTTACTTTTAATGGAAGTGGGAAATGGTATCTATCACCAGAACCGTTGTATTGCATAATTAAACCAAGTGAATGGAGCAGGGGAAATCCATTTCAGGACTTTAATTTTGCGTTTATTGGGACCATAGTTAGTATTTAATATGTCTCATCTTTGTAATTTGGGTTTAAATAGCATACGAGTTGAGGTTCAGATGTTCCCTAGTGGTCGTAGATTATTGGGGGGGGGGGGGGGCAATTAATGAAAGCAGCGGCCTTGACATATTTATAATTTTGTCTAATGAATATTTTGCTATGACCAAAAAAAAATGAAAAAACGACTATGTTACCCCCAAACCCTTTTTGTTTCAGTGGGTTCCCCCAAAAAATAATCGATTAAACAAAACCTGACTTCAAATATGGATTACATTTTTTGCAAGAACCATCTATTGAGACACAGTTTCTATCAACCAATGAGTCACCCACAAGTTAAAGAATTATTATTTAGTCCTAATATTGTAAATCGACAATGCAGGCAAAAAAATGCCACGAAGTCTTAAAGAGAATAACTTGTTATAAATTGATTTTTATCCATCGAACATTTGTTAACAATTTGAGTCAGTATTCTGCAGGGATATCCACTGCTAACTAAGTCTCATTAGATCTCATTAGCACTCATTAGCTCTGACTCTATCGCTTCTAAATGTATAATACAGGTTGCTGTATTATCGTCAACAACAAAAATGTGTCATTTCTACTGTTTGGGCGTAACCATTGGCGTGAATATGATAGGGGGGTTGGAGGGAGGTCGGCAGTTACGTTTATTTGCCTAATCAGGTTAAAGAGATAACTCTGTTACCACAGTAAAGTATTGCGAAGACGCCCCCGGCACATTAAAAACATGATGTCATTTTGTTTTTCTAAGTACTTAGAGTTTGTGATCTTGACCGAGATCACTTCCGGTTCTATGGCGAAGTAGGCCTATGCCATATCCGGGGCCTGAAACAAACGTTTACTTTTTTTAACTGTGAGGTAATGAAGAAAATCTCCAATCAGAGCCAGAGGTATTCACCACATTTGCCACACACCATGGCCCTTATGCATTTTACGAAAACTCTGTATTTGAATGGTAAATGTACTAAGTTGTTTGTATATTTAACACACACACACAAATTCAAAATAAATCCAAAACAAAAGCTGCGTAAATGATACCGCATACTTTCGCGACACACAGAAATAAAGATGTTATTAATGACATGAAGTCATAAAAATGTTATGAATTAAATAAAGACATAAAGATGTTATGAATGACATAAATACATAAAGACATCATAAAGACATATAGATGGAATGATCGCAGAGGAAAGGACAATAAACAACAACAAAGACTCGAAAATAATACTCCAGGCGAACAAGTTTCAAAGCATGTTCGGATTTTAAGTCATTTGAATACATTTCGTTCAGTTTCTACGTTTTTCTCGACTTTCACGTCTTTCAAAAGACCTTAGACAAATCCTACATTCCCTACAGTCAACAAAATTTGGATGTAGAGATAAGGACAACCGTCTCAAACCCCGCCCCTCGAGTGAGCCCCCCCCCCCCCCCGCGATTGTTGCATTTTGATACAATGTATATATATATATATATATATATATATATATATAGTCTCCAGTTACGCTCTTCAACCGCCGCATTCGGCACTAGCTCTATGTCCAGTGTATTTAACCGTAAAGCTAAAAAGGTTTCTGACGGTCCCCCCCTGTCATACTTTTCAGTGACCTACTAGCAAGGTACAAACAAACAAACCAATGAATGCGTCTACAATCATTTATCCGTGTTTTCTTATATCTGATTACCGATAAGGAAGAAATAAATTTCTAAACTGCGTTATTCATAATGTCATTTTTTTGTATTGATATTAACAAAAACTCTTGTGATAAGAGGACCTGGTGTATATGAAATATATTGATTTACATACAATGTTCTATAATTAGATCTACATATACTTTATGATCGAGTGTTTCCTTATTGAAAGTATGTGACAAGTGTGGGGGTGGGGGGAGGGTGGGGGTCTTTATGTTTACATAAATGTATATTTAGTTTGACGTGGCGCACATTTACTTTCAACTGTGTCTATACAACAGATAGTTTGTACCACAGATAGTATGTACCACAGATAGTATGTACCACAGATAGTATGTACCACAGATAGTATGTACCACAGATAGTACGTACCCCCCAAATAGTATGTACCCACCAAATAGTATGTACCACAGATAGTATGTACCACAGATAGTATGTACCACAGATAGTATGTACCACAGATAGTATGTACCACAGATAGTATGTAACACAGATAGTATGTACCTCAGATAGTATGTACCACAGATAGTATGTACCACAGATAGTATGTACCCACCAAATAGTATGTACCACAGATAGTATGTACCACAGATAGTATGTACCACAGATAGTATGTACCACAGATAGTATGTACCACAGATAGTATGTAACACAGATAGTATGTACCTCAGATAGTATGTACCACAGATAGTATGTACCACAGATAGTATGTACCACAGATAGTATGTACAGCCTATTCATGATAGCCTATATAATCTATGTACACAACCATAGATATATAATCTATGTGCACTAGGGGTATGACTAAAATATAAACCTATATCCCCATATCATATTTGGTGGAGCTTTGTATCACAAAAAAAGAAAATATGGGTAATTTTTGTTTTGCATAAAAAAAGTTCACCCTCCGATCGACACGAATATTTTATAATATAAAAATGTTCAAATATTTCAATGCAGGTTTCCCCATTACAAATAAAAGTGACATAAGTATAATATTGATAATTGTTACTATGTTAGAATGTACATTTCTATTGTGCATTAGTAGAAGAAATTTAATGTTCAATTTTTCAATGGACTTGCAAGTGGAAGTAAATCTTGTATCACGTTAATTGCACGCTCTGCACAGATATTAGCACGGCCATCTTAAGGTTTTGGTGCGCCCTAGGCCAGCAAAAAAAATTTCGCCCCCCCCCCCTTTAATAAAAAACTAAGAATAATTTATTTTTTAATATATACATTATACAAACAGCCTATAGACTTGCTGTATTGATCATTTTTGCATATAGCTAACAGCGGGGTAACAAAAAGATTAGAAAATACAAAACTCAAAAATGACAATTTTTCTATTCTCATTTAAGCTTAAAAAAGTTTTAAAACAAAAATTAAATACTAAAGGTTGTTTAAAAATATCAAAACATTTATTTACCAAAAGTCAAAAATTACAATAAAAATGATCTACACTACAGAATGTTTATTTTTCTTGCTTTCTTTTTGGCGTAGTCATCAATAATGTCATCAAACTGCAAACATTCCACAATATCATTTTCAATGCATAATAGGGATAGTGCGCTCATACGATTTTGGGCCATCGTTGTTCTAAGTTCATTCTTCACACGTTTTAAAACAGAAAATGACTGTTCACCTGTTACATTTGTAGCAAAGTTGCAAAGATAAATTCTTAGTGCAATGTCTACATTTGGATAAGTAGATGACAATTGGTTGGCACGCAACAGTTGATTGGCATCCTGAGCAAGACAACTATTTTGTGTAGATAAAAAATTAAAAA
Organism: Bulinus truncatus; assembly: GCA_021962125.1. Lineage (NCBI taxonomy): Eukaryota > Metazoa > Mollusca > Gastropoda > Planorbidae > Bulinus > Bulinus truncatus. Next base: position 1,696,930 of record JAGDYQ010000017.1, on the reverse strand, counting down.
AGTGGACCAATTCATCAGGGAACTCATTGTCAACTTCTGCATATTTTTGAATGAGGTTTTTTGCACAAGTAATTAGATCCATATTTGTCATTTCTTTGAATCTTGAAAAGAATTTAAAGTTCTGGTAAAAGTCATCGTAAGCTGCTCTTCTTTTTCTCAGCTCATTTACCAGTATGTCCAAAATTGAATAATAAGTTTGAACTTTGAACTTGGAGTCTGATTTATGATGTTTTACTTACCAGATGGATCATCATCAAATAATTTTGCATATTTTCTGTCAATTTCCGGCTGCTTTGTATTCTTGACAATGAGTCATTTTTTGGCTTCCGTTTCCATTTGGTCAAATTTATCATTGGATCGAATTGAATTCAACAAATTTACCAGTGAATCGTACAGGTTGATGACTGTTCCAGTGTCAACTTTGTAACTTTGAAGTCCTTCACTGGTGGCTTGATATCTTTCTAAGATTCGGTTCCAAATAATAGCCATTAAAGAGGTTTCAAGCAGACACATTTTTTGCAGAAGACGCACTGCTTCGGCCCTTATAGTGGCTTGCTGCTTTGTGTCATTTTGTAATTCTTCAAGTGCAGCATATATTCTACAATATCCTTTACTCAATGCTTTGGTCGCATCAGCTCTAGCAGACCATCTAGTGGCAGAAAGACTTTTAACGACGGTACTGTTGGATGGCAGATGATTAGTTAGTATTGTCCAGCGGTGTGTTGATGCTGCAAAAAAGTTATATACTACTTCCAAAAAACCAAAATAATTAACAGCTTCCAGACAACAATCTGCTGCGAAGCATGCACCCACCAAATTAAGAGAATGTGCAGCACACGGAACAAAGTTTAACAGTGGATTAATTTCATTTAGTCGTTGCTGCAAGCCTTTGTATTGTTCTGACATATTGCTTGCATTGTCTGTACTTAAACCTCTGCAATCGCACAAGTCAATGGATAAATCAGCAAGAATTGAATAAACTGTTTTTGCCATTTCCTCACCAGTGTGGCTGGCAATGTCAACAAACTGGATAAATCGTTCACACACCGTTCCATATTCTTCGACTAAGCGTACTATAAATGTCAATTGGTCAACATGACCCATGTCATTGGTTGAGTCTACACTAATGATGTAGTATTTAGACTTTTTAAAGTCAGATACAATGTAATCTATATACACAACCATAGATATATGATCTATGTTCACCAGAAGCGGATTAAAGAACGGGCGCAGCGGGCGTGCACCCAGGGGCCCCTTATATTTAGGGCCCCCACAAAGCGCAATTTAAAATAATTTGAAATGTCTCCCTTTTTCTAAATGGTCCAATATTTTCTTATGCGCCCGAGGCCTCAACTGTCATAGTCCGCCCCCTGAGACCAGCAGACGTGTACCTCAACTGTCATAGTCCGCCCCTGAGTCCAACAGACGTGTACCTCAACTGTCATAGTCTGCCCCTGAGTCCAACAGACGTGTACCTCAATTGTCATAATCCAACCCTGAGTCCAACAGACGTGTACAGTTTGGCAGTAAAAAGATTCAACGTGCAGATTATTTAATTAAATAAACTCAAATGCTTAGTATTAATTAGGTAATAAAAAAATCAGACAGTGTTTTAAACCAACTTGAAATTTATCTTAAGATGGTCTGTTTTTTTTTAATAGAATGTAGGTATATTGGAAATCAAAATCAAAAGTAAGTTCTTCTATTTATAGAAACTAACTATGATTTCATTCACCCATTATATTTTAAACTCAGCAAGAGCATTTTGACGTCGCTGTTTATATTTAAAAGTATCCAAAATATATTTTCGAAGTCACCAATTCTTTTTTGTAGCTGTTTCGCTTGTACAAAGCTAAGATTAAAGTATCATAACTCTAAATTCTGTTTTATTACTTTTAAATGACTGGTGCCGACAGATTATTGAAATATTTATTTTTACTCATACATACAGGAGAAGAGTTCAACAGGATAACAGAGACATATGTTAGATAGATTGATAGATAGACAGACAGACGGACGGACTGATTGACGGATAGATAGATAGATAGATAGATAGATAGATAGATAGATAGATAGATAGATAGATAGATAGATAGATAGATAGATAGATAGATAGATAGATAGATAGATAGATAGATAGATAGATAGATAGATAGATAGATAGATAGATAGATAGATGATAGATAGATAGATAGATGATAGTCGTTTGAGTGCATGGTTGACTGTTTACGTATCATATTTAATGCTCGGGGAGGGGGCCCATAGAGCTGTTAAGACCGCTATAACTAAATATGTATTCAATATTTCTTTTAACATAGTTACCTTTAATATGAACTTCAAAACAATCAGAACTGTTCAGTTTACTCTCAATCCAGAGTGTTTCAAATGTCTACAAAACCAAATCACCACCTTCAAGCTACTTTACTCTCAATCCAGAGTGCTTCAAGCATCTACAAAACCCAATCCCCACCTTCAAGCTATGTTAAGGCACGTAATCTCAGGATATTATAACAGACCCACACCCCTTCCCCCCCCCCCAGACCTCCAACACCCTTCTCACCCTGTCATTTCCTGTAATCTACCTGTTGAGCGACCAAAACAATGTATCCCCCCCTCTGATACTTCCCCGTCCACCCCCACCCCCAGGTGTTACTCCTGCACCAAGTCCTAATCTCTTCTCCACATATTTATTACGTTCTCTACCTTGAAAGGGGTTGTGTTGTTGACTGGATAGATAATATTCAAAATGATCACAATAAGCCATGTGTCGTTGACGGGTTCTGTTTTAATAACCTTAGTACCCATATGAAAAACTTCAAACATTTTTTGTCTTGCTACGAAATTTTATTTTAAGGCAAAAAAAAACTTGCAGCATTTTGTTTACAGAATTTGTATCAAACAAATGTGGATTTATCTCCCATTATCTAACCAACGTGTGTCTGTGGATTTATCTCCCATTATCTAACCAACGTTTGTCTGTGGAATTATCTACCCACTATCTAACCAACGTTTGTCTGTGGAATTATCTACCCACTATCTAACCAACGTTTGTCTGTGGAATTATCTACCCACTATCTAACCAACGTTTGTCTGTGGAATTATCTCCCACTATCTAACCAATGTTGGGTAGATAAATCCACAGACAAATGTTGGATAGATAGCCACTGTGGGTATATTGTTACAGCACTGTAGCCACTGTGGGTATATTTTTATAGCCGTGTAGCCACTGTGGGTATATTGCTACAGCCATGTAGACACCGTGGGTATATTTTTATAGCCGTGTAGCCACTGTGGGTATATTGCTACAGCCATGTAGACACCGTGGGTATATTGCTACAGCCGTGTAGCCATTGTGGGTATATTGCTACAGCCGTGTAGACACCGTGGGTATATTGCTACAGCCGTGTAGACACCGTGGGTATATTGCTACAGCCGTGTAGACACCGTGGGTATATTGCTACAGCCGTGTAGACACCGTGGGTATATTGCTACAGCCGTGTAGCCACTGTGGGTATATTGCTACAGCCGTGTAGACACCGTGGGTATATTGCTACAGCCGTGTAGACACCATGGGTATATTGCTACAGCCGTGTAGACACCGTGGGTATATTGCTACAGCCGTGTAGACACCGTGGGTATATTGCTACAGCCGTGTAGCCATCGCGAGTCTATTGCTACAGTCGACTATGATGGAATGTCGAGTGGTGTAGTGCGCTTAACTGTTGACCTGAGAAATGAAATGAATTTTTCGAGGTTCTAGTGAAAGAATATTAAAGTCTCTCCAAATCCCCCCCCCCCCGAAAGTTAAAATGGGTACCTGACTTGGGGTTGGGGAAGTAAAGGCGGTGTTGTGCTAACCACACTATACCTTTCTTACACTTCATTTGGCCTGATTTGCCCTTTAACGCTATAAGAACTTTACAACTGTGTTGTATTTGTATTAATTACGTCCCGAACATTGTCAAAATTGATGCTTAGCGCTCTAAACAAGATCAATGGAAATCTTGTGATATTACCGACATTTCTATTTGTATTCATTATATCAAAAAGTCCGCCCAGATTTAAATGTTATGTTTTCTTCGATTTAGAATGAGATTATTGATAATCTTTACTAAAAAAAAGACTTATCTTCAGTATAGTGGGGCTGATGGCCTGTGTTATATTTTATAAATATAAAAATTTCCTTGTACTGATATGAAATTTAAAGCAAAAAATATTCCTATGTCTGCTTTACGTTTATATAAGCACTAGTTGATTTACCTACTGATATATTTTCTTTACATATCTGTCGTGAAGTTCGTGGGTGGGGAAGATATTGCTCCGCTCCGCAGGGTGCAAGTATAATGAGTTGTTGTTTTTTTGTGAGGATCATCGATACCAGGGGACTAGAACCTTCTGGATTAACGCTGAGCCCATATGTATTGTGTGTGTGTGTGTGTAGAATTAGACACCACAGTTGTCATGCATTGGTGGAATGTTCACCGTCTATTGACATACCCTCCTCCCCCACCCAGAGCATGCTTGTGGGATCAATGGCCTGCACCCCTGAGGGATCATACATTAAGACGAAGCTTCAGACACGGGCCTATCGTATCAGGAGACAACGTGTCAGTGTAGAATTATATGATACAGGCCCGGGGGAGGGGAGGGGGGGTCTTCTAAATAGATTAACATACATGCACACACTAATTGGCACAAATCGTACAGTGAGTGACGTTGGGCAAACATGTTTGTGTATCGCCCAAACAATTTCTGGCTTGGCGTCTTTAGCTTTGGGGGTAATACGTCATGTCTTTTTTAATGTTAGCAAGGGCATCCGCTAGGGCTCAGAAAAGAAGATGGTATGAAGGTAATGGGTGCACCATCACGGTAATTGGAGCGAGAAGGGGGTTGACTCGCAGCTTATGTGTTGGCAGTGTAGCTGGCCATGCCACTCGACAGTCTTGAAAAACTCACATGATATCCTATACAATGATTTTTACTGAAATGTCAAATAAGGATTGTTATGTCATATTTCAAATTGTATGTATGCTGTTGTATCTCTTTAGCGAGGATCATTGGTCATATTTTTTAACTCATTTCCTTGCCGACATAACAATTTCATCAAATAAATATGAAAGGGCATGACATATTTTGGACAATAAAAACATGTATCTGACGTAGACCGTAAGGTGGAACCGCCTCATATACTTAGATGGGTTATAATAGCCCTGATACTATCAAGTCTAACATGAAATTACCAGAAAATTTCCTAGTACTCACCTTGTAATAATAAGAACGAATACAAGTACCCAAGATACAATATCGAGTACATTTATAAAATTGTAAGTAAAACTATGATTACAAAATACCCAAGGTTCAAGTACGAATACAAGTACCCAAGGTCAAGGTGCAAGTACAAGTTCTCCCGAATTGCACCAGTAGTTGGTGAAACAATTATCAAGTACCCCGATCGCTGGCAATTACTGATAGGAAAGTATTTAACGGTTCATAAACTATATCCTCTGCAAAAACCTTCACGAAAAAAAAACTTATATTCAAATACCCATGGGGATGCAAACGTAGTTTAGTAGACAAGGGCCCAAGTAAGCTAATCACTGGGCCCCTGATAATCTGCATCTAATTGAGCCCTTCTGATCTTTATACATCACATGACTGTACCTAACTGGGCCCCTCATATGTGTTTGGTTGCCCCCTTCTTATGGAGGCCCTGAGTATGCAATGTGTATATGAAAGATTCAAACGCCAACAATCAATGTCGTTATTGTATCACGATTTCCCCAATCAATGCCAGATGTGTAAGACCTTGGTTGAATTCTCACAGACAGCAAGAAGAAATCTAGCTGTGGATTGAAGTCTATAGTACATCCTTTGGCAAGTTATGGCCCGCGTACTAAACCGAGGTAACCGGACCGTTTTATCCGACCCGTGCAGAGTAAGTACATCCCTAGCCTGTTATGACGTTTACCTCTAATTTATATTAGTTTATGTCAACAGTCAAAACTCCATCCATCTGCTCATAGTCTGCCCATCTGCCCAAAATGACTCTAGCCACTGATATTACTGAAGGCATATTGATGTCCTATCAATGGTTGTGTCGTTACTCTAATGGTTAGCAACTAATAAGTCATTTTTATCAAACAACTCAAAAAAAGCTAAAGCTTGTGTTATATTCAAATGACCGAAATGTTTTGTGCTATTAGTAACTTAATTTCGAAGATTTCATTCTGGACAAATTAATCATTTTAAGGACGAAGAACTGACACATCCGGATTTCTGATGAAGATAGTCGGAAAAACAAATAATGAAATTGCGTCATGGCTTTCTACTCTGTGTAACATCTCTTTGAGAATGATATCCCAATATGGTACATTGTAGTCACACACACTGAGACAAGAAAGCAGTTTCTGCAAGGAATGACGAGCCTCAGTCAAAACAAACTATGCGAACAGCCAAAGCCTCCAGCACCTTCATACCGGCTGAGACTTTGTATCAAATTTCATACTATTAGGGTTCCCACAGGTACTTGAGCCTCCAAAACCTAAGAGAGGCATCTAATGGAAGCCACGGGCAACTGTCTTGGCTGAGACTAAAACCTATGATGTGCAGAGAAGATTTCAAGGTCATAACGTCCGCCCCCCCCCTTTTTTTTTAAATTTAATTTGTACAAGTCGGCCAAAATTATACCCCCCCCCCGATCCAAATGTAATCTATTCTTGAAGTATTTCGGATAGCAGACCGTTGAGGTTTCGATTATTTTTCCCTCTGTATAATTTACTTGACGTAGATCGATCCGTTCCTGGGCCCCACAAACTCTAATGCAACCAATCAACTCTACATCTAAAACATTTGTATTAAAGACAAACATTTTGAAAGGCGGGAACATTATGTGATTATTGAGACATTACGAACACAGAAAATGGCATAAAGGTGGCCTGGTTGAGAGTGACACTAATTAAGAGGCATAAAGGTGGCCTGGTTGATAGTGACACTAATTAAGTGGCATAAAGGTGCCCTGGTTGAGGGTGACACTAATTAAGTGGCATAAAGGTGGCTCGAGCACTGTGGAAAAGCCTCAAACACAAACACATGCACAAAATGCTTGTGGCGTTCGTATTCCAAAGCAGTGCGATTACAAGGCAAAATTTGACCAAGTTTTTGTGCTAGTTTTTAGAGATGATTGTGTTGTACTTGTCTGTTATTCTGTGTGTATTTCCAAACTCCACCCACACACGCACAGATTTGGACCGTACAACTATAGACAATCACTTCACGTTGGTTGTTGATGTTCTGACCTTGTTACTTGTGACCTAAAACATGTCGTGTATCTCATTCGGGTAGTGACTCCACGGTACGACATTAAACAATTAAACAACAACAACAACAGCTACAAAAACTGTTGAACTTGTCCGATAGCTACTCCAACTCCAGGTCGATGAATTCAATACTCTTGACCTAGTTTAGACTCGATGGCCAATCACTAAGGGGAGGGAAGAAAACAAACAAACTGCGCAACTTATCTCGTCTATGTCCGTCCCCCTGAAGGGGAGATCACTGCTTGTCAATAGGCTATCTGGTATTGACGCTAGAGTAGATAAAAAAAAGCTTGACAGGATTTTGGTGGAAGAGACGGGGACGGGGGGGGGGGGGGGGAGGGGAGTGGCAATAAACCTTATGACCCATAAACAGAGATTTCAAATTGTTGTATAAACAAGAGGGGACACAAAGTGATTACGACATGGACACGTAGTGGATACATGAGACGCGGATCAAGCATTGGTCTGGTTTAAACAACAACGACATGTTGGCATTGCAACCTTCTTTCATAATGATGTGGCTTTTAAATGATTGGACTACAGGTCTCGTTGAAAATGAAAGAAGTCCTAACCTCGATTACTTGAAAATAAAAAAATATCATGTTTTTTTTTAATGAATGGATCAAATGAAGACAATTGGCTCGGCTTATCCACAATAACAGTGATTCTCTATGTAGTCGAGTCAGCGGTGGCCATAAACAAACAACATTCTCACTCCCGAGTCAGCGGTGGCCATAAACAAACAACATTCTCACTGCCGAGTGTCAGCGATGGCCATAAACAAACAACATTCTTACTGTCGAGTCAGCGGTGGCCATAAACAAACAACATTCTCACTGCCGAGTGTCAGCGATGGCCATAAACAAACAACATTCTTACTGTCGAGTCAGCGGTGGCCATAAACAAACAACATTCTCACTTCCGAGTGTCAGCGATGGCCATAAACAAACAACATTCTCACCGACGATCCCCCGCTGTGTAACCCTGTAAGCTAACAGTGGATCGTGGCCGAGAAGGTAGCACGGATGCCCCAATGTCTTCATAATTCGACCTCAAGGCGGCAGATCCAACTGGTACACTCACTCGCGGTCTTATTCCCATTTGACCAAACCTACTCACCTTGGTATTAATGTATTCATGTTTTCCCCTCACACATATTTCTTATAACTCTTACACGGGCCTTCCCACTCCCGTTCTCTCTTATTGGCAGACTTTATACAAAGATTACGACGTTCAGATAGCGCAATCAATGGGCGAACAATACATGTCGATAAAACCAGACATTGAACCAAATATTGAAAGACCTATTGTGTTATATATATACGAGAACATACAATGGCGTTAGTTAAATATTTATATATATATATATATATATGGCTAGGCAAGACAATAACAAATTACATAATGCATCCATATTTAAGTCAGGAGCAAAACAAAGATGTATAGTCAATATGGGCCGAGAACTAATATATTTCATAGATTATAATTATTCAGCCTATTTATAAAATGTTACGGCCAAAGTGCACACAGTCCGGTCACAGCGACATAGGTCAGTGTGAATACTGGTCGGTCAGTGTGCTTTTAACATTGGCCGAAAACGCGCATTGCCAGTAAAACTCAGGCGCTTTACGTTCACTGGCAAAGTTAATTCGATTTTATCTGTCATGTATACTCTGAATGCATTGATCTTCCAGATCTTGGTTAAAGTCCCCGCTGTATCTTTCGGGATGCCTGAATGGCCCTCGCGCTATCGGCTATGGTGGGGGATGAAAGAAAAGCAACACGAAAACAGTCCCATTAGTGGTTCATAGTATTAAAGAGATTTCATCTCATCCTTACAGGGGCTCCACTGACTGTTAATAACGGACTATTTACTAAACCTGTATTTTGTACAATTTCTACATCACCACAATGGTGGTTGTGAGTCAGACGGTTTATACTAGGTCATAGTAACCAGTCACATTTATTAACATTCGACTTTCCAGATTCCACTTCGAGGCCAAAGGCAGTCACATGATCTTAGGCGCTCAGGACACGGGAGGGTACTACATGTATTTACAATGCAGTCCCCTCTATATGATGTTGTAATTTACAATGCAGTCCCTCTACATGATGTTGTAATTTACAATGCAGTCCCTCTACATGATGATGTAATTTACAATGCAGTCCCTCTACATGATGTTGTAATTTACAATGCAGTCCTCTCTATATGATGTTGTAAACAGAGTTTTAAAAAAAAATGACATTTCTTAGCGTGGCTTCATAAAATGACAGTACAGTATAAGAATGTTTAACATATAGAACAACAACAACAACAAAAAATATACTAAAGAACCAATTGTATGATAATAATTTATTTAGTTTAACATTTTTAAAAAAATCAAACCGATATAATGAAACTAATAATACACCGCAATAAACCAAAACAAACAAAAACTGGATGACAAACAATAAAATAAATGTACTTATAATGAAACAGAAAAGTGAAAAAAAAAGAACCATGATGTCAACAATTATATACTGTGTGTTGTAATTTTCTTGTGGAAGTAATTCCTCTCAATTAAAATAATGCTGTACAATCATAAAAATAAATGAAAAAAAAAAAAAATCATAAAAGCTGAACTTAGCTGCACATTAAAAAACAAATACTGTGACAGAAAGATATTCATTTCTACTTAACTATATATATGTACTTCTAGGTGAGTGTCTTCAATAGTATAACAATTATAGGTGTGGTTTAGGTAGAAGGGAATATGTCAATGAAAGCATCACTGACTGCATACAAAGCTATCAGCACTGACCAATATAACTAGACAACACAGCGAAGGACTTAACCAGTCTTTAAGTTTCATTTAGGAGCCTGTCAATCAAAGCTTCGAAATGAGATATGTGTCTGGATCAAATGTGTTTCATACCAGGAAAGAAAATTTTGTTTCAATTAATCACACCCCCCCCCCGCCCCGCCCCAGATTTTATTAAAGGACCCAGAGACACATGAATTTGAAAAAAAAAAAAATTTAGGGTTGGTATGGGAGTATGATCAAAGTCTTGAAAATAATCCAGACAAAATACATCACAACAATTGTGACTAATGCAATGCATAGATTGAGTGGATTCATGGAAGAGAGAAGGTGACAGTGTGAACATTAGAGAGACATTTACCTGGCAGTGGGGTGGGAGGGGGGGGGGCTTTATTGATTGTTTAAGGTTAAAATTTTCAGCTAAGAATTTTTTTTTAAAGGCTGTGCTTGATTAATGGAAGGAGGGAGAAAGAAGGAACAAAGTAAGGAAAGGTTCTATCAAAATTAAAAAAAAAATTAATACATGTATTGAACAAAGAAAGTTTTTAAAATAAAATAATATCTACTTAAATAATAAATTAAAAAAAAAAATTGCTAAAATCTAATTTTGACTATCTATAGTTAACTGAAGAATGAAAATTCAAACTTGAGTCGGCAAACAATCTTGTAATTAATGGAATCTAATGAATGATGGTCATGCATTAGCAAACCAATTAATAAAATAAAAGTTTGGCTTACAAAATGTTCCAAAACACCAGCTTTTTATACAAACAGTTTTAGCGAATCAAAAAAAAGAATACAATCTTGTGGACAAAATATAACTGGTACATGCACCCCTACAAATCTACTGATTCATACAATTATACAGAATCGCACAATGACTGGCTTAGTACACAACAGTACCCTTAAACACTGGGGAAAAAAGAAGAGAGAGCACAAAACAGTGCAGAAGTGCAACTCACTAAATATACCAGTACCTATAGATAGATATACCAGTACCTATAGATAGATATACCAGTACCTATAGATAGATATACCAGTACCTATAGATAGATATACCAGTACCTATAGATAGATATACCAGTACCTATAGATAGATATCTTTAAAAACTGTTTTTCTATTTTTGGTGAGACAAAAAAAAAAAGCCCCTAATAGAAAGTTACTAGTTAAATAATAAACTAGCAACTTTGAACAATTTTACAGCTCAGGGGTGTGACCCAGGAGAATAATTTTTACTGACTAGCTTAACAATGAACTAGGAAATAACTCAGGGGCGAGGCGTGTGTGTTGCCGGTCATAACTCTTAAAGAAAAATTGATGTTTTTAATGCTATATGCAAAGCACATTTAAATGAACATAGATTTATATATTTGTATAACCTATTAAACTAACAACATATACTGTGTATATATATATATATAAATGAAAGTTATATATATTTTAACTTTTAGTCATTTTATTATGAATGAGTATGCTAAATATGTTCAATAAACACAGAACCATTATAAAGTATTTTCTATAAATAAGACTATGGCCTTCAGCACTCTCGCCTCGTACCTGACCCCCACCATCCATTGATTCTACAAGAGATTCTTATGTTCTAGCTGTACAAACTTTATTTCTAGTACTGTTTGCCATATGATCCCACAATAATAATAATTCATAGATGCTGTAATAATAAGCCAATGTTTGTTCTCCATACAGAAAAGATATCAAGAAATCCATATTGATAATTCAATCAATGATAACTCTCCCTAGATCTAATATTGATTGCGCAATTTCATAGTTCTCTTTGACATTTTTTTTTTAAACTGTATTGATTCTGACACTATTGGACTCAACAACCAAACAGCTCACATGTAATAGTAAACATGGGTATTGTAAGACATATTTCTCATGCTTCAGTAGATGCGTTTGAAGGAATAAATAAAACAGTGCATCTTTTATTAATAAAAAAAGACGAGTGTATGGATGTTGAAAGGAGACAAAACTCTGCATGTGGCACTGATAACGATATACATGATATCAAAATCAATATACAAATTGCAGCCATGATATATTAATGTATATTTAACTATGACTATTTATCACAGCTTCACAATACTAGATAAATTAAGCCAGAAGAGAGATACAGTAGAAGTCCATTAGTCCGGCATCCAACAGTTTGGAATGCCCGATAGTCCGGCATCACTCCAAAAAATTGTAAAATTTTGGTTTTCTCCAAAAGTGTGTCTTTAAAGCAAATAAAAACACTCGAGAGCTATTCGGAAGTTTTCGGGATAATTCGGGATCATCCGGAAGTGGCTTCTAATCGACGAGAATGAGCCTGTTGAACAAGAACTAACCGATGAGGACATTATCAACATCGTAGTAAACCCTCAGCATACTCAAAATCTTGAAGTGACTCAGATGCCGAAACAAAAGAAAAGGAAAAAATCAGCTGGGCAGAAGCTGCAGAATCACTAAATAAGTTTATCTCTTTTGCCGAGGCTAGTACTAGCTACAGTGCTTCAGAAATTATTGATTTCCATATCATTAGAAATAAATTTTATACTATACGCCAAAAGTCAAGAAAACAAAAAGACATTCGTGACTTTTTAAAATCCAAGTGAAATATGTTTTATACAGTACGTGTACATACATTATATGAAATGTAAATTAAACTTTGTTGTATGTATTTGTAGTTTAATTATTTACCTGATTGTTCTTATAATTACCGCCCGATAGACCGGAATTTTTGGTAGTCCGGCACCGAGCCGGTCACGAACGTGCCGGATTATCGGACTTCTGTATACGCACACCTACATTCAAACTATTCGCAGATTTTTGTGGGCCTTAGGCAGAGACACACTGAGATATTTGGCAGCCATATGCAAAATAAAAATTGCGGGTCTCCTAAGCCATCAGATTTTATGGGAATCACTGAATATGATTCACTTGGCAGCTGTGGAGTTGGCATATGTCTGACAAGAATTTACATATAATGCAACAGAATACAAAAAAAAAAGAATGTGATATCAAGAAGCTCCATGCTTATGTTTAATGAAATGTTCAAGTAACAAAATTTCTTCGCCTATAAGATGTCAATTAGAATGAGTTGGATACCAACACTGATCTCTATAACATCATCAAATGAGTTTATTTTTAAGAGAAATAAAATTCATCAACAGCTATTCACTTCACAAACTCTAGCCACATAGTGCCTTTTATGATACAGGTGAATTCTACTATAACTGTCCTGTTGGTAATTTGAACGAATAATTTCATTGTTTTAAAAAAAAAACATTAGTTAATCATATATATAAAAAAGTTCTCAAATCCTTTTGAAGTTTTTTTCTTTCGACTATAAAAAAATGTATTAAAAAGTTCCATTTTGATATTGAACAACTATTTGATGTAAGCGGTTGATTATTATAAATGACTTAGTTCAAACTTAGTCACATTATAAAAAAAAAAAGTTTCTGTGATTAATAACATAGGACAACAAACTGGCAATTCAAGTTTTTATGATAAAATAACAATGAAAAAAAAAACCATTTCAATTGAACTAAAAAAAACATTATTACAACCTGTAATGTATAAGCGATATATTAGAATACTTATTGTCCAATCTACTGTTGTTAATCCAAGGCAAAAAATATTTTTAAAAATCACATGAAAGTTTTATCAAGATAGTAAAAATTATTGGAACCAAATGCTGCATGAATTATTTTCTGTATAGTTTAAGTTTTTATAAATTTCTCCATCAAAATATAAGACGCTAAAAAAATCTTAATGGTCCTGGATGAGAGTGTGGGGGCAGGGTTCAGAATGAAAGGAATGTCATATTACTTTCATATTTTTGAACAACTGGATTAGTACCGTGTGACAGACTTTAGAGACGGGATAGATTGTCAACCAGGAGGTTTCCAGTTAAAATTACAGTGAATGCTAAGCTTACTGAATCCACTAAACTTCAAACCACTACTTCAGTTAGGGTAAAGAAGTCGGGAAACTAAGAAAAAAAAAAAGCTTGTGGGTCATGAGGCTATAATTATAAAAAAAAAAGTCATTGCCACACCAAACTTATTTTAGCATTTTAATAACGTGTTCTGTAAGGACTGTGATTGATGTGTAATAATGTCAGAAGCTTCTCTAATCTTCATATTCTTCAGCTTTTAATGAGCAGGATTTTTGTAATGGAATGCAGAAAAATTGTAAAATGTTGATGGCAGAAATTTAGTCTGGAACATTGGAGAAGTTGGGCAATGTTATGGCATAAAATTTACATTGGCTCATGTTCATTAGTTAATACATGTATCGTGTTCATTAGTTACTACATGTACCATGTTCATTAGTTAATACATGTACCATGTTCATTAGTTAATACATGTACATGTATCATGTTCATTAGTTAATACATGTATCATGAACAGGTCAAAAATGGATGGGGGGGTATCTTTATATTTTAGTGAATGGCTCCTAAAAAATGAACTAGAAATGACCAGAAACAAAATTGTTACATAAAATTAACAGGAATCTATGAAACAAAGAGAATCAGTTGTGAAAAGAAATAGTGACACAGTAAAGATAAAGGAACAAAATAAGTTATAAATACAGGTTGACATTCAACAAAATTATCATTCACATTAATGACCTCTTAATAATGAAAATGATTTATATCTGATGCTGCCTTGCATCAACAACTCAACTAAGTTTTCAATTAACACTACTTTAATTTTTTTTTATAACCTTTAATCAGCTATACATTACACTTGAATAGACCAGCTATTGCATGTGTTTGTTGTACAACTTTAACAAATATACCTTCATCAACCACAAGAAAGAAAACCCATCATGACAACAAAGAAAATCATACTAATATATGACTAAGACCTTCAGCACTCTCGCCTCCTCAATAAACACTAAAAGTTGTGAAAATCTAGAATAAAACATCATTCCTTGTTAATTTTTTTTTCATATAAAAATAATCACAAGCGATAATCCTTGCCTCCATAGCTTAGACCTTTTAAAGCAGTTTATAAATAGCTCATTTATATAGATAAAACTATGTTACATTTCTGACCGGAAAATCAGGCTAACTGATTTTGGTCAGAAGAACCTTTAAGTTATATGACATTACAGCCTCAGGCAGTATTTAATCTTTTGTCAATTAACTATTTACATGTATTTTGTTTTACGCCTGTACTCCTGTAGTTTTCATACCAGGCTTAAATTTTCAGCTTACTAACCTCAAGATCAGAAACTTGAATATCAGGCCAAATGTTTAAGAATTGTTAGTTCTCAGTTTTTATCACTTGAACAAAAAAAAAATGAACACTATTTTTCTTTCACAATGTAGTCCTTCTTTGTAATCCATGAATATTTCTAAATTGTTTCACAGATTCATTCACAATGTAGTCCTTCTTTGTAATCCATGGATATATCTAAATGGTTTCGCAGATTCTTTCACAATGTCTTGCTCAGGATTCTTGTCCGTCAAATCCAACCTCTGCCTTTTTGCAGGCCTTTCTTGTTTTGAATCAAGCCGTTCTTGTCTAGAGTCTTTTCTTGACAAGGATGCTTTTGTGGGGGCTGATTTTGAATCTAACTGCTGCCCATAAGTAGTTCTAGAGGTCTCTGATGGAGCTGGTGTTGTCCTTGTGTCAGAATCACATGTCGGAAGATCTGTGCTGGACACTTCCAGGCTGTTGTTGCCACGTCTGTCTGATGAAAAATCAGAATCAGCTCCGGAGCCCTGGGGCCAACATGGTGGAGTTTTACAGATGATATGCTTCACTTTTTCCTTTATTTTAACAAAATGTCGCTTGAACTCAAGACCATCACCCTGGAATTAAAGTTTAAAACAGAAGTGAAGCGACAATTATAAGAAATTGTACCTAATGATTACAATACAGGAATAAAATAAAAAAGAGGTGCAATTAAAACACCACAGAGATTTCAATACACAGTTAGTGGATTATTTATAATCTGAAAATTTTAAATAATTAATATTGCACCTAGTAACCTAAGCTATATTGTTACCAACTCATTATATACTAGTTTACCTTTGACAATCTGAAATCTGCAAGCAAATTGCCTGCCATGTCTATCAAACAGATTTTGAAGATCAGCGGTGACTTGGTTTTGTCGACCGTGTGGACAGTCAGCTGTAAAATATTAATGACAACTAAATAGTACTTACATACACAAACACAGTCAGCTGTAAGATATTAATGACAACTAAATAGTTCTTACATACACAAACACAGTCAGCTGTAAAATATTAATGACAACTAAATAGTTCTTACATACACAAACACAGTCAGCTGTAAGGTATTAATAACAACTAAATAGTTCTTACATACACAAACAGTTGTTAGCTCAGGTGTGAAATGTTAAAGTAAAAATATAAAATCATAAGGGTGTACAGAGACACACATTATGAAGTTCTATAGCAAGTAATATGCTTACAAGGATGCTAGAATTTTTCTTCACACCGTAGCCATGACATTCTAAAACCTCTATCAAGGCTTTGACAGTCTCTTGTCTTGTTGTCAATACAAAGAACCTTGTCATTCTCCTGACCAGTTTTTGGAAGGGAGTCTTTGAAGTAAAAAAAAATTTACATGAAATAATTTTATAAATACTTTAAAAACTCTTAAAAATGTAAAAATAAATGAAAGGGATAAGAAAAAAAATTTTTTTTTTTTTTGCCAATAAACATTTAAGTTTCTCACTTCATTGACATAAACGATTTTTTTAAATCTTACATTGACTTTCAGTGAATTCTAGAACAAATTAAGACTATTTGTAATTAAAAAAAATGATAGCATTAAACCGTAAAAAAAACAATTTAAGGAGTAACATACCTGAGATGTTGCTGGTGTACTTGGAAGCTGCGAGTTCAGTAAAAGGTCATCTGACTGGGCCGGCTGAGAGAAGCTTATTGGATGCCGAACTTCGGCCAGAAGTGACAATGAATTTTCATTATTAAGCCTATCTGGCTGTGACAAAACCCTGGCAAGTAGAAAAATGCATTGTTTTAAACTTCATTAATTCCTCAGAATTATTTAATTTGTATGTTAGGTGCATTTAAAAATAAAAAAAATGATGAGACATAATAAATATAGCCTAAACACATCAAAATCATCAAGAAGCTGCCACCATTAGAATAAAATCTTCATAACTGAAAAATTATTTTTAGAGCCTATCCTTTTCCTGAGGATCATTTTAAAAAGTTGCCGCCCCCCCTCCCACCCCCTTTTGTTTTTAAAACGCTGGTTATACTAGTTTAGTAACAAACTATAAGTAGAGAAAATATTTTTTTTTAAATATCTTACACTCTTTATCATTATAGTTCCTGTAAGTATGAGATATTTATGTCTTGACCCTGAATGCCACTCAATGGGACAGTTTCTGATGCATCTGCATCCACACCACACCCAAGCGTGCAAATGGCTATGGAGGACACAGGTAGGTAGTTGATAATGGAGCCTTTAACCTATAGCATACTGGTCAAACTACAGCATACCGATCAAACTAAACTACAGCATACTGATCAAACTACAGCATACTGATCAAACTGCAGCATACCGATCAAACTACAGCACACAGATCAAACTACAGCACACCGATCAAACTACAGCACACAGATCAAACTACAGCATACCGATCAAACTACAGCATACCGATCAAACTACAGCATACTGATCAAATTACAGCATTCTGATCAAACTTTCAACCAGAGAGTCACAACATGTAACCCTCTTAGGCTCATAAGTGAAGATTATTTTTCTCTAATTTCGTAAAATTACATCAAAACATTTGCATTGATATCATTCTGAACCAAACACCTAAAGAGTGTAAAATCATTTTATACAACTTAATACACCCAGTAATACATTTCCCTCCAGCACAAGTTTGCTATCCTGATAATTCACTGTAAACCCTATATAAATAGACTAAAAACTTGCTATCCTGATAATTCACTGTAAACCCTATATAAATAGACTAAAAACTTTTATGAGCAAAAAGACTTGTTGGAAATCAGCAACAATAATTGATCCCTGAATTTCAGCATCATAAAAATAATGTATAAATACATGTACAGATGTGTTGCCTTGGCAACAATTAGATTTAAAATATTGAAAAACCTACCCTTGTGGCGAAGACAAATGTCCATTTTCATCCATTAGAGAATTTCTTCGCTTCACTCCTGATGATGATGTGTTATTTTCTTCCTCTTTGACAATAAAAAAAATTAATAAGGTCAGTGCAAAAACTGTAGTGGCGATACGGTAATAAGATGCCATATTTAACTGTAAAGAGGATCAGCAATGCAGTTATAAGGTGCCATATAATAACTAAAAATGTAACTGTTATACTGTGACACATTTTTAATAAAACCATACTGGTGATCTGGCCAAAGTGAGGAGAAGGGGGAACACTTGTCAACTATTTTGCTGCAATTTTTTAAGGAAAGGGGAACCAGATCTTAGTTTGTCAGGGTCCTCCCCACTGCAGTAGTGAAGTGATTAATTAAAAAGCCTTTTTTTTTCCCTCTCACTATTACTGTATTGCTAAAAAATTCTGAAATGTGGAAAGAATGCACAATGAACAAACTCGAACAATGACATAAAGATTAAAAAAAAAAAAAATAAAACGTTTTTGAGTCCAAAAATAAGAAGCCAAACACCTGTACCCAACCCCAAAACACCTCAACCGATCACCATTATTTAAACTTCCAAAGCTGTGGTCCACACCTGGACAAATTTTCCATTTCAGCAGCTAGGTTGCAGGTGGGGGGAAGGGGGGTGTTATCAAATAGATGTCATTTAAACCAAAGGATATTGATAAAGCCGAATTAATCTTTCTCTTTCACTCACTAACTTTATAACCTGACCGTAAGAGGAGACAAGCTATAAAATCAAAGCAGATGAAGTTTGTATATCAAACAGAAGTAGAAAAATGGTTTATTACAGAGGGATTGTTTTTTTTAAAAGTTTGAAGGCATCATATTTATCCACATTATACTTTTTGAATAAATAATTAAATTATTCTTATTGAAATGGAAGTTTTATGTTATTTTTAATTGATGACGGCAATAGAAATTTGTATTCACCTTCTTGTAAAGTAAACGTCTTATTGTAAAACTGATGTTTCTTGATCTGTTCTATAGTGTATCTTCTTTTCGGATCTTCAACCAACACTGAACGGAACAAAGCTGTCGAGTTTAAAGATTAATTCGATCTAACATAGTAAATTGAATGTACATTATATAATACTGAAAACAATTTTTATAATGATTTGACAAGTTTAGAAATAAGTAATGAAATTATAATGTTAATTTTTTTTTAAACAAAGTGGCCTCTATTTGAAAAAAACTACACAATTATATTTTGATCTAACAAAATCAGCACCACATCAGCAAGTAGGAACCATTTGAACAGACCATTACAGTTACTGACCAATCATACAACATCACTATCAGCTCTGTAATGATAAACAGAAATGAAACTATAGTAAAAGCCTCTAAAACTGAAATGAGATGACTGTTTAACATGTACATATAGACAATTTGTAAACTTACACAGTGCCAACGTGTCCATTTTCTTCCAGGGCTCTTTTGTGATACATTTTTCTTTCCACTGCCTGTACATCCTGTCTCTGACTAGTGGGACATCCCAAGGCAATTCTACAGTTTAAAAGTTTCAGTTAACCAAATCAAGGCTATCAGAATATAACTGAAGATCTAAAAAAAAAAAAAAGATGCAAAAGACCTGATCTGGAATTAAGTTACAAGCTGCTACCAGTGACCCCAATCTTGTTTTATATACATGATACGTGTATTATGTTCGAGACACTGGCAGCATTGTTTAGTATGGGAGACTTAATTCTCATTCTGTCTCTGAGTCAAGGGCTGATCAAATTTATTTTAATAAGTAATTAATGTTGAATTGGGAGAAGAAAAAAAGCATTGTTAAGATAGCCATTTAGTGTTGTTTATAAGTCTAACTGCCAACCCTTTGATAAACAGAGTAGGAATAGCAGAAGTGAAAGTCTCACTTTTTGTTCATTTAGGGTTGCACATAATTTTCAGAGAAACAAAAAAATTATCGCAGCAGTGTGAAATGAAACAAACTTTGATTAAATTGATCAGACTGGAGAAAAAGAAGTACAGTGAAATGTCACTGTAAGTAAAAGACTGGATCTAGCCCCCAAGAAATTTAAGTTCATAAATGCTATATTATTTTTCCTTTACCATTTTCATATTACATTCTAAAAAAAACAACAAAACAAGAAGAATGCTCACTAAATGATATATTAGTATTTTATTAAAATGAAGAGATACGTTTAGAATGTAGAAAACTTACACTTAAATTCCACATATTTCTACTTGTTAAAATGAAGAGATACGTTTAGAATGTAGAAAACTTACACTTAAATTCCACATATTTCTACTTGTTAAAAATGAAGAGATATGTTTAGAATGCAGAAAGCTTACACTTAAATTCCACATATTACCACTTGTTTAAATGAAGAGTAGATTACAACAGGACGTTTGCTTACCGCCAGCCAAAAGTGTGACCAATATGATAGCACAGGACCAGACATCAGCTGGCTCAGCTCGATAGGGTGTTCCTTTGAGAACCTCTGGAGCAGTGTAGGGCTTGGTGCCACACATTCTGCTGACTTCTCTCTCAACCCCCTTGTACCTGAACACAGTTGCCATACCAAAGTCTGTGATCTGTAGAACATCTGAAAGAGCATATTATATAAAAATGATTAATCTTGAAATAATTCCTAGCCCTACTGGTTTTCCAAATGTTTATCACACTGAAAGTAAATTTCCTAAAGTTGGACAAGGCCATCAGGGTAGATGAAGTTTACTATTCATCTGTTTCTGTGGACAAATCTTACTAAGAGATAGTGTGTCTAGCACATAGAGCCCAGCTGCCTTCACTTCCCCAACTAAAGTCAGGTACCCATATGAAGACTTAGGGGACTTTCAACCAACTTTCACAAGGACCTGGGAAAATTCCCTTGGTTCTCAAAAAGGATAAAACCTGGTACTCTCAGAGCAACAGTTTGATACTCAAGTGCTGTACACAGCTCAACTATCTGTCACCCTATTCAGAAAATGTGCTTTTTAATAATAAGAATAACATTAACCTCATTCTAAAATAAATATCACATTAAACTGAAATATGTTTGAGGCTGCATATATGGATTATCCCTGCAGAGGGACCAAATAAAATATAGTACAATGTAGTTTAAAAAAAAAAGGTAGCTTTTCAATTACAGAAGAATAAGGCAAAATATTAATAGTAACCGCATTTAACTTTTGAGACAGCCAACAAATATCCCCTTAATTTTCAACATTTTAGGGATACTTATAGAAAACAGTACATGTACTTACCATTTTCATCCAGCAATAAATTTTCTGGTTTCAAATCACGATGACACACCCCAGTGCTATGTAAATACTCCTGAAAATGATTTTTTAAAAATTAATGTAACTGATAATTTTGATTGTCTACTGAAAATGACATGAAAAATTAAGATATTCATATTTTTAGAAAAATAACTGGCCGGATAATAGTCAGAAAAAAATAACATTTTGACAAAATTAGGGCAGCTAATTTGAAAATTTGACTTACGACACCCTCAATCAGCTGATGAAAATATCTCAGTGCATCTCTCAGCTTCATCCCTCTATCAGGTTCTGTTGTATAATGACATATAGTAAATAAAAGACTTAAAAAGCTTATATGCAGATACTAATGATGAGTTTATTTACATTTTTTAATTAGACTTGTAAATGTGCATATAGTGGAAAAAAAATTTCACACAATATTCATTAATAATAGTAATTTTGAACTAAATCAGTTTAAGTATGCAAAAGAACATATAACAGACTTTGAATGTTAGATTCTATAAGGAAAAACTAAAATCTTTAAGTGTACACTGTACACATTGTCAGGAAATGATTTATTGCAGTCCCTAATGATATTATGGTCCTCCTGCCTAGAAAATCAAGAAACCTAGTGCCAGCCATATCCACAGAAATATTACAGAACATCTAACTAAACATAATCCTAAATAATCTTAACGCAAAATTATGAATAGTGTTTTGATGTTTGTGAACTAAAAAAAAAAAAAGTACAGAACTGCATGGATTAGTGCCCTTGGAAAACAAATGCTCTAAAAATATTACATAAAGTGAACTAAATATTAAATTTACAGTGAAATGTTGCTTTTATAAATGTTGAGTAGTTGTGCTAATTTTTTTTTAAGCCACTGGGTATTTAAGATTTAGTATAAAGAAGTTTTAAATGTACAACAAATTCAATATATCACTGACGTAAAAGAAAAAAGATTTATCATCAAAATCTGAGTCATAATATTAATGCAAACGTGTATGATATCAGTTTTAACAGCAGATATATTATCAGAATATCCTCTCTAATAATAAAATTATTTATGAACACTGTCTTTCCGTTTTCTTCCTTTGCATGGTATTTATGTGGTAGGCATTAAATATAACCTCATATGATGAAAATCAGTTAAGTCCTTTTTCTTATTTAATGACCGCAGTTCACTGCATCGAGTGGAAAAGAAAAAATTACTGGCAAAACTTTACTCTCTATAATGGCACTGATATATATGAAATAAATTTGACCGAAAAATATGCATTTGTAAACTTTTTGATAACATATGTCCAAAAATTGTCATAATATCCATTTAAACTTGATGCAATTGGGTTTGAAATGCCCAAAAATGAAATGTGCTAAAAAAAAAAATTATGAAGATAAAGCATTATCAGCTAATTATTCCCATTTGGCAATAAATATTAATAATTAAACATCATATTTTTTTTATCGAATTTAAAAATATTTTAAAAAATGTATCACACTGTTATTAAAAGTGTTAGCAAACCTGAGCAAAGAAAAATTGTACAAATATTTCATTTAGATGGAAATAAAAATATAATCTCACCTATTCGATCGAAGAGTTCACCACCACAAGCATATTTAAGAAACAAATACTGTATATTGTTAAACTTCCTATAGCCGTAAAATTTTATAACATTTTGGTGATTCAACATGTTATGTATGCATATCTGAGGGAAACAATTACAAAGAGTACCTTGGCATTAGTTTTTTAAAACATAAAAAAATAATAATCAATATATTAAAGAATAAAATTCTTTTAAAAAGTATTTTCTAGTGTGCTTTTGAACTTATCAGGCTCAAGAATAAATATGTTCATTCCATTTACATTTGTAAAGTTACCATTAAGTTACCTCCTTTTTAACATTCTCCTCAACTGAGTTATCTGTTAAATGGATTATCTTCACTGCTACACATTCCATTGAGGCTTGACATACTGCCAGTTTTACCCTAAAAATAACATTAGCAAAAAAAAGTGTATTTTTTTTTTTTATGTTCATATTTACTAATCTCTATAATTCAATCAAACATTTGAGTTATTCAATCAGACTGTCAATCATTTATTTAAACATTCAATCAACTAATAAATCATTAAATAAAAAGTCAATGAAAAATTAGTCAATCATTTTTTACCAATCAACTGTCTAACCATTTAATTAATAATATAGTCGGTTGATCAGTCAGTAACCAATCAGTTTGTATCAAATCACTCAATAATTACTTACTCGCCATAAGCTCCTTCTCCTAAAGTCTGCACGAACTCCCAACCCTCTACAAATGGTTCTCTGTATTGCTCCATTATTGTTTGTTTCTTTTCATTGAAAAAAAAATTTATTAAAATAAATAATCCTTTTCTTCAAATTTGTAAGTACAACTAAATTAATTCTTTAATATTTTTTGTGCTAAGATAAAAAAATTTTTTTCACCAAAAAGCGGTTTCTATTAATACTAAACATTTGTTAATTATCAGTAACTAAAGTAGTCTTTAGTAGTAAAATCACTCGATCAACAAATATTTTCAAATATTGCAGTGGCTTTGTCCACACAACCAAGGACTGGATATTTCAGGTCATCATTATAGTTTATCTGCTTACTTCGAGTAGATAGCCTATGTTTCTGACAACATGCATTTAAATTTGACTGTTAGATATATATATATGTGTTATATTTTCATTTTTTTTTCTTCTAAAACTATATAATAAAAAAAAATTGTAGCAAGCTCTAAGTCAGTTTATTCTACGAAAAGATTTTAAAAAACATTTATCTAGACCAGGCATTGGCAAACTATGACCATTTACTGTCTCTCAAGATGTCTGATCTGGTCCATGTGATGCTCACTATTTGTTCACAACACTGTCATTTATATTTTATTTATGTGTGCATTTTATTGTGTGACTTCTCGACACTCTCTTTTATTTTGATAGCTTTAGCCATGGGGTGTGGAGAGGGGGGAAGGGGGGGATAATTAAGTATACTCAAACAATACCCTCCGCACCGTTATATTTTTGCTGAATTTATGTATAGGCTACTGTGAGTATTAAAAAAAAACATGGATCTGTGAAGTACATCAAATGAAAACTTTGATTTTGATGTAAATCTTATTTTCATTGTCAGGAAAGGAAAGATTTAGGCAGGGCTGGAAATAAAATATTTTGCAAGTGGTGCTTACAAACACAACGTATGCCAAAAAAAATGCTTTTTCACTATTTTTAATGAAATATGCCGCAATATGCCCTTTCCTAGAAAATAGTTGAAAAATGCTTTTTTTATGACGTTCAAAATTGCATAAAATGTGTAATATATCAAAAAAATTTTTTTTAAATTCATGAAAATTAAAGCCTTTAAAGTTAGCTTACTCAATGTGTTACAATTAAGAAAACCTTATACTAAATTGAGCTCAACATGAATTAAAAAATCATGAACACTTGTTCTGCACTAATATATACATGTTGTTTTGTCGTTGAAAAATATAACTAATTTTGTTTTAGTACTAACAAGTTATTCTATTCTATTTCCATCTCTGTGTTTTTGTTGTGACACAACTGAAAGTGAAGCTGACAATTGACTTGTCTTTCCTTGCCAAAACACAGTTGTTACGGGACCAAGGAACAGGACTACGTATTTTTTTTTTCGGGGCCCAGGGATAGATGCTCATACGCTCTAGACGGACTTTATTTTTTTTACGGCTGTGATGTGCGCATGCACGATAGCTGGACTCTGATTTTTTTTCAGGATCCAGCTATAGATATTGCTCCTCACCCTATCCCTAACCCTAATCCTAGCCCTATTCCTAAATCCTAACCCTAACCCTGAAAACAAAAAATACGCAATAATAAGCAGTCCGTCAACCGCACATCTATCCCTGGACCCCGAAAAAAATACGGAGTCCCGTTCCTTGGTCCCGTAGTCACTGTGTTGCCAAAAAGGAAGGGGGTGGGGAGTAAAGCGAGCTTTTTATGTTTGTTTGGATGGTTAGCAGCCTACATCAAACAGAAAACCTTGAATTTGAAGTCCTATTTAAATATTACATGAGCTCATTGGCACCAAATATAAAATCAATAAACTATAAAGGTAAATAATTTGTGTAAATATTAATATTGCATTGGTCCAATTGGATTTTAATTAAAAATATGCCAAAATATGCTTTAATATGACTTATAAATATCGTGAGATATGATTTTTCATGAAAATCCCAGCCTTATATTATACTAATTTAATTTGCACTTATCATTATATATAATCATATGATTATGAATGAATGGTTTTAGTGATTATATGATTTATCATTTACACTTTCTAATTCGCAGTGCGCACTGGCTCCGGATACTTCAAAGACTTACTTCGTATTTTTTTTGTACGGGATACGTCAACAGAATGAACTCTTATGATTTAAAGTTATTTTCTTTTCGTGGGAAATTGCATAGCCAAGCAATTTTTTCCAATTATACATTATAATAACGGGTTAGTTTGTGTGGCGCGCTAGTAATGTTGGTTGTTCGCTTGGCCGTGACCCAGTTTGGCTAACTAAGTGTGGGTTCGATTCCTCTGAGAGACATAAATTTTTTTGTTCAGATTTTATTTTTCAGGATCAAGGTAAGGGATAGGGTTAGGGTGTGGAGCAATATCTATTGATGGTATTTTTAAATAAATCATACATTTTTTTTTCAGGATTAGGGTTAGGGTGTGGAGCAATATCTATTTATGGTCCCCGAAAAAAAAAAATATCTCCGATTATTAACAGTAAATTACGTCATCAACGTCTGTAGTAAATAAGATATCTCATTCATTCTGTTTACTCTTTAAACGTGTTAAAACGATCGCTGATTTTGAGCACCATCCTTGTGTGATAATATAATATAAACTGCATTCCCGCGAAAAGAAAATAACTTTAAATCATAAGAGTTCATTCTGTTGACGTATCCCGTAAAAAAAAAAAATACGAAGTACATCTTTGACGTATTCGGATCCAGTGCGTTCGCAGTGGCTACGGTTCGTCGCGACAGAATCCGTATTTTTTTTTCGGGTTCCAGCCATAGATATTGCTCCACACCCTAACCCTAAACCTATCGCTAATCCTAACCCTATTCCTAATATAATATTAATGGCTGGTACCTGAAAAAAAATACGGATTCTGTCTATTTTCCTATTCTGTTTGGACCGAACCGTAGCCACTGCGTTTCTTTTCAAATTTACTGGGTAGGAAGCATTACTTTTTAAGTAGAATTTAATTGTGATTATAGTGAAATACTACAAAAATCAAATTTACTTTATAATCAGTATAGAAAGTCCAAAGTGATAAAACTCTATGTGACCGTGGAGTGTAGACTGACTACTAGTGACTACTTAGATCATTCTTAAAGTCCGTGTTTGTAAAATGTTTATCCCGCCATTTTATCAAAACATCTTATCAGTTATCACATAGGTCAGTGTGCAGACAATGCCAGATTTTTATTTACTCCGCAACAGGTAGAAAGCGGGTTAAAAAAATCTCTTACCCCCTCCCCCACCACCCCCCGACCTCCAGAATGGTTCAGTCACTATCTACTTATCTATCTCTCATATATGTATTTTTTTTTTATTTCATCTAGAGATTAAATATCATTCTATATCTAAAATAGTATACCCTTGGCCACTATGGTGGGTAAAATAATAAAATAAGAGAAAAAGAACTTACCGGCAGCCAAAATCAGACCAACAAAGATCCACCAACATCGATACAGATTGTTATAGCTAGAAAGATTTATAAAGCTAGATTGACTTACAAAGCTAGATGAAAGCTCAGACAAATAGATACATACTGACTTCTATAGAAAGCTAAACAGCTAATCTTTTTTTTTTAAAATTGTGTAATAGAACAAAGCGTAAAAAAATCTGGCTACTTATAAGTTGTTAAAGAGAATAAACAACAAAGCCATTGATTAGGTCAGAGCCGACTCATATCCTTTGTTCAGGGCCCTAGACAAAGACTTCCTTCCAGAGATAGTAGGGGGCCACAGTCAGGGATCTCCGGGTGGAGGTACAAATGTCAACAGCAACAACGTAAATAGGTCAACAAAAAATTAACTTTGATAGTTGAGGGCCATTGGCGGTGTGTGTGTGATGCCCCTGTAAGGATGAGATGAAATCTTTTAAATCCTACAAACCGCTATTTTTTTATGGTGCCCTTCTTTCATCTCCACCAGAGCCGATAGTACACTCGCCATCAGTGGCGCAACCAGCAAAAAATGCTGGCGGGGGGCTCACATTATGAAAAAAAGACAGACAGTCTTTTTTGTAACTTTAGAACATAATTTATGTATTGATGATTTGGCCTGGTTGCGCCACTGCTCGCCAGGGTTGTTAACAATACTCTTAAATTGTATTGTCAATACCGATACCAATACTTCATGAAAATAGTATCGCCAATACCAATACAAATACTCAAGTAAAAATGTATTGCCAAAATCGATACCGATACATTACCGATACTTCTGAGAACAACAAACTATTTTTATTTAAAATAATAATGAGTGCAAGTTTTTTCAAGTTTAAAAAAAAAAGTGAAAACAATAAAATACTATGTCAAAGCACAAATTTAATGCTAATCACTTTAGTACTTGACAGCTGGCCAATTGGTGTAGATACTCGACTGTCGACTTCAGAGTCATGGGTTCGATCCTCGGTGAGAACAATGGGAATTTTTCCACAAGTTCATCCAGTTTTAAATTGGTACCCAACTTTAAGCTGGGAAAGTAAACCACACAATCGCTTCATATGCCGAGGTTATAAAAACAGATGAATCCCCGATGACCCGTCAGGGCTAAGGGAACTTTTCTTTACTATTTCATTACTTGGCAGCACGTAAGACGACCATCATTTCAAAACAATCATTGCTTAGCCTAGAACGTAATGGCATAAAAATACGCAAACCTAATGAAAACAGGCGCTCAACTCAGCACTAGCCGATCAACTCAGCAATATAGTTTCTTAATGCTTGGGTAGGTTGGGTAGGGTGCTACTGACAGCATTTCTGATGAATTATCTTCACGATATCTGTCTACTTCAGCAGAACTTTACTATTAAGCCGGTTCTGCCGCCGTGCAGTAAAACTGAACAGCTGACTGTATTGAAGTTGCACCACCCTGCCGAGTAAGTGGAGTGGAAACTGCTCTCAGTGCACTACAAGCACGCTTTAAGTTTTGTTCAATTTCAGCCTTGTGATCCAAATTGTCTTGGTGGGGAGGTGGGTGGTATTAATAGTGGTAGGGCTGATGGTTATCATTACAAGCAGTGATTGAATTTATGAAGATTACTTTTAAAACAATGTATTAAATCGCTATTGTTATTCTTCAATTAGCTAATAGTGGCAACAGAAAAGTATTGGTATCGAGTATCGAAAAATTTTCGTTTAAAATGTATCGCGATACACAAATCAATACTTGATACAAAAAGGATCGGCAATACAGCAACCAATACTGAAAAAGTATCGCCGATACTGTATTGCCCGATACCGATACTTCGATACTAACAACCCTGCTGCTCGCCATGGAGGCACCACGGGAGATATAACGGGACTTAAGCCATGACCGGAAATATCCATTGGTCCTCACCGGAGATCGAACCAAGGCCCCTCATGTCGAAAGTTGAGTGCTTTACCGCACGACCATCCAACCCCACCTTATGAACACCCGTCCCCTGCTATTGGCGGTAGCCTGACTTGTTTATTCAGTAAACGGACAACATTCGTGGGGAAACACAAAACGCGAATTTAAACGTGTTACACAAAACAATAGTTAGAATTATACTTTTACACTCCTGCACTGCTACAAGTTTTTTTTTTTGTTTGAATGATATACTTTCTCATGCCCACACCAAAAAAATATAATTACCTCATTCTGTGGTTATTCATCAGCCGTATCAAAGCCAACCGCGTACTCAGCCCCGTAGCCAGGGGGGGGGGGTAGGCGGGCACTGCTAGGTATGGAGTGCCCCCCCCCCGCTTAAAAAAAGAAGAAAAGAGGAAAAAATAAAGAAAAAGTAAAGGTGCCCCCTTGCTGGGTATTGCTGCCCCCCTGCTTACTTTGACCTGGCTACGGGCCTGCACGTACTACTCCTTAGACAAGCAGGGAACACCAATTATGTAAATTACGAGCTTTATAATTATTATTACAGTTACAGCAGGCTCAACTCTTCCAATTCATATGTTTCATTTTCACATATGAATTTAGTCGGTTGACGGCTCGGTGCTAATAATGACGGCAACAATATTTTTTTTATTCCCTAACTAACAAGTAAGTAGCAGCAGTACTTTTTTTTTGTGACGGTACGCACCGGTAAAAAAGATATAATAATGAAAAATAATTTAGTTTTCCAGTTCTCGATAGCAAAAAACAGTATTGACCATTTAGATCTTGAAGACTGTGACTAAAATCCCTTCCCCAATCTTGAGTTAAGAGAGATAACTCTGTCAAAATAACAGGTTCTTAGTTTTTAAAATTTATTTTAATAAAGCCGCACCTAATTTAACTTGATTTCTATTACAATCAAATGAAATGGATAACATATCTTAGAAAATATAATAAACATGTTTATTAATAAATGAATTCCAATATATATATATATATATATATATATATATATATATATATATATATATATTGTAACAATAGCTTTAGATAGGTCTATACAATTTTAGAACCACTGTCAAACTCATGGGTCCATGATACAGTCATATGTTTTGATAACTAGAATTCCAGCAGTTGATCTTTGTTTAAGTTAAAATTGGTTGCCACCACAGGTTATGACCTCCCAGAGGTAGGTGACGATAGATGTAATTAGGCAGACAAAGGAATACTAGCCCAGAGTGAGTTTTTAGCCGCACCAATCCCTAGGCTGGAATAAGAGTCATTAATATGTAGATGAGTTAGAAAGGGTGGTATGGAATCAATCAAAAGTTCTGGGCGTTTGGGGCACGTGATAATTCACCAACACATAAATAACAGAGGTAACGGAAATTTGGACAGACCTACGAGATACAGACCGACAGATCGACAGACTGACGATAGAGACATCAGGACACCAGTTGTAGAGATAGTCAGAAGAGAAGTTAGTGGAGAAATAATAGAGGCACAAGCTATCAAGTTATTGAGTTTTACAGTACACAGTCAAAGTCTATTTTATTGAAGTATCTCTGAATAATTCTTTCGGGAACTCAGGATACTAAGTGTCAAAGTATTGCCAGAGAATTTCTTCGGGAAACTGGAACACTACGTGTTATATTGTGTACGAAGCATTTGTGAATACTGCTGCACATAAGTTTATACTACATATGTTTTCTTATTGTTGAATAAATATAATTGAATCGTGGAACTTTGCCTCATTGATTGGTGTGTTGTTTGAGAGTGCAACGAGACTGAACGCTACTTAAGATTATAAACCAGTTATAATATCGGCAGCTACATAAAACCAGTATAGTTATCTGAAGCAGCAGTGAGGAACACACAGTGTTACCTTGGAGAAGCATTACATCAACAAGTACATAACATTATATACAAAAATACAGTGTTACATATATATATATATATATATATATATATATATATATATATATACTGTGGTACCACCCGATAGCTTATTTTTCTTTAGTTTTCCATAGTGATGTCACCAAACCTTGTTATTTCATTCATACTTTCCTTCAAATCATTATCTGACTATTTCCCATAAAAAACGCATAATAAAATGAATGTCAAATCTAAATTAATATCACTTTAATGTTCAATTAAAAATGTATCTTCAAGTTATTTATCTAAATATGCAAGGAATTTTATCCAAATCGTGACAAAATCCACTAAATTAAAAATTTGCAGAAAAATAAATTATTCAACTAGTATTCAAAAACTGTAAACACCCAAAAATAGATCGTTGCAGGCCCGTAGCGTGCGGGGGGGGGGGCAGGGGGGCGGACCCCCTCTGCGTTTTGTCTTTCCCCCCCCCTGCTTATTTGTTCTACTTAGTAAAATGTATTACCTGGCCTCTGCTATTGCCTGGCCACTGCTGTATAATGCCTGGCCACTGCTGTATAATGCCTGGCCACTGCTGTATAATGCCTGGCCACTGCTGTATAATGCATGGCCACTGCTGTATAATGCCTGGCCACTGCTGTATAATGCCTGGCCCTTCCTGTAGAATTTTCACGCTACGGGGCTGCCTCGTGTCATTATAGAACCGGACATAGTGGGGATTTAAGATAGCGCAACACAGAAATATTATATAGAATGTAAAATTAACTCATCCCCTTAGGGGCTTCTAAATGGTGCGCAGGGTGAACTTCTAGATAAAAACGCCTTCCCCATTCAATAAGGATGGCCGAACAAAAGCTTCGTTTGGGGCCCATTAGTCGAATATCTTGCAGGGTCATGTGGTTCACTGTGCATTCGAGGCAGAGATGGCAGCCATAATAGAGTCAGTGGCACACATTGTGTGGGGTTGGATTGGGGGGGGGGGGAGTGCGGCTTCTGGATGGAACTTTGACCGCCACAAGCAGTTTTCACTGAGAGAGTTCAGAGTTAGAGAAAAAGAGAGAGTTTAGAGAGAGAGAGAGAGAGAGAGAGAGAGAGAGAGAGAGAGAGAGAGAGAGAGAGAAAGAGACAGAAATAGAGAAATAGAGAGAGAGAGAGTTTAAAGAGAGAGATAGAGAGAAAGAAAGAGAATTCAAAGAGAGAGAAATAGAGAGAGAAAAAGAGAGAAAGAGAGAGAAAAAGAGAGAGAAAGAGTGAGAGAGTTTAAAGAGAGAGATAAAGAGAAAGAGAGAAAGAGAGTTCAAAGAGAGAGAAAAAAAAGAGAGAGAAAGAGAGAAAGAGAGAGAGAAAGAGAGTTCATAGAGAGAGAAAGAAATAGAGAGAAAGGGAGTGAAAAAGAGAGAGTGCGATATATATATATATATATATATATATATATATATATATGTACATACATAAGACGTATTTGCTGTCTGTCTGTCTGTCTGTCTGTCTGTCTCTTCTCTTATAACTCAAGATCCAGGCAACCAAATAACGTGAAATTAGGTAAACGTACACATAATTACATGGGGAAGATCGGGCAGGTTTCGTTTCATCTCAATGGGTAGTTTAATTGTAATTAATTATTTTAGTATTTTACTATATTAAAGTATTCACGGTAGGGGAACGCCATCACTATAAATAAAAATCCTCTGTGACGTCATTTCCCGATGATGAATTTGCGCGCGAGTGCTTCAAATGTTATTGTATTCAAATTGTATCAATGGACAGGGAATTCCTTGTATTCGCGCACCAAGTGAATGTGTCATTGAACGGACGGAGAAGAAAGGGTAAGGGACGGGAAAGGAAATAAAATATTGTTGTTGTTTTTTTTCATGCTGCAAGTACCCGGCTTCGCCCGGGTTTAAAATAAGGTTTTCTGTTTATTTAAGAAGCGTAATTTGACGTTTGATTGTACAGAGAGAGGGAGGGGGAGAGAAATAAAGAGAGATGGGGCAGTGAGGGAGAGGCAAGGAGGGAGGAAGGGGAGGGAGAGAGGGGAAGAAAAGGAGGGAGGGAAAGGGAGGGAGAGAGTGGGGTAGGGAGAAAACAAAAGGTAAACAGAAAACCTTATTTTAAACCCGGGAAAAGCCGGGTACTTGCAACTAGTATATATATAGATAGAGAGAGAGAGAAAGAGAGAGAGAGCGCGCGAGAGAGATATAGATAAATAGCTAGAGAGAGAGAGAGAGAAAGAGAGAGACAGACGGAGAAAGGGGGAGTACAGCTAAAGGGGAAACAGTGAATTGAGGAGAAACCATGACCGTAAAAACACTATTCAAGTATTTCTATAGCTGGGGTACTCGGCATTACAATAATGAAAAATGTCAAAAGTTTGGGAAACATTGCAGTCCAGCTTTAACAAAATGACCAAAAGTGGGGTTCACATGTGTCAAAAGTTTGGGAAACACTGCAGTCTAGCTTTAACAAAATGACCAAAAGTGGGGTTTCACATGTGTCAAAAGTTTGGGAAACACTGCAGTCCAGCTTTAACAAAATGACCAAAAGTGGGGTTTCACATGTGTCAAAAGTTTGGGAAACACTGCAGTCCAGCTTTAACAAAATGACCAAAAGTGGGGTTTCACATGTGTCAAAAGTTTGGGAAACATTGCAGTCCAGCTTTAACAAAATGACCAAAAGTGGGGTTCACATGTGTCAAAAGTTTGGGAAACACTGCAGTCCAGCTTTAACAAAATGACCAAAAGTGGGGTTCACATGTGTCAAAAGTTTGGGAAACTCTGCAGTCCACCTTTAAAAAAAATGACCAAAAAAAAAAACAACTCATAAAAATGCGCAACTCATTATATAAGTTTACATGATGCCACACGTGTACGTACTGGAGTGAGTGCGCTTCCCCTATTTACGCCCCTGGGTAAGGGGCTTTCCATAACCCTACATGGGCTCCCAATCTGTCGCATGTGAGTGCTGCGTGTGTCCAGGTGGTGTTACACTGACACTAAAAGCCGGCTTGAGTTAATAAAGAGTAAAATAAGTCGTATCTACTTCATACGCAGTTTGTGTTATCGCAGTATTTTTTCTCAGCTGACATCACAGATCATGTATGTTCATTCATACACTAGATCAAAGGCCCGGTAACTGGACCGGCGAGTGACTCCTTATAATTGAGTTTTATCCCTTTGACCACCTTTACGAATTCCCCAGTCTATTTATAGCCTCGGAAGTTATGCACACGTACGTACGCCAGGCTGGCGGGTTATGTATTAGATATGTACATACTTACGTTATGAAAACCACACGAATTGAAGTTATTTTACCTTTCCGTTAGCCACGGACTCTCATCATCACAACAATAGTAATACATGAGGTTTCGAGCAGAATAAAGAAAAGCTAGTGGTTTGCACTGAATGTACTAACAAACCCTTTTATATATAAAAAAAAAATTAGATTTTAAAGCAAAACTGATCTTAATTACTGTTTGCATAGCACAAAATCAGGCTCTTAATTCTTACGTTAGCTTCCTTTAAAATATAATAAGGATTTGTTTAACAATATTATCAGTGTAGAATGTACCAATTAAAAAACAAAAACAACTGCTGGTTGACAACTAACGAAATGGTTATCCTAGCCAGTGACGTCACAGGGGGATTTCGGGAGGTGCGGGCTCATACAGAGCAGTTGCACGGGTTGCCACCATACAGAGCAGTAGCACAGGGTATCACCATACAGAGCAGTAGCACGGGTTGCCACCATACAGAGCAGTAGCACGGGTTGCCACCGTACAGAGCAGTAGCACGGGTTGCCACCATACACAGCAGTAGCACGTACTATCACCAATGTCCCCTTTAAGGTATGATATGAAGTGAGAAAAAACATTTTGTCTCTGAGCGACATTTTGTTTTGAGGTCAAAAATTGTGGGCGATTTAAGCGATGTCGTCGTCGTCGTAGGAGACATCTTACTCGGCCGGCCAGTTGGGAACCGGGTCCGGATCATGCATGTTAAGAAGAAAACAGTAAATGTTTCTGCCATCTTTGAATTGTTTATGCCGCCATCTTGGATGACAGACACGATCTCGGATGACAGACAGGATCTCGGATGACAGACACGATCTCGATGACAGAAGGAATTTCATGACAGACACGGGATCGCCGTCAGAGCAGAAAAGGATTTTTTTGTATTATAGATAGATAAACTTTATTTACGATCGAATCGATTGAACGCAGGCGCCATTTTGAATTATGTTTTCGTGACCTCGCTGGTCACGTGATTACGTTATCAAATACTATTGCTTTATTTATTTCTGGAGGTCGTTTATTTATAGAACGGATTCCCCACACCCCGCCCGCCGCCGCGACCCGGACAAGCTTAGCTGCTTTATAAGTTAGATAAGTATTTTACAGTAAATTCTCTTAACTCTAGTACAGAAAAATTCTAAATATGTACCATTGCTCATTGAGAAAGTCTTGAGGGGGTTGGACACCCGAAATTTTCCGCACCGCATGACACCAACCATAGTGACGCCACTGAACTTGGCCTAATGAACAAATTCTGGGTCCTTTTTCATCAGTCTTGGTGTGATACGTGTGTGTGTGTGTGTGTGTGTGTGTGTGAAGACCTGTAGGGATGAGTTGAAATCTCCGAGATCCTATAAACCACTAATGGGACGGTTTTTATGGTGCCCTTCTTTCATCGCCACCATAGTCGATAGTGCAATGGCCATAGAGGCACCACGGGAGATATAGCGGGGACTTAAGTTTTGACTTTTTATAACAAAAAAACAAGGATAACACTCTGTGCAATAAATATTCCTCACTGAGTCTGTGTGGGTTGCACTTATCTCCCTTTCAGCCAATATTCCTCACTGCGCCCTTCTCAAAGTCCATCTCACGGAGCCCTAACCAAATGTATACTAAAAAAAACAAAAACAAAGAGAAATATTCATTTGTGACAAAAATTTGACAGTGTGAAAAAAAATATACCGCATTAAAAAAAAACTGGATGGTTGATAACAACTTAATAAATGGGCGTCCGACCTTATGTAAATTATACTGTACATCTTATTTTTTTGACAGACCAACACTCCTGACAGTCCGGATTTATGCAATATACCATAGTCCAATTATATAACAAACAGATGAGTATTTTGTAACTACATCCCTGTCTTACAAACAATGTGACGTCTGTGAAACATGTGTGAAACATCTGTAAAACATCAGTGAGACATCTGTGAGACTCACGAGTGTAGAATCCATGTGAATGTAACCGGGCCATATTAATCGGGTCACTGTGTGTCTAATTTAACGTCCAGCCTCTTCAATGTTTCCCTAATCAATCTCACGTACTCAACGAAAGCTGGATGGATTAACTTTTCACATGGACCTGGAGGAAAAAAAATCCTTTTGTTTCTCACCGAGGATCGAACCCAGAGTACTCAGGCCAAAAGTCAAACGCTCTATTAGAATGTTTACTAAATTAAGCAGTTAATTTATTGCTCGAGTCACTCAAATGATTAAAAGCGTATACAGATGTCAGGCACAACATCAAATCACGGAGATCAGGATGTCGCAGTTCATACACTTCTGATTTTATCCCAAGCTCAACATTTGAACGATCTGCACCACATCCGTCCATCAATCTGGAATAGTGTAAATAATTTAAAACGAATCAGTGGCGTCTGTGACATTTCGGTTGGGGGGGGGGGAATTCCTAAAAATGTTTAGTGCAGACCTTCATAGAACAAACATTACTACTTTCAGGAGCCTCTTAAGTCTAAAGGATCTCTGACGTCCCCCCCTCCTGTCAGGGTATGGATGCGGTGGTCTCTTTTATATATTTATTTTTTAATTACTTTCTTTAACTGCACAACTTATACAAGTTCATAACACCTCCAGTTTTTAACTCGAAATCACTTTATTGAATAATCATAAGAACTAGTTATTCAATAATGAACATTAACCATTAAATCATGTCTCTATGATAAATACCAGTTGTCCGTTCTTTTAATACAATAAATACTTCTTCCTAGCTCCTCCGTTCCTTCCTAATTCCCCTACCTTCTTCAAACTTAAAACAAAACAAAAATAACCAAAACAATGTTCTATCTCTTTCCTCGTCAACCGTCTGTGTCTTTTTTTTCCTTTTCTTTTCCCCCGTTCAATAACCCATTCGTTAGGTGCGTCACCGTACTACAGGGCATTCCCTCTAACATCTACATTAATACAATAATTAATTGTCTATCTATATAACTATCTAACAATGTGTATGTCTATTTATCTATGTCTGTCTATGTCCTTACATCACCTTTCCCTCTCGGTAAAAAAAAATTCGTACAAAGTACGCATTTTTTTTTTAAATACAGAATTAACAATCATGTATTACAATTATATTACAAAAAGAAAAAGTAAAAAGTCCATATCAAATATGAATACAAAATGTCACAAAAATACAAATCTAAATTTAAAAAAAATCATGAACACATTTCTTCAATACTCATCGTCATAAGTATCATTAAAATTATCTCATATCTCTGTGTCTCAAAATATATCAAAATAAGTCTCTACCACAAATCTCATATATCAAATCTCAATAAAAAAAAACATTGATTGTATGGTTTAGTCTCCTTATGATCATTTTTTTCTTTTCAAAATCAATGAAGGCAAATCTTTTACCACCTACAAAAGTAGGATCCTTCAGAGGTAAAGAGAATTAATCTAATGTCACAAAAAAAAATAAATTTAATTTTCCTTAATTGTGTGTATTAAAAAAATGAAGTTAAATGTTTTTACAAGAACAATGAAGGCAGACATTTTCCCAACTACAGTTATATGTAGGCTCCTTCAGAGTTAATGAAAAAAAAATAACAACACCTTTCTCCCTCAAAATGGATAAGAGCAAGAGAAAAAAAATATATGGGTAAATTTTGTGATTGTGGACAACGTAGAAAATATTAAGGTAAATACAGATTAAAGGGAAAAACAAGAGCGACATCATGATATGAAGAAAACAACTATGCAATTATATAAATGTGATTACATCAGTGATTACATTTGATATGCAAAATAATAATGTAATGAAATAAGAAGGCAACATTACAACAGCAACAAAAAAAATCAATTGTTCAATGTGGTCACTGTGGTAGTTCAGTTAATTAGTCTCGTCTCTTCAACCCAATCAAAATATTCGTTGCTAACAGCTGGCCTCATATTCCTAACTCTACCACAATTACGTCCATATTGTGTTTGATGTCCAAACCCTAACTTTACAGCGCTCTACTCCGTGGCTCTGTCTGTCATGGGGATTCTGATAACACTGGGCCCTATGATAGTCATGTCTATCTGGAATAGTTTCCCATGGATTTTGGAAAGTCATACTTTTGTTTGCGTGAATACTACTTCTGTCTAGGTGTATCTGTTTTCTATCTTGGTATATGCTATTTCTGTCTGGGTATACCTGTTTTCTGGAATTTGATGGACAGTGCCTCGCAACGTGACCCCTCAAGTGACAATTAAAACATGGGATGTTGGATAGTCTTTTAGGACAGGTCTTACATGTGTGACCTAGTCTTCTACACGAATAGCACACGAGGACAAATGGTCTTTCATTAACTGTATGCACAGGCTTAGTGTCTTTAACTGGTACAGATTCAATTCTGTCCTGAAAAATTGGCGGTTTATTTACCGTCACAGTATGGCTTTCTTTGATTGAGTTAAGTTTAGTTATGTCTATCTTAACTTGCTCTTCTACATGTTGGTCCGGTTGTGTGGAGGGTATTTCTTGTCTTTCTCTGTTCACATTAGGACATGGTTTTCTGTATATGCCCTTTTCATTGATCCAGTGGAGAATTTGTTCCTTAGTGCAGTCTTGGATGTCTGGTAGGTTGCCAAGTATGATGTCAGCAACGGGATTATCCATAACGGTTGCCATAACAGACCCAGATATGAATGGTGTGTCGATATTAATTTGTGCTGTCGGGAAAAGTTTCCGTGAGCCATCTGCGAGTGTTATTTCTTCCTCGAATGGTAGAAACTGTGTGGGTAAAACTAAACTTTTTCTCACCACTATATTGACTGCCCCTGTATCTCTGAGTAGTTCCGCTACACAGTTGTTGACCAGTGCTGGAAAGAATATGAGTTTACCTCGTGGGCTTAATACAGCGGCGACTGGCGTGTTGAGTCTGGTGGTTGGTCTGGATATGCTCTCATTTCTTCTTGCCTGTAATGGGGATGTTGGTGAGCGGTGTCTACTGGTGTGATTATTTCTCCACCCTGTATATGATTGACAGACAGTATTTGTGTGTTGTGTTTGCGAGGTAGCATGGCAGTGCCGGGCGATGTGACCTGGTCTCCCGCATGTGTAACACGTCCTGGTCTCTGGTCTTTGCTGTCTGGGTGGCACACTGAGCCTTCTATAGCGTTGACTCGCTATTGCAGCAGTATATTGTGGTGAATCTGTCCTGCTGACTGGGAGATCGGGATGAGAATCACGAAATGTGTAGAGTTCCCTGATGAGTGCTGCCTCTGTTCTCACCTTTCTTTCTTGCAGGAACTGGAACAATTCTGGGCTGGATGTTCTCAAGAACTTGTCCACCACCAGCAACTCCATGATTTCTTTAGGGTCATCTTTATTAATGCCAGATAATTGTAGCCAGTTTACTAAATGCGATTTGATCGTACCTACAAACTGTCGGGGGTCATAATCACAATCTGGTTTAATGGTGTGAAAAAGTCTCCGATAAGTATCCTCAGACTTGCCCAGAATCTTCGTTAGCGCTTTCTTTAATAGCTCGTAGTTCGATATTTCTGCTGGTTGTAGGGTTTGGATCAAAGAGAGAGGTTTGCCCTTGATTAGAGAAATAAGATGAGATGGCCATTTTGTTGTGTCCGTTTCCTGAACAGACATTACTAACTCGAATTGTATTAAAAAACTTTCTATGTCTGTTGTACCATCAAATGGTGGTGGTTTGTTGAAGGGGCCCGGTGTTGAAAGTTGCTGAACAACATTTTTATTTGTGGCTCTTATCTTTTCCATTTCAAGCTCATGGGCTCTGGCCTTTTCCTGTTGTTCTGTCTGGTGTTGTCTCTCTTTTTCTCGTTCTTGTCTCTCTTTTTCTCGTTCTTGTCTCTCTTTTTCTCGTTCTTGTCTCTCTTTTTCTTTTTGTTCTGCTTCGAATAATCTCTCCCTCTCTCGTTCTTGTCTTTCACACTGCTTCTCGATATACTTTGTTAAGTCCTTATCAGTAAGGCCCAATTGTTTGCCGGTGGCAATTATTTCTTCCATTTCGTTCTTAGTAGATGAACTATTTTTTTTCCTACTTATTATATTAGTTGGGGTCTGTGATGTTGGTTGGTGTGGTCTTAAATAACTTTGGACTGTCGCTGAAAGTGACGGCTGAACTGACACTGACAATAACGACTGTACTGATGCTGATAATGACGGTTGTACTGCTACTGACAGACCGTATGCTCTCCACAGGTCAAATAGCAGGACACAGACAATATATCTGACACGTCACCATTTAGATTGATTCTCAATAAGTAGCAATAATGCTTTCATTCATGAGTTGTTCTTGTGGCTGTGATAAACACTATAACAAAGTTTCTTTTCTATCTTAGCTGTTTCCTTACTTTCATGGGTTCACAAGACAATTAATATTTGTCTTAGACTTCTGACACCAAATTGTCAGAGTATGGATGCGGTGGTCTCTTTTATATATTTATTTTTTAATTACTTTCTTTAACTGCACAACTTATACAAGTTCATAACACCTCCAGTTTTTAACTCGAAATCACTTTATTGAATAATCATAAGAACTAGTTATTCAATAATGAACATTAAACATTAAATCATGTCTCTATGATAAATACCAGTTGTCCGTTCTTTTAATACAATAAATACTTCTTCCTAGCTCCTCCGTTCCTTCCTAATTCCCCTACCTTCTTCAAACTTAAAACAAAACAAAAATAACCAAAACAATGTTCTATCTCTTTCCTCGTCAACCGTCTGTGTCTTTTTTTTCCTTTTCTTTTCCCCCGTTCAATAACCCATTCGTTAGGTGCGTCACCGTACTACAGGGAATTCCTTCTAACATCTACATTAATACAATAATTAATTGTCTATCTATATAACTATCTAACAATGTGTCTGTCTATTTATCTATGTCTGTCTATGTCCTTACACCTCCCCTCCTTGTAAGGACGCCACTGAAACGAAAACAAAAATATTTGTCACAGGTTTTACCACTAAGAAGAAATTGTAGCTTTTGCATTAACATTGCATTGGAATCAAGAAATCGAGTCTTAAAATTTAAAAATCGCG
Organism: Bulinus truncatus; assembly: GCA_021962125.1. Taxonomy (NCBI): domain Eukaryota; kingdom Metazoa; phylum Mollusca; class Gastropoda; family Planorbidae; genus Bulinus; species Bulinus truncatus. The sequence goes on along the minus strand of JAGDYQ010000017.1, from coordinate 1,655,567 downwards.
TAAAGGAATTTCAGAAAATGTGCAGTTTATTATAAAAAGCAACAAAAAAGTAACGCGTTAGGCCAGAAAGGGATTTGTGCATTTATCAAAATTGTAGCGCACGACGACTACCTCTGGGTAATGACCGTTACTCTCACGGGGACGGATTGTCGTTTGGTAAAGCGCTTGAAGTTCCCTGTAAGGGTTTGTGAGTCTTGGTCTGATGTTTATTAGTACAAGAAGTGGAGGCGTGTGGTAGCGGTGGCCTTCACTCTACTCTCTCTCTCTCACTCTCTCTCTCTCTCACTCTCTCTCTCTCTCTCAATGAACGATTCAAGTCTCATGGCTGATTCATAATTTTATTACACAATAAAATATAAAATAAGATCAATTTACATCTGGCCGAAATCTGTAGTCACAAGTGAATTACTCTTTACCTCATATCTTCTTCTACGACTGAAAATTTTACGTCTTCAATCGAGGTCACAAAAAACTAATTGACTGACCTCGAAGGTAAAAAAATCTTTAACTCAAAATAAAAAAAAAAAACACGTTTGTGTGCATCGAGAACAATTTTCTAACTGACTACTTCCTTTTCTGAAAATATCAAAAACCCGGATCTCCATTTAGTTAAAAACTGTGATCCGTAAAATGTACAAAACTATAAATTAATACCTTTACAGTCCTTTAGTTCAATCTCAAGTGATGACCAATGAATGTTTTAGGTCATGGTTTAAGTCATGGCTATATCTGCCATGGTGTCCTCCATGGTCATCGAACTATGGGCTATCGTTGGGATGAAATAGGGCTGCGACAAAAACAGTCTTGTAAATGGTTTATAGGATCTAAGAGATTTCCAACACTTATAGAATCTATATATATAATTCTTAACTTCGAGACGCAAGACGCAGGACTATTGATAGATTGTGGAATTCTCGAATACGTCACAGCAAGCATTCGACAAATCGCATTGTTTCACCAGCCTGTATAGATTTGTGAAATTCCCGAATACGTCACAGGAAGCTCGTCGTTTTCTGACTTCTTTTACAAAACCAGATTATTTTAATTTCTTATACGCACTTGTTACTCGACCAGGGATCCTGGTCGACTTACTAGCAAATGTACGGTCGAGCAGGAAATTTTTTTTTCTGTTTCCGGGGATTTTCCTGCAAATTGATATCTATAGGTCAGTGCAAGTTTCCGTTTCAATTTTTCGCGCAAATTTGTTAAAGATGATTAAAGTGGGTGACAAGTTTAACTGTTTGAAAGATTTGGACAAGGCTATTGCAGCTTATGAAAATGAATCATGCATTTCTCTTTATAAACGGAATAGCAAAACAATTGTATCGGCACGAAAATTAGGAATTAAAAGATATCTCAAGGAAGAGTTAATCTACTACACCATAAAATATGCATGTTATCATGGTGGAAGAAAATTTAAGAGTAATTCTACAGGAAAGACTCTTTATTATTTGCTTGGCTTTTAATTACTTAATTTTTGGTCATTGCATGAAAAGAATTATGTGAACGGATGGAAATAATATGAAATCGTGGAGAAACTTAATGTATTTCAATGTATTTATTTTGGCATTACCACTGTACCCTTGGTTTCTTGTTGATCTGAAAATTGATGGCAAATAAAGAAGATACTTTATTTTTTCTCTGGCCTTTTATTCATTTATTTTTTTTCTATTTTTAATATTTATTACCCAGTTATAGAGTATTGGTAACATACAGTGGCACAACCAGAAAAAATGCTGGGGGGGGGGGCTCACAGCTCACATATAAAAAATGTTATATAGTAAAATATGTATAACAAGCCAACCCCCACCCCCGGTTGCGCCACTGGTAACATAATAATAAATATTGTGACCATTAAAAAAAATTATTATTATGACTTGAAATAAAATTAAGATGTTTCTTGCAAATAAGCTCCAAAAAAAAATAGCATGTGGGAAAATTACATGTACTTAAGTACTTCAAGGCATAGATTTAAATAGGTGCTTCAAATTGAATTTTAAATTATTATGAACACAATATTGAAAAGAACTAGTTGCTAGAAAGATACTACATACATTTATTAATATTTCTTTAAAAAAGTTGTAAGAAGTCATATTTAAAAAACACAACCATTTCAGATTTTATTATTTATTAAGCCCATGCTTCTGACTATAACAAATCACTTAATAGCCCATAGGCAACATTCAATTAAAAAAAAAATAAATGTCTGCCAGCACATCACACAAACTAAGCTTGTTTTAATGTACTATTAGAAAAAAAATTGCTTGGAGTTCCACTCCCTTTTGACCTAGTTTTAGGCCTATATTCTTATTTTGTAATTTAAAATAATTCAAAGCCTTATTTAATTTTTTAAAAAATAAATAAAAATATCTCCGATTATTAGCAGCAAATGACTTTATAAGGCTTTGACAGACCCGATAAAAATTAATGCCAAATATAAAAATAACAGACTGCGTACTTTTTATTATTGATTATTTTAATGAAAATTTTGGTATACTTGCACTGACCTATAGATATCAATTTGCGGGAAAATCCCCGGAAACAGAAAAAAAAATTTCCTGGTCGACCGTACATTTGCTAGTAAGTCGACCAGGATCCCTGGTCGAGTAACAAGTGCCTTTCTTATATGACGTTTTGTCCTATTATTAGGTAAAATATATTAAGCAATACGAGCACAATGGTGGTTGTACAATACTATTTCATGTCTAGACAGTTCCACAATATTGTTTGGTCGTAATCATGTTTTTACGTGCTCTAAATACGAAACTATTTCATTTATCCCCCGTTGCGGTAAATTCTGTATCCGCTTAACCGTGGAAATGAGGGAATGCTGTGTCATTGTGTCTGTATCAAAGATTGTGTCAGTATCAAAGATTGTGTCAGTATCTTTCCCCATTTCTTTGTGGCGTATGAACCCCGCGGGACGACTAGTTAAACATAATGCTCAATGCCGATAAGGACCCCCGGGGGGGGGGGGAGGGCGTCTTAAAAAAATTAATTCACCCAATTATGTTTTGAGTTTAGACAACGCGGCAATAAAATACGACAATAAATTAAACATTCAGTTTGTACATATTTCAACGCTTTAAAAATAATCCATGAAAATGTATGAGGTAGTATAATTTAAACGAATCAATTTTTTTTACTATCAAAATAATTCAATCTTTCTGACATTTATATAGTTCAAATACGTTGTAAACTGATATTTTTCACTGATAATAAGAAAAATAATATTTTTTTCGAGTTTTAATAAAAGAACATCAATAGTCTCTTATCAGTTTTATTAATATTTGCTTGTGTTTTGAATCTTTTAATTTCAATTTACTTTAACATTTGACATAGCTACAGCCCTAAACTTAGTAAATATGAAATTTAAGACCACTATCCAGGCCCGTAGCGTGCGGGGGGGGGCCGGGGGGCCGGGTCCCCCCTGCGTTTTGTCTGCCCCCCCCCCCTGTTCGTTTGTTCTACTTAGTAAAGTGTATTACCTGCCCCCCGTGCTATTGCTGGCCCCTGCTGTAGAATGCCTGGCCCCTCCTGTAGAATTTTCACGCAACGGGGCTGTATCGTTGTCTGCTCTTTAAAGAAGTTAAACTTTTATAGCTAAATATAGTTTATAGAAAACACGGAATCAAAAGTAGCGGAAGGTAAGGTGTCGTATTACTAGACTACATACGATTCAAATCTTCCTTTTAAATATATTTTTACTTACATATAGAACTAAAAGCGATCGACGTTATTGTATTTTTGAAAATGCAGGAAAGAAAGAAAGTTATTGTTTTAATTTAATTGTATAGCGCTAAATAATTCAAAATTATGTTGCGCTAAAAAAAAATTTCTTACACCGAAATTAAAAAAAAAAAACAAAGAAATCCGGCTTAAATCCGACACATTTTAATCGGAACCGGAATCGGAACAGAATTTATTAAAACTGCCGGAATCCGGCTTAACAGGAACCGGAATCGGATTCCGGTACAGCACTTATATATATATATATATATATATATATATATATATATATATATATATAAATTATGTACTTTATGTGAAACGTTGCAAAAATAAACAATAAATTAAATGAAAACCAAATCGTTTACACAAAAGAAAAGTCAAAACCTAAATAGTATATTTATTTATTTCGATGACGTCAATTTATTGTTACCGCTTTACCTAAAGTCTACATGGTTGTCAGGCATTCATTTGTTTTCCTAAAGTATCAACACATCAGCGACAAATGTTGCAAAGTTTATATCAGTTCAAGAGGGATTTGTAGGTAGAGGTTGTCAATCACTCAATACACGTTCAAGAGAATTCATTTATTACTAATCTTCACTGCAGGGACACATTCATTCACATTAACATCTTCAGAAGTGACATGTTGGTTGGTAGCTTAGGATTGAGATCACCGGCGGCGGAACGAAATATTTTAAGGGGGGGGGGAGGAGGGAGGGAGGGGGCTAGCACACCCCCTTGAAAATTTAAGGGTGGGGGGGCAAGACAAAATATGACCGAAAGACAAATTTTACCCCCTTATTTCAATAATAGAATATAGTAATTCTGTAGCAAGTATTTAATCGATATTATCATATATAATAATATTCATTTCCAGAGTGCGTTAAATCGAAAGCGGAAAACAAGAATTCAAAATGGCGTCATCCCCTTTGTCTCAATTCAATTTTTCTTTTTTATATTATCTACAGTTTTCAATAGTTTCTGTGCTTTTAATTATAAAATGTAAAAGTCCCCAATATCAAAAATTAATAATTAGCATATAATATCATTCAAATCATTGTAGTTTTCATTACAACAGAGCATTTTAACATCTTCAGACGTAAACAATAGTAATAATCGAAAATCTCCGACGTCGGCGACGATAAGACTGTTGACCGCGTTTTCGTATCTAATTTCGTAAATAAAGTCAATATAATATTTTAAAAAAGAAATTCTGAAAATTTCTATACTAATAAAGTTCTCAGCTTTTATAATATTTATTTTTTTAAAATAAATACGGCTTTGAATTATTTCTTAATTACAAAATAACAATATAGGCCTAAAAAACTAGGTCAAAAGGAAATGAAAACATAACCGAGCAATATTTTTCTTATAGTACATTAAAATGGCAGCTTAATTTGGTTGGCGCGGTGGCAGGATGGTTATGCAGCTTGGATGACGTTCACTTTTGTGCAGACTCTCTGGGTTCGATTTCTCCCAGTGACATTTATTTTTATTGTTTTTGTTTCAGAATGCATCCTTTTAGTTGTTTTAATGAAAAGTAGCTAATTAGATCTCTTTGACATTTTTTTAAAATTGAAGTAATTTATCTTTTAGGATGTTGTAAGAAAAAGAAACAACTAATTAGATTTTTAATTATTTCATAACTTAAAAAAAAAAATTAACACAGAGGCGTAACTAGGGTTTGGGGGGGGGGTCCAAAATCGAAAGTCCCACCGGGCTCCAGCTTTAGGGGAGCCCCCAAAATTAATTTTTACATTAAATATTAAGTACATAATCTCATGTCATGTTATCGAATGTCAAAATGCAGGGCCCCAAAATCCCAGGTTCGGCAATGGCTTAACAAGTATATCTTCCTGCAAAGGCTTTACGGGGTACAGCTAGTTAAAAAATAATATATAAAAAAATAAATAAACATGAACATTGAGCACTTCTGTCGTCAAATGATTCGTCATGTCAGTTTGTTTACAAATTTAATAGTGAAATTAGATTAGAAAATTACTGATAATTATCATAAATGATGATGAACATGAAACCGAAACCGGAAACGGGAAACTCAATAAACAAAAAGTAATTTATGAAAAGATAATAAATAATTGTATTTTCTTTAAAAAATTACATTAGCCGTCAATCGGTAGATGACAATACTTCTCGATACTTATAAGACGCATTTGCTGTCTGTCTGTCTGTTCCCTTAAAACTCAAGATCCAGACAACCAAATAACGTGAAATTTGGTACACGTACACAAAATTACATAAGGAAGGTTCTTAAACAGGTTTCGTTCCATTTCCATGGGTACTTTAATTGTAATTTTTTATTTTGTATATCAAAGACATGAAAATTCGCAAACTTTTACCCCGATTTCAGGTTTTACGAGCTTCTCTCCCATATAGCTAACTTACTATAAATATGATCGGTACGGGGAACGAAATATTACATTACTTACTACATTATTCCATTCCATTCCTTCTTCCATAGGAATTGTCATCTTTTGCTACAGCCATGCCTAAGAAAGAGAGAGAGAGAGAGAGAGAGAGATGGAGGGAGGGAGGGAAAGTGGGAGGAGGGAGGAGAGAGGAGGGAGGGAGGGAAAGAGGGGAAGAGGGAGGAAGGAAGGGGGAGGGAGGGAGGGAGGGAAGGAAAGAGGGGAAGAGGGAGGGAGGAAGGGGGGAGGGAGGGAGGGAGGGAAGGAGGGAAGGAGGGAGGAAGGAGGAAGGGAGAGAGGGAGTAGAGAGAGGGAGGGAAAGAGAGAAAGAGGGCGGGAGGGGGAAAGATAGAGAGAGAGAGGAACTGCCAAAAATGTTGTGTATCACATTGCTTTAAGATAAATGTACCCTTTTATTGCATGTAAATAAATTCTTTTTTACGCGTCTTATTTTAAATCTTAATTAAACGTCAAATTACGCTTCTTAAATAAATAGAAAACCTTATTTTAAACCCGGGCAAGCCGGGTACTTGTAACTAGTTTTAAAATATGCCACAACAACTCTCAATAATGTGATTACTGTAAAATGTAAATTCATTATACTTTCTTTCAAATATTAAATTTAAGAAATAAATCAAATGAATTATGAAAATGAAAATGATACATATAAACTAAAATGAAATACAAAGTTAAAAAAGTTAAACAAAGTTAGAATTTTAGGGGGGGTGCAGACTGGAAATTCGAGGGGGGGCGCCGCCGCCCCTTAAAAGTTTTAGGGGGGAGCTTACCCCCTGCCCCCCTGCTCCGCCGCCAGTTGTTGAGATTATCACGAACGATGTAGTCTACCAGGATGTATCAGAATCGACAAAAAAAAAAAAAACAACAACAAACAGAGGATTAGATATTCAAAAAAGTGAACCAGAGGATTAGATAATCGAATGAAGTGAATCGGCGGATTAGATAATCGAATGAAGTGAATGGACGTTTCATTTTCTTGTCTCCCCTTCCACGTTCGTTCCACGGTTAGACTTTAAATGAACATTATCGGTTACTGGCGTCGTTATTGTGTGTGTAAGGGAGATGGGCGGAAGGTGGTCTTTCTGAACAACACCCCCCTCCACCCCAACCGATGGGGAATTATTTTGTCTTACGGGAGGGTCATCGTAAAAAAAAATAAAGTTTCCTTAATCCCGTAAGGGCTCATCGCTGCTGATGAAATGTAGAATTCATCTGTTGCAGTAACCTCGGCATATGAAGGGATTTTGTGGTTAGCACAACGCCCAGACGCTTTTACTCCCTTAAACTTTAAGTCGGGTGTTTAAAGCTGGGTAGACTTGGGAACTTACACCGGGACCTGAAAAAATCCCAAGGCTCTCACCGAGGTTCGAACCCGGGACTCCTCTGATCGACAATCGAGCGCTCTACACCACAAGTCCTCGAAGCCAGTCTAAGGGCTATACTAATCTATTTAGATATTTTAACAACGATGTAATAAAAATGTGAAAGCTGTTTACAGATACTATAAACATCCGCGATTGTGTAAATCTTTATTATTTCAATGGGTTTATTACAATTTAAAAATGCAATATGTTATCTCTATACTTATAAGACGCATTCGTTGTCTGTCTGTCTGTCTGTCTGTCTGTCTGTACCCTTATAACTCAAGATCCAGACAAACAAATAACGTGAAATTTGTTACACATACACATAATTACATGGGGAAGGTTATAGGACAGGTTTCGTTTCATATCGATGGGTAGTTTAATTGTAATTAACTTTTTTTTATTTTAGTATTTTACTATATTAAAGTAATCTCGACGGCGCCATAAATAAAATTCCTCTGTGACGTCATTTCCCTATGATCGAATAGAACTTGCGCGCTGGTGCTGTATTGTGCCTTTGTGATGCAAAGAATTGTTGATGTTTTTTCATGCTCTCTGATGTGTACAGTTTGAGGAAGTTAAAGGAATGAAGAAGGATTTTAGAAGAAGGGTGAAACCATAATAATAAGTATATATATATATATATATATATATATATATATATATAGAGAGAGAGAGAGAGAGAGAGGAAAGGAGGGAGGGGGAGAGAGGAAGGAGTGGGATGGACAGGTGGAGAAAAGGAGGGAGAGGGAGCAGGACGGAGATGGGAGAGGGAGCAGGGGAGAGGGAGAGAGGGGGTAGGGAGGGAGAGAGAGGGTGGGAGGGAGGGAGAGATAAAGAGTGAGGGGGCAGGGAGGGAGAGAGAGATAAAGAGAGAGAGAGAGGGGGCAGGGGGAGAGAGAGGAAAGGAGGGGTAGGAGGGAGGGAGGGAGAGAGGGAGATGGGAGAGGGAGCAGGGGGGGAGATGGGAGAGGGAGCAGGGGGAGAGGGAGAGAGAAAAAGAAGGGAGGGAGAGAGGGGGGTAGGAAGGGAGATAGAGGGGAGGGAGGGAAAGCGAGGGTGGGAGAGAGGGGAGAGAGAGAAAGAGTGAGGGGGCAGGGAGGGAGGGGGGAATGAGGGAGGGATGAATGGGGAGAGAGATGGGAGAGAGGGTGGGAGAGGGAGGGAGAAAGGAAGGGAGGGAAAGGGAGAGAGGGGGAGGGAGGGAGAGAGAGAGGAAGAGGGGGAGAGAGGAGACGGGAGAGGGAGGGAGGGAGAGAGGATGAGAGAAATGGGAGGGGAGTGAGAGATAAAGAGAGAGAGGAAGCAGGGAGGGAGAGAGGGGGAGGAGGAAGGGAGGAAGGTGGAGAGAGGGGGGACGGGGGTGAGAGAAGAAGGGAGGGAGATGGGAGAGTTAGAGAGGGAAGGAGAGGGAGGGAGGGAGAAAGGGAGGGAGGGAAAGAGAAAGGGAGAGAGGGGTAAGGAGGGAGGGGGAGGGAGGGAGAGAGGGGGAGGGAGAAAACAAAAGGTAAACAGAAAACCTTATTTTAAACCCGGGCAAAGCCGGGTACTTGCAACTAGTAGAAATACAATATATATATATATATATATATATATATATATATATATATATACATATATATATATATAAATGGAATTATTTACCATTTTTTGGGTTTTATGTTAAAAAACCGCATAAACTATTCAAAACTGAAGATTTCAAAATAAAGATTTATCGAATCCAAATGCCGACAAGACGCCATTTTGAATCATTGATTTCTACTTCCGATATAACGCAGACGCGAGACCGCTATTATTTATATAGATTATAAAGAATATGAGACAAATGTTGCTGATCGGTTCCCCAAAAGGCACCTAAATCATTGATTGTGACAAAACTCCCAACAATTGGAGACAATGTCTGTGTGTGTGTGTGTGTGTGTGTGTGTGTGTGTGAAATCTCTTAGATTCTCTACAATCACTCATTTCATTCCATCGTTTTGCATAATCTGAATAGCCAGTTGTAAACTTACAAGCATCGTTGCTGTAGTGGTATTATATATGCTTTTACTATTCAGAAAATAGCTGACTTAGTCAATCATTCACAACAGTCATTCACTACCGAATGGCTCCACTCACCCCCACTGGCATCTTTGACTGGGCCCCCAAAACATTTTTGTTAATAATTTTGAAAAAAGAAAAAGACCGGAGGGTGATAATATAAAATCTCGACATATCCGGCTTCGGCTCTATCCAAAACTCCTTTTTTCCACATTTATTCGGATAATGGAGAGTCCACTGTAACTATCAAGTGAAAGGAATTCACTTTCTTTACATTTTTGTTTGATTTACATAAAACAAGGACTTGAAATGTCCTTGCAATTGTTAATCATCAATTACATGCCAGATGGTATGTGCAAAAAAATATCTGCCCTAGATTTGTTTCAAACGACTATCACATTGCACACAAGGATGTGTCCGTTGGTTTACTTTTCACATTTTTTATTGATTTTTTTTTTAAAGATTACTTCCTGAATGTTCAAAATTTTAAAAAATAAACATCATTTAGAGCTTTGCCTGTGTTGGTAGACCGTCGTTTGTCGTTTTTTTTTTCATTTCACTTAGTAGACAGAATACGACGGTTTGTGATAACATTGTTTGTTAGAATATTTTTGAGAAGATAAGTTTTGTGAACTGCATTGATGTTCAGCATGATCTTAAGGCGTAGAATTTTATACAGCTCATATCTGTTGAAAGTGACTTTATTCACCGTGGGCGTAGTCTCTCTGTGTGTATATATTATGGCATTTTTTGACGAGACCAGGTGGACTGAGAAATCATTTATCAAGCGTGAGTACATAGGTGTGTCAAATGTGCGCCTCGAGAGGTACAAGTCTTTCTGGAAAACCAGGTCGAAGTCGGAGGTGAAATCTTTTTTAAAACACGATGATAACATTTCCAACAGAAGTTCGTGTGAAGTGGTTGAATTTTTGGCCAGTTTGGATCCATCTTTCAGGACGTTTGGGCCCGACACCATGTGCGATGATGTGGCTAACCATACGGACATTTTGTGTAGGATTTATTTACGTCAGATCGGAGTTAATCCGGAGCTGGAGCCAGGGAGCTGCTCCATAAAAAACCTGGATCTGGTGCCGAAAATAGTTTTCTTTGTGACATTTGGGGAGTTCAAGTTTGAAATGTGGAACTACATTGCTGTCATGGCAGCTCAACGTCACGTGCAGCCAACAGCTTTATACGTCATAGGAGATCAGCATCCAAAAGGTCCGTGGTGGGAGCTGGTCATCAGGGATGTGTCTGGTCTCAGGTAGAAGGGTTTCTATCTATCTATCTATCCATCTATCTGTCTGTCCGTCCGTCCGTCTATCTATCTATCTATCTATCTATCTATCTATCTATCTATCTATCTATCTATCTATCTATCTATCTATCTATCTATCTATCTATCTATCTATCTATCTATCTATCTATCTATCTATCTATCTATCTATCTATCTATCTATCTATCTATCTATCTATCTATCTATCTGTCCGTCCGTCTATCTATCTATCTATCTATCTATCTATCTATCTATCTATCTATCTATCTATCTATCTATCTGACTGCGCGACTGTCTGTCCGTATGTAAATCTATTTTACGTTCCCTTTTTTAGTCAATTCTATTTCCTCTGAGTCTAAATGCTAGTTCCTCTCCCGATAATTGTTTCCCTCCTTGATCTGAGAGTATAGCTTTGCCCCTTTAATGGATTACAATCTGAAAAATACGTTAAGTTCATTGAATTGGCCGTATTTTATTCAACAGAGCGGATAAAGCAGGTGTTCCATGCTACCTATAATGAGCGGGGAGCGGATGGTCGAGGTATACAGCGCATAACTGTAGACACGAAGGTCCTGGGCTCGATCTGTGATTAGAACCAAGGGGAATTTCTTTAGGTCATGGTGAAAGTTACCCCCCCCCCCCCAATGTCTCACGTGGTGCCTCCATGGCCATTCCACTATCGGTTATGGTGGGGATAAAATAAAGGTACCACAAAAAAAAAAAACCAGTCCCATTAGTGGTTTATAGGATGTAAGAGATACTCACCCCTTCCTAACACGGACTGTACAGATTTATACTGATGGGAAAGTCTATGAAGTCTACATACAAATATTGATTTAATCGTGAAAACCTACGTCAATGAAATGTCCTGAATTTCATGAATATGTATTGAATTCCTGCAAAATTTTTGTGATGTTTTTCATTGTGCATCACGCATCGGTACTTAAGGTTTATTTGAACGTTTGCTTGTTTCAAATATTTCTGTTTAGACATTTCGCATATCATTCAAAAGTACTATCGAGCCTTTACTCATCCAATTTAAAGTCAGGTACCTATTTAAAGCTAGGTGGACTTGGGGGACTTAAACCATGACCTGAAAAAGTCTCAAGTTTCTCAATGAGATTTGAACCCGGGACCCTCTAGTCGACATGCAATCACTCTACAAAACTAAACCACCGGTTCCCTGTATTTATTGTAAACCTATCCAAGAATAAAACTTTTTGAAAATAAATCATGTTTTAAAAAATACCACAAAAAGCCAAGGATTTGATAAAGTCCGTGAAATTATATTACTGGAAATTGACATAAATAAAGCTGAAAACACGTTTTGAACATTTGCAATATATATCTATTGTAAAAAAATGTTTTTCTTTTCAAATCAAAACTAATGATAATAAGCAAATAAAATTTTCTATGACATTCGACTTTACATAAACCAATGTAAAATCACTTTAAAATATCTTTAACAAATATATCATGACTTGAAATGTATTGGTTCTGTTAATGAGAAGTCCTTTTAACGACAGGCGCGCCAGATTAAGTCCCTTGGTGTCAAATTGTCGATTTTTTTTTATGATTTATTATTGAAATTTTACCATTTCTGAATCGAAGTCTATGAGTTTTATAGTTTGAAATGGTTTAATTCTTCAATAAAAATTCACTTAAAAATCGTCTACAATTTTGCTGAAAAGTGTAAGTTTACGCCAAGTTTACTGCATGGTAAAAAGTTAATACCAATTTTAAATGTTTTTTTTTACTAAAAAAAAAATATTACAAACACACTAACACACACGCAAAATAAAAAAAAACTATAAAAACATTCAAAACTGACCAAAATATTTTTTTTTTAACTTTTCAAGAAAAAACACAAGGTAGCCAAGCCTAGCCTCGCCTCACGATAAAGGCGCGCGCACCTCTCACTTTTTTGACGTTTGTCAAAAAAGTGAGCGGCAGCGCAAAAGACACACTGTGCATTATGTCTTTCTTGAAGTTTTTTTTTTATTTTTCTCTAAATGTTAGTTTTCTTTTCTTTATTCTCAATTTCTTCTACATTTTTGAAGGGATTTTCTTGAACTTTGGCACACATGTTCTAAATACATGTGTAATCAAATCTTCTTGGTGAAATTTTAGTATCGGCTATACTTTTTTTTAGGAATTTTTTTAGTTGGTAAATTTATCACATTTTGACCGATGCCGAATACCCCTTAGGAAAAATTAATTTAAAAATGGCCGTTAAGGATATCAAAAAATCATCAAGAAGTTGTGTTACCCATACATCTATTGCGGTATTTTCTCAATTTCATTTAGATAGCTGTTGTATTTTAGGAGAAATAGCGTTTAGAAAAATATACTAAAAAACAATATGACCGCCGTTTCCATGGCAATCACTTATTTCAATAAACTTTTTTGACTATATTTTATCTCCAGTACTATATGTGTGTAATATACTATATTGATATCTGCGAAAAAAAGGATTTGTTTTTTATCTGGCCTTCCTTCCCTTAAACACAGGCCAGTCAGTATTTCCTTTACTTTGACTAAAGAATATGGCCTGGATTACACTGGGCAACAGCCAAAAAATCGTCAGGGGCTTTTCAACTGATTTAGAATAATTTCGGTGTTCTGAGTCCGAATATCACATCAGTTTTGCTCGGTCGGGTCAACTTCTTGAGATACAGCCATAGACCATACGTATTATAATATCAGGGGTTTTGAGTTCAATCATTTCTTTAAATTAGCTGCATAAATTAGCAGCAAAATAATCACAATTATAAAAACAGAGATAATTATATTTTATTTATAAATCATCAATCTGGATTTTCTCTTGATTATTTAATGCATCAGCACTTGATTGGGCACACCCTCCAGTACCCCGACCTTCCATCTGCCCGTCGTCCAGCTGCTCACTGCGAAGAAATTCCTGTACCAGCGTTCAGAGATCTTCCTGACAGTGACGATGAGGCCACCATCTTAGACGAGGGAGGAGATACAGAAGAGGAGTATGAATCACAAGATGGTCCACAGCCTTTCTCACAATGTGAGCTTAATGATCTTGTTCGGGATCTCAGCTTGTCGAATAATTCCTCAAAGCTGTTGGTCTCCAACTCAAAGAGAAAAATCTACTTGGCAAGGACGCGCGTAAAACTTTTCTCCGTAGAAGGCATGAGGACTGCATGGACTACTTCTGCCAGGAGGAAGACCTTGTGTACTGCCGAGATGTCGCCGGTCTTTTTGATAAACTCGGCGGTCCTCAATACTATCCGAGAAATGGGCGACTCTTCATTGACAGCTGCAAGCGCTCTTTGAAGTGTGAACTTCTCCACAATAAGAGACAGTTCGCCTCAATCCCTCTTGCGCACTCCACAACTCTTGAAGAGAAATATGAAGCAGCTAAATATGTGCTCGACAAAATCCAATATGAGCAGCACCAATGGATTATTTGCGTCGACTTGAAGATGGTTAACTTTTTACTTGGTCAGCAGTCCGGGTTCACGAAGTACCCATGCTTTATATGTATGTGGGACAGTCGCGACAGAGCCCAGCACTATGTGAAGAAAGAGTGGGCGGCGCGAGAGCAGTTATTACCTGGGGCGAGAAACATCATAAACGAACCTCTTGTTGACCGGGAGAAGATATTGATCCCACCGCTACACATGAAGCTTGGGTTAATGAAACAGTTTACGCGCGCTCTGGACAAGTATGAGAGGTGCTTCAACTACATGTGCCGAGCATTTCCTCAACTGACCATTGAGAAGTTGAAGGCCGGAATTTCGACGGCCCACAGATACGGCAGCTCATAAAGGACACAGAGTTCCAAAACTCAATGAACATGCTTGAGTTCGCTGCCTAGAACTCGTTTGTGCAGGTGAACAACGTCCTGGGGAACATGAAGGAAGCAAACCACGCCAGACTCATCAGCAGCATGATAGAGAACTTCCAAAAACTCGGGTGTTTGATGAGTATAAAGATGCACTTCCTGTTCTCACACATGAAGAAGTTTCCTGAAAACCTTCGGGCGATGAGCAGTGCAGGGAGAAAGGTTTCATCAGGACATCCGCTAAATGGAGGAAAGGTACCAGGGGAGGTGGGACGCAGTCATGCTGGCGGACTACTGCTGGTCGCTGAATAGAGACAACCCAACAGCTGCTCACACACGGGAGTCGAAGAATCGCCGATTTATGCCTTGAACTCTGAACTTTTGTTTCACGTAACGATCATTGTTATACTAATATCATGATAATTATGCTTGTCAAATTTATTGGATAAATAAAAACTGAATGAATTTGAATACTTTGACTTTATTTCTTGAGTAAACGGAAAAAACGTCAGGGGTTTATCAGCTGATGATCCGCAAAAAATGTTATTTTCTTACAAAAGACCGATTTTAAAAAAAAAAAATTCGGTAGGAAAAAATCCTGACCTGATTGAGCAAGACCAAGGTTATTTTCGGACTCAGAGCATCAAAATTAGTCTAATTCAACTGGAAAACCCAGGACTATTTTCAAAAAAAATATTTTTTGCTGCCCAGTGTTATCGGTTGGAGTGGTTAACTCAAGATTATGGGTTGGATTGGTTAATTCAAGATTATGGGTTGGAGTGGTTAACTCAAGATTATGGGTTGGATTGATTAATTCAAGATTATGGGTTGGAGTGGTAAATTCAAGATTATGGGTTGGAGTGGTCAATTCGAGATTATGGGTTATAGTGGTTAATTCAAGATTATGGGTTGGAGTGGTTAATTCGAGATTATGTGTTGGAGTGGTTAACTCAAGATTATGACCTGGAGTGGTAAATTCAAGATTATGGGTTGGAGTGATTAACTCAAGAATATGGGTTGGAGTGGTTAACTCAAGATTATGGGTTGGAGTGGTAAATTCAAGATTATGGGTTGGAGTGGTAAATTCAAGATTATGGGTTGGAGTGGTAAATTCAAGATTATGGGTTGGAGTGGTAAATTCAAGATTATGGGTTGGAGTGGTTAACTCAAGATTATGACCTGGAGTGGTAAATTCAAGATTATGGGTTGGAGTGGTTAACTCAAGATTATGACCTGGAGTGGTAAATTCAAGATTATGGGTTGGAGTGGTTAACTCAAGAATATGGGTTGGAGTGGTTAACTCAAGATTATCGCCTGGAGTGGTTAACTCAAGATTATGGCATGGAGTGGTTAACTCAAGATTATGGGTTTGATTGGTTAACTCAAGATTATGGGTTGGAGTGGTTAATTCGAGATTATGGGTTGGAGTGGTTAATTCAAGATTATGGGTTGGAGTGATTAACTCAAGAATATGGGCTGGAGTGGTTAACTCAAGATTATCGCCTGGAGTGGTTAACTCAAGATTATGGCCTGGAGTGGTTAACTCAAGATTATGGGTTGGATTGATTAACTCAAGGTTATGGGTTGGAGCGGTTAACTCAAGATTATGGCCTGGAGTGGTTAACTCAAGATTATGGCATGGAGTGGTTAACTCAAGATTATGGGTTTGATTGGTTAACTCAAGATTTTGGGTTGGAGTGGTTTATTCGAGATTATGGGTTGGAGTGGTTAATTCAAGATTATGGGTTGGAGTGATTAACTCAAGAATATGGGTTGGAGTGGTTAACTCAAGATTATGTGTTGGAGTGGTAAATTCAAGATTATGGGTTGGAGTGGTCAATTCAAGATTATGGGTTGGAGTGTTAAATTCAAGATTATGGGTTGGAGTGGTTAAATCAAGATTATGGGTTGGAGTGGTTAATTCGAGATTATGGGTTGGAGTGGTAAATTCAAGATTATGGGTTGGAGTGGTTAACTCAAGATTATGACCTGGAGTGGTAAATTCAAGATTATGGCCTGGAGTGGTTAACTCAAGATTATGGGTTGGATTGATTAACTCAAGATTATGGGTTGGAGTGGTTAATTCGAGATTATGGGTTGGAGTGGTTAATTCAAGATTATGGGTTGGAGCAAGGCCGTTTTAAGGTCATCGTAGGCCCTAGTCACTTTAAAAGTCGTAGGCCCTCCCCGACTTCATTTTTAATTTTTTTCAAGAATGCACCCGCACTTTTTTGCGATTTGAAATCTAAATAAACTTTCCGCATTGTAATTATTCTATGCAGACTTATTGCAGACTCTATGTAGTGATGACGTAGTAATTCCGGTGTTGCGTATGCGCTTTGCATTCGTTATTTATCGTTAATCGTGTGCTTTTTTCTTAAAAAAATTTTAAAAAGAAACGAAAGTACTTTTAAATTACTATGTCTGATGGATTCAAGAGGAAACACGAGAGTGGATTTGAGAGGCAAAAGAAAAAGGAGGATAAAGAAAAAGCATTGAAAAAAATTCGGGGTTCGTTGCGCAATTAATGAGCAGAGACACTGATTGCATTACTGGTAAAACTAGTAATACTAGTGATAATGACATTTCATTTACTTCTTCGGCCACAATGTGCACCAACAATCCCGGAATACCAGATATAATGTTGCCGACTGTGCTGAAAAAAGTGAAACAACCAAAACAAGTGTTACAAAGGAAAAAGTATCTGCAAATTCTGTTATGACTCTTGCTGAAGCTGCTGTGTTTGATTTGCCTACAGACTCAGACTGTATATTAGGGTCAGTAGGAGATGCCGATTTGAAGCATGAGTTGCTCGACAAAGAATACAGTTATTCAAGTGATTCAGCTTTTGGGAGATAACTGCACATCTAAGAAGTTATTATGGACAAAATTTGGAGTCAGATTTTACATTAAAGTGTAGACAATTTGGAGACAAGTTCAGATATTCACGCAAAAAGTGTTTTGTTAAGTTTGCAAGCTGACTACAACAATGGTTTTTCTAATCAGTTTATCGAAGGATCACATTGATGCTCTGTCAAGGATGTTAAAATGTCAACAGACATCTAGAATTGACGAAAAACTGCAAAAGGAGAAGCAACAATTGTGCAACTACTGGACTGATGTTCTTAAGAAAATAATTGCTGTGATAAGATTTCTTGGTGAAAGAGGGTTAGCTTTTCGCGGTGTTAGCCATTTACATAACTGCTATAACAATAAAAAATTATCTTGGTTGCATTAACCTTTTAGCAGAATTTGATCCCTTTCTAAAGGAACACATTGAGAGACATGGAAATTCCAGAAAGGGGAATGTATTATATCTTTCTGCCAGTATATGTGATGAATTTGTTGAGTTAATGGGATCTAAAGTATTGACACAGATACTGTCTGAAATTTAGAATGCTAAATATTATTGAATCAGTATCGATTCCACTCCTGACATCAGTCATGTGGATCAAATGACAGTTGTTGTTCGCTATGTTCTCAAAAGCGGAACTGCTGTAGAGCAATTTCTTCACTTCATTCCAATTGAACAACACGATGGTAAATACCTTTTCGATCTGTTGGTGAGTACTCTCAGACTTCATGGTACAGATATCGGCTATTTCAGATCGCAGTCCTATGACAATGTCAGTAATATGAGTGGTATTTATTCAGGAGTACAAGCTAGATTTACAGAAATTAATAAATTAGCAGAGTGGGTGCCATGCGCTGCCCACAGCTTAAGTTTGGTAGGCTCGTCTGTTGTGGAGAGCTGTTCAGCTGATGTCAACTATTTTGCTACTGTTTAGCCAGTCTGACAGAGTGCCTGAAAGAAAAAAAAACCTTTCTGTTGCAAGGGCTATCAGCAACCAGGTGGTCAGCATGAAGTGACGCTACACGAGCCTGTTATGCCAATTATAAGGAAATTAGACAGTCATTGTCAGATGTTGCTACAAGCGAACGTCAACCACCAGTAGTATATCAGCATGAAGCCAAATCACTCATAATGAAGTTGGACCATTTTGAGACAGCGTTATTGTGTGTTATTTGGAAAGACTTGCTTCAAAAAATGAATATTGTCAACAAAGCACTACATGAGCCTGGAATTGAGTTAACGACCGTCATCAACTTGTATGACAGTCTTTGTTCTTAACTTTCATGAGACAACTATGAAATGTACAAAGGTACGATCAAAAGAGCTCATAAACGGACTATAAAGAATGTACACAACACAAACGACAGCGACACCGATTTCATAATGAAGTTGTGGATGATAATAATCAGGTTTTAGGTTTGAGTCCCGGTGAAAAATTCCGTACTCAGTCTTTTTATGTTATCATAGATAAACTTGTAACTGAGATAGGAAAACGCCGAGCAGCCTACACAACATTTCATGAAAGGTTCAACTTTCTTAAGGACAGATCTCTGTCAACTGATCAAACAGTTTCGAAAGCTAAGTCACTAACTGAGATGTACCCATCAGATCTGGAAGAGGCATTTATTAATTAATTTCTTTTGTTCTCACGGATGTTTACTGACAAGAAAACTGTACAGAGTAGGTTGCTGACTCGTTTTCCAAATGTAAATATTGCTTTCCGGATCTTTCATTTTTTAGAACAAGTGCTGAAGGGGGAACGTTCCTTTTCTAAACTCAGATCGATAAAAACGTACCTTCGGTCAACAATGGGACAAACACGACTATCATCCCTGGGATTACTTTCAATTGAAAAGGATTTGATGAGGAAAATCACATTTGATGACGTCATATGTGACTTTGCTAAGACAAAGAGCCGAAAAGTTAACATACTGTAATTTACAAATAAACAACACTGCAGTTTGACTTGCCTATGTGCTCATCTAACATGGTTATATATAGTTACTTTAATACAAACATTATTAAATTTTACTGGCATTCTGAACTTGTTTTCACTTTTTGTTCTGGTTTTGTAGACGCTTGAAAAGTCCGTAGGCCCTAGGCACAGTGCCTATTGCGCCTAGTTCATAAAGCGGCCCTGGCTTGGAGTGGTCAACCAAAGATAATGGCTTGGAGTGGCTAACCAAAGATAATGGCTTGGAGTGGCTAGCCAAAGACAATGGCTTGGAGTGGCTAGCCAAAGATAATGGCTGGGAGTGGCTAGCCAAAGATAATGGCTTGGAGTGGCTAGCCAAAGTCAATGGCTTGGAGTGGCTAACCAAAGATAATGGTTTGGAGTGGCTAGCCAAAGACAATGGCTTGGAGTGGCTAACCAAAGATAATGGCTTGGAGTGGCTAGCCAAAGATAATGGCTTGGAGTGGCTAACCAAAGATAGTGGTTTGGAGTGGCTAACCAAAGATAGTGGTTTGGAGTGGCTAACCAAAGATAATGGCTTGGAGTGGCTAACCAAAGATAATGGCTTCGAGTGGCTAACCAAAGATAATGGCTTGGAGTGGTTAACTCAAGATAAAGGGTTGAAGTGTTCTACAAGCATCCATGTAATCTAATCCTTGTAGATTGCAATGTGGTCGAGATCCACACTAAAGGGAGCCAAACTTTCGCAACAGCACTTCAATATAGTTAAAATCACTACATGTCATTGCACACAATAAGTACTTAAGTTATAATCAATAACTGATTAACATTGTTTTGTTTCATATCTTTTTTTTTAAACGTGTCTATATTTTCTAATCTACCACCAGGTTTGTCTATAGACAAGCTCCGGTTATGATGTCTGGGAAAGCTATTAATATGAAACAACAGATGTCAGACATCGTCAGGCTGCAGACGATGTATGTTAATGGAGGCATATATCTGGACGTAGACATGGTGGTTTTGAAAAGTGTGGACAGTTTGCTAGGCACGTATTTATGTACATGTTTCTAGTTATGAACTTGAGGGTGGGGGCGGTGGGGTGGTGGGGCGGTGGGGTGGTGGGCGGGCTTTGTGTAATGGGATTTAAGGTTACGTTGTGGAGATACCTAAAGGTATTTGATTTGATCGCTGCTGAGAGACCCGGGTTCTTATAAGTTCTTATCTGTAAGTTTTCAAACCTCCACTTCCCCCACCCCCCTAATCAACTTGTATTAAGTAGTGGGGCGGCAAGCATGAGAGATTCTCTAGTCTCCTATCTATAGTGTCACCATAACCACTGTGCTACGAGCACCGCTTTATTTGGTGCTAATAGAATTTAAGAGACTCGTCGAACACATAAACACGTTATGATAAACACATTATGAAAAAACACATTGTGACAAACACATTATGAAAAACACACAATGAAAGACACACGTTGGGGTTAACACATTATGATATAAACACATTATGATAACACATTTTGATAATAAACACATTGTGATAATTAACCCATTATGATAATAAACACATCATAATAAACAGCTTATAATAAGCTAATTATAATAAACACATTATGATAAACGTATTATGATAATAAACACATGATAAACACATTATGATAAACAATTTTTAAAATAAACACATTATGATAAACACAGTATGATCATTTATTATGGGAGTAACTCGGCGAGTGGGTGAGCTAGGTATGGATGGGTCGCTCCCTCCCACACAGTTCATTTACTTTTTCAAATTGGGCAGATGGTTGGAACATTTTTTATTAAGTCCGCCCTGGTCAACAAAACAACTAGATACGCCTTTAGTCATTGATTCCGACCACCTGTGTCTCCATTTACTGAAGTGTGTACAATAAGATGAGCTGTATCTCAATTTAGTCCAGGGGTTGGGTGAACTACTTTTGCCTGCTTGAGTATCTCAATTTAATCCAGGGGTTGGGTGAACAACTTTTAGCTGTTTTGAGTATCTCAATATAGTCCAGGGGTGGGATGAACAACTTTTGGCTGTTTGACCAGGACTATGCTGTAAAAACTTTGTATTTCAACATGTGTACATATCATTTATATTTGTTCGTGTCACATTGTCTGACATGCCCAGGGTACTAGTCACAAGGGGGCGCCAAATGGCATATTTTACATAATATATTATATGTTTTTCGAATGGGGGGGGGGCGCTAAAAAAGTTATTGTGCCCCAGGCGCGAGCTAAGCTCGCTTCGCCACTGGCCAATGGATATTTAATCAAGAGATACGCACTCCCCCTCTCCCTTCCTTCCTAATATGCACATCATAAAACTTTCCCAGCCTGTAACATTATCTTCAGTTTCCATGCCCACCTCTATTGATTAATTATGTGGCTTTATGTAAATATTGCTAACACTGAGCTTTTGTGTATTTAATATTGAACATAACCGCTAATCCAAATTTAATCCGCTCCTGAACTAGGCTCGAATTCCGAACATTTCTGTAGGATATAGATTTTCTGGGTTTTATGATAATAAAATTTTTTTTTATATTAGTTTACACTTGTTTTTTTTTTATTTAATAAACAACGTCAAGGTTGTTTTTTTTTTTAAATCAGGAAATATCAAATTATCTTAATTAAAAAAAAATATCGGGCGTTAATGTAAGTGTAACAATCTTATGTCGACCAGATTTGTTTTTCAATTCACTGGAAATTGATTGGTTAAAAATGTGATGGAAATCGACGTATTTTTTTTTTGTGGGCTTAAAGTTTGCTCAGAGGCGTAGCGAGGGGGGGGGCAAGGCAACTTGCGCCCGGGGCATTTTACCTTTTTAATGCCTTTTTAACGCCTCCCCATTCGAAAGCCATATAATATTATATGTAAAATATACCATTTGGCGCCCCTGAACCTTGGCGCCCGGGGACATATGTACCCCCCTCGCTACGCCACTGCAGTTTGCTATGCGAATGGAAAGGGTTCCAAATGGTTTCGCATTTTTATACTAAGACCATTTAATCTTTGGGTCATTATGAAGAAATTGAGTACTCCATTTTTTTTTACATATATTATAGTTATGTCCTCCCGAAGTTTTCACTATAGCAAAGCGTTAAAATAAAAATAGTTTTAAGGATGGCAGAAACGTTTACAGTAAAATATAAAGAGCTTATCTGGAGGTTTAAATTTAAAAAAAAAAAAATAAAAGACCACTGGATTCCAAAGAAAGATTATTTTTTTTTGTATAGTAAAGTAGATAAATCTTCTTTAATCCGTAAACAGAAAATCATTAATATATATTGGATACAGAATTAGAGAACAAGCCGTCATGATCGTCCTACGTTTTTTCTTCAAAGTCAGCTTATATTAATCTTATTGACGTTCGGTGGGGGAAAAAAATGAAAAAAACAATTTTTCATTGTATTTCTGCTTACCAGGCCCGTAGCCAGGAATATTGGATTGGGGGGGGGGGGGGGAACGAAGACATTTTCGGGGAAGGGGGACGAAGTTTTTTTCGAAGAAATGATCCTGGGGTACAGGGGCGGATCTAGACAACTTTGACGGGGGGGGGGGAACTGTTTTCATTGTTGAAAATTGGTTTTAGAACAAAAAATATTTCGATAATTCAATGATGTTTTACCTAAACTTGCGATAACAAGGGGGGGATTGCCCCCGGACCCTCCCCCTAAATCAGCCCCTTGTGGGGTAGAAGAAATGTTGGGGGGGGGCGAAGATGGAGGTGCGAAGCGCCGAAAGCTTGCGAACGGAGAGGAGGGGTTTGGGGAGGGGATCTCAGTGAGTCCCCTCCCCAAGAAATTTTTTGCAGTTCTATATCTGGAATGGTGCATTTTAGTACCGATTGTTTTGCTATTAATTAGGAATATATAATTTCAACTACGTTTCAGTAATGCATGGCATGTTGCAGTTTTGTTAAAAATAATTTAAATAGTAAAGAGTTTTAATGATAAAAATTTATTGAGGCTGAGCAATTTCTGATTCCTGTTATAAGTATATTGACCATTTGTTCTGTTACACAATTGTTACATAATAGATACCTGATTTATATTATTATACTGTTTGTTTAACGTACAACCCAGGAAGAACGACAAAGATGCACGAATATAGCTTAGCTATTTGTGTGACATTTCTTATAAAATATTGAAAACAAAGAACAGATCTATCAACAACAACAGTCGCAATTATTCAATTCAAAATTAAATTAATTTTGCTAAAAAGTAAATTTGCAAATTAAATAACATCACTCAGAAATCACGGAGTTTGTACTTTATTATTTTATTATACATATGTATAAAAATGAAGTCAGAAATCAATGTTATTTTATTAACTTATTTAAGTTGCTAGTTGTCCTGTAAGATATCAATATATAAAACTATTTCAAGGTTGCGAAATTTCGGGCCCCTGGGCAGGGGTGACACGGGCCCCCTTGCTGATATTAATATTTTAAAAAGTTGATTGGCCAGCTCAGTCCGGGTCCCTAAAACTCGCCGGGCCCCTGGGCATTGGCTCCCCTGACGGGGGGTCGGCACTGGTTGCGAGCTTATATTATAATACGTTTCAAATTTGCAAACGTCTTGGTTTAGCACTGAATTCACCTAAAAATGCTTCAGCATTCAGATTGTCTGTTTAATCTTTTTCAAATGCAAGCAGGAAAAGATTGCTTAGACGCTTTTGTAACATTGATCTGCGATATGGGGTGAGCATTCGTGTGAGGGTTGAGAAACTGTTCTCACACACGGCTGTTGAAGCCCCAAATGCCAATGCTGCCCAAAATACCCAGAAGTGAACTTCAATAAGATTCAGTCTTATATGCCCAAAAAATTAGATAAGCTATATATGTAAGTAAAATAGCCTGAATGATTGCGAAAATATAATTTTTTAAGTTTTTATTATTGATCTATTGAACAAAATGATTGATGTTTTATAGCCGTTATTATTAAAATTTTGTCAAAAAGCTGAAATCATGCACGGGGGGGGGGCTCAGCCCCCCTAGCCCCTCTCTGCCTACGGGCCCTCCTCTTACTGTGATATTTATACCGTCTGCAAGCTCTGTCATGGTTAGTCCTTTTATATTAAAACTTTCATTTATACCGTCTGCAAGCTCTGTCATGGTTAGTTCTTATATATATGTAAAATTTCATTTATACCGTCTGCATACTCTGTCATGGTTAGTCCTTTTATATGTAAAACTTTAATTGATTTTTAAAAGAAATACAGAATAATTGATATTTAACAGAAATACAAATTGATTGATTTTTATCAGAAATCAGAATAATTGATTTTTAACAGAAATACAGAATAATTGTTTTTAACAGAAATACAGAATAATTGATTTGTAATCTTCCTTAAAAATTATCTAATGTAGTAATCTATTTAATTACCTACCCCTGGCAAAGCAACAATAAGACACATTTTGTTTCGTCTTTTGTGACACTTAAACGTTTTTACAGTCAGTTTCATTTACGTAATTGATGTGAAGACTGTTTTCATAACGACACGTTACAGAATCACCTCAAAGTCGTCCTCGGCACCCGTCCGTCTCGAGAGACGATGATGTAGCTAATTTGAGTCTACAAGCACCGCTGAGAATGGCTGTGCAGTCCGACTCGGGAGTGGCAATCCCTGCCGCACTTGTCGCACTTGAATATAGATGGTTGTAGTAGCTGTTGTTATAGCTGTTGTTATAGCTGTTGTTGTAGCTGTTGTTGTAGCTGTTGTTGTAGCTGTTGTTGTAGCTGTTGTTGTAGTTGTTGTTGTAACTATTTTTGTAGCTGTTGTTGTAGCTGTTGTTGTAGCTGTTTCCGCCTTGATCTTTTCAGGGCGGCATTTTCGCGTCGCTAGGCCTCTGAACCCTACCGGACAGCGAGCCTCCAGGACTGGCGGCCAGCTGCTTGACACTCCCGAGAATCGGGGTCTATGGAGCACTGTTTCATTTCCTTTTTACTGGTATCTTTGAAGCGCATATTAGGGCGCCCTGTTTTCCTCTGGCCTGTAACTAGCTCGCCATAGAGTAGGTCCTTCGGGATGCAACCTGCGTCCATTCTCTTGACATGGCCTAGCCATCTGAGGCGTCTCTCGCTAAAAACTGCGAACAAGCTGCTCATGTTGGCCTCTCCAGCACGCCAGTGTTGGGGATCTTGTCCTACAATTTGATCTGCATTATACGCCGCAGGCACCTCATGTCGAAGTTGTTTAGTTTCCTTTCGTGCCTCGCGTAAGTGGTCCACGTCTCGCATCCAAAGAGGAGTGTACTGAGAATGCAGGCCTGGTAGACGCGCATTCTGGTATTCTCAATGAGGCTGGGGTTATTCCACACACGTTGATTTAGTCACGCCATGACTGTGGCTGCCCTAGCGATTCTGCAGTTGATCTCCGGGTCTATGGATAGCGAGCTGAAGATGGTGGACCCAAGGTAGGTGAAGTTCTCGACGACCTCTGGTTATCTGATAATTTTGGCTCATAACATAAGTGTGTGTGTGTTTTATATAAAATGACATAACTATTTTATTTATTGATAGATTTCATTGAATTTAGTGTTGTAATATGTAATTTTGACCGAGGTTTAATATACGAATAAAATTAACAGTAGGCCTATATCTCAAAAAGATTTTTTTTTCTTCTTGATGTTTGATGTTTGTTTGTAAATTAAAAAAAATATCTTTTTTTTTCTGCAAAATTTTTTTAAATAGGTACGTCAACAAAAGTGGCACATTTTTAATGTTTGTGCATGTCTGAATGAGTTGATGCATGATAAGGGGTATTTTAAAAAGTTTTAAACGAACAAAAACTTCATTGAAAAGAGCAGCCCACTGATAGTAAAAAAGAAGGCAAAAAAAAGATAGGTCACGGAAGAGTTAAATAAATAACTATTAATCAAAATTTTACACAATAATATTTATGTAAACAACAATGTTTGGTAGGCATTGAATTTTATAAAAATTTCTTCAACAATATATTTCAATACGTAAATTATACGGTGCGCTGGTAAACGGACATTTCCTATTTATAGGGCACCATCGAGGGCAGCGAAAAAGTTATAACAATATTTTAAAATGTAAAAGTTGCGGGAACTATTTTAAATAGGAGTCAACGGAAATGTATTTGTCATTTCACCACATGTAAAGTTTCCATGGAAATGACCTTACTTGCTTGTGACCTTTAAAAATAATGAATGCATGAGAATACTGGGAATATAAACATTTTGTTTTTAAATGGTAAACGCTATTTATTGAACTTCAGTTTATTCGGCTTTTTGTATTATCCCGTGTCCTTTTATAACACATAAGACCGGATAGCTGAGTGTACACTATTCTGAGCATCCAGTATCAACCTGTTTTTTTTTAAATACTTGTTGTATTTGTTTCCAGTACACAACCTGTCACTGGGCATGCTGAACAATGCCACAGGAATGGGAAATGCGTTCATAGCCTCCAAGAGACGAAACGATTTCATCCGCGACTGGTACCTTGGCTACAGAGACTTCAGAAACGATCATTGGGGCCACAACTCAATGGCGGTATATATATATATATATATAAATATATGTTATGTCAAAGTAGTCTCAAACGTTTTTACAGGGGCAGATTTTGATCTCAGGGAGGGGGTAGGTTACCGGGAGCATGCCCTGAGACCAGAATTCAGAAGGGCCGCGTAAAACACTAACTTCAAATTTGTATTAGTATTTCCTTCCCCTTTAACACTTTTCAAAGGCGTCAACAATAATATTTATGTACCGGGCCTGAATTGAGTATAAATCCCTCTTTTTTTCATTCCTTAAGTGATTTATTTTTATGTGGATTAGTTCGTATTGTTGTGATATCGGTTAATATATCCGACTTAGTACACATTCATTAAATTTAACATTTAAAGGGAACAGCTTATTACATTTTTATATAATGTTATTGTAAAATATTATATAGCTAGGACCAAATGAAACTCTTGGGTTGGACTCGTGAGATTTTTTTCATGGATAGTTTACTTCTTAAGTTGGCAACTGTTAAAAAAAACACATATCACATATCACATTTCAAGGGAGATAAGTCTTATCGTTACTCTTGCGAGATCAGTCACTTTTTGTTATTACAAGTATTAGCCCTTTAGTTACCTTAATTCGCCCCTGACTATGTGCTGTCTAATTTTTGGTTTTAGTAAATCCAGGTACGAAACTATATTCTTGGATTCAATTATACTTAGTACACATTTATGCCTTTTATTGGGGCTATTAATGTTAACAACAATTTTCGGGGTCCCAAAGCTTTATGGGGTGTGGGGGGGGGGAACCATAGCTTGCAAAAATGAATTTATTTGCTACTAAATATGTGGGGGGGGGGTAAAGAGTGCTACCTAGTCGGATAGGGGGGACCGATTGTCGTGTGGTACAGCGCTCGACTGTCGACCCGAGGGTCCCTGGATTGATCTCCGGCGAGGACCAATAGATATGTCAGGTCATGGCTTAAGTCCCCCCCCCCCCACTATATCTCCCGTGGTGCTTACATGGCCATTGCACTATCGGCTTTGTTAGATGGGCACCGTCCCATTATGGTTTACAGTATCTAAGAGATTTCATCTCAACCTTACAGGGACTTTACAGAGACACACACACACCTATGGACATAGTTTTCTGAGGGCCCAAGAATGCCTGACTGCGGCCCCAAATACATGTATCTACATATATAATAGCGATTTTGTTTTCTGCGTTAAATCGAAAGTAAATAATTCAACAGTATTCCAGTTATTATACATTCATAAAAAATCGGATTTGCCCGAAACCCTAATATAACCTAGCCTACCTATCAAACATAAGGTGATATAACTCTATGCAAAGGTTTTGCAGGGTACAGCAAGTATTTATGTAATCATTTTTAAACGTGATATCATAGTTTTCCCACATTCCTTTTTTCTCCCCTCAGATATCAATGGCCCTTTATTTCAACAATACTCGGCGGGTGAACTTAATAACTGACCTCCTGTACCGACCACAGTTCTGGGAGCTGCCTCTGCTGATGAACGAGAGTGTCCACTTCAATTGGGGACAGAACTACGCCATGCACATTTGGACGGAGCACGGCAAACTCCCACGTACATTGCAGGAGATTCAAACTGGCAACTCCACGGTGATGCAGGTGTTCCGGTACATCCTGTATGGAGACCCCCGTCCCAGGGCTAATCAAACACAAGTAGACGTTTTGCTCCAGCAATCGCAGTTATGAGTTGATAATATTCAAGTGATGTGTTATTTAGGACTTGGGATGATTTATATATGGTCGCTTGATGTCTTACTTAGGTCAAAATATATCTTATGTAGGTCAGATGATATCTAATATAGGTCATATGATATTTAATGTAGGTCATATAATATCTGATGTTGGTCATAAGATATTTAATCTAGGTCATATGATATTTTAAGCCAGAAAGCTTAATGTGTATGCGTATACTTTACTAAGCCTATTTGATAGTTATGTTAATTATTCTTTCGCACCCGGAAGAGTGTATTAATGTGCATGTTTTCTGAGAAGAAAAAATATGGTTTCATTTCATTAAATCATTATCATCAGAGTCATTCATGGTATATTTACATGTTGTATATGTGTGTTATTACTATTTCATTTGAGATCTCTTGCAAATAAACAAAAGTACTGCTTATTCTTCACATGCAGGGTCATTAATGCTCTACTCTGATATATTATAAGTTGTAAATTGCACTGACTTCTTCATCCTCTTGTTGAAAACAATTCATGTAAAATAAAAAATTTTTTTTATAAAAGTACACTAGCCGATAACGAAATTTTAAAATAATTTAACACAAATCTCATGTTTAATAATAGTTTATTGTTTTGCAGTATTGAAGTATTTGTTTTTATACGTAAAGACTTATAAAATTATTTTTGTATTATCCTTGGTCATCTGCACTAATAGTTAGTCTAACTACCGATGTCAAATATATATATAATGCCTAAATATCTAAACATCAACACCTGGGTGACATACTTGACCAGGTGCTTCAGGGAGTGTCCAACCTTGGCTATTGTTACGCACAGATAAAAGAAAAAAAGAGGATTGGTCACGTTCATACAATTTTAATACAGATTCCTTCGGAAGACTCATCACCTAATCCTTTCACGTGATCGAAACAATAAAATACGAAGTAAAATGCGATAATTAGGTCAAGAACAAGATGGGAGGCGGGTTCCATTGAAAATAGGGAAAATAGTACACTTCACAAAAAAAAAAAAGAGTGCCAATTAAATTGATATTTATTTTTTTGCAAACATTGGCTGTGCGATAAGTTAAGTCCCCTCCCCTAGCGGACAAAAAGTGACCTTATATAGTGGGCGGAGATATAGGTAGAAAGTCTACAATAGTTAGAACACAGCTCCACCACAGATCATAGTTTACTGCATGTACTGTGACAGAGAATTATGGAGAGAGTCAGACGAAATAAGACGTGCTTATATCTGAAGGAAAGGAATCTCAATACAAGAAACAAAACTAAAAGTAGAGAAACACACATTTATCACCAGGTAAGAGTCTGTTTAATTGTAATCATTCACAAAGAATTGTAGTAAAGTAAGTATGTAAGTAAAGTTCCTTTAGCCCAAACGGGCCATCGGGGCAGATGAAGTGTAGAATTTATCTGTTTCTATAACCTCGGCATATGAAGGGATTGTGTGGTTAGCACAACGCCCAGCTGCCTTTACTTCAACAACTTTAAGTCAGGTACCCATTTAAAGCTGGGTGGACTTGTGGGACGACTTTGAAACCAATTGTACTCACTGTAATTGCCGCAAGTTATTTATGCTAAATTTTGTTAATTTATTTAACTCAATCTGGCTACGTCAATCATTTAAACAGAAATAATGTTAGTTTTCAAAGATCAAGCTAATTTCGGCTGTAAACTAGTAATTTATCTAATGAAATTGTCGTTTTAAACTAGCAAATTTATTTCATGTTTATGTGATTGTAATAATGACAATATTGGCATTTTCGTTATGGCATTTGTAGTTAAAGTGAATTCAGTTTTAACGTTTTTTATTTTTCAAATAATTATGCACTAACATTGAGACTTGTGGTAACATTGAGGCTTGTGGTAACATTGATGCTTGAGGTAACATTTAGGCTTGAGGTAACATTGAGGCTTAATGTAACGTTGAGGCGTGTGTTGACATTGATGCTTGATGTATCATTGAGGCTTAAGTAACATTGAAGCTTGAGGTAACATTGAGGCTTGTGGTAACATTGAGGCTTGAGGTAACATTGAGGCTTGATGTAACGTTGAGGCTTGATGTAACGTTGAGGCTTGTGTTGAAATTGATGCTTGATGTAACATTGAGGCTTGAGGTAACATTGAGGCTTGTGTTGACATTGATGCTTGATGTAACATAGAGGCTTGAGGTAACATTGAGGCTTGTGTTGACATTGATGCTCTATGTAACATTGAGGCTTGGGTAACATTGAAGCTTGAGGTAACATTGAGGCTTGTGGTAACTTTGAGGCTTGGGGTAACATTGAGGCTGGAGGTAATTTTGTTATTGCTTGTGGTTATTTACCTCGGGTTTAAAAAAGTAAGGTATCGATGTTATCAAATCAAACAGTTCGTCAAGTTCAAAAATACAACTGAGAGCATATTGATACAATATTAGGTGGCCAAATCTCAACAACAATGTTAGTACAATGAAAGCACTTGATCTTAATAACATTGTTATTCCTCCTCCATCATTAAATCAAAGTGCCAGGGCCCCTACAACCTTGCAGAAATATTAAAGTTCTGAAATCGTGAGACTATTATAAACGTGCCTCGTCCACAAGAAAACCGTTAATTTAGAACCGATTGTTGGGACATTTCTCAAAGTATATGTTACTATTAATAATTAAAATTTAGAACCGAACGGTTAGACATTTCTCAAAGTATATGTTACTATTAATTATTAAAATTTAGAAACGAACGTTGGGACATTTTTAAAGTATATGTTACTATTAATAATTAAAATTTATAACCGAGTGGTTGGACATTTCTCAAAGTATATGTTACTATTAATAATTAAAATTTAGAATCGAACGTTGGGACATTTCTCAAAGTATATGTTACTATTAATAATTAAAATTTAGAACCGAGCGGTTGGACATTTCTCAAAGTATATGTTACTATTAATTATTAAAATTTAGAACCGAACGTTGGGACATTTTTAAAGTATATGTTACTATTAATAATTAAAATTTAGAACCGAGCGGTTGGACATTTCTCAAAGTTTATGTTACTATTTATAATTAAAATTTAGAACCGAACGTTGGGACATTTCTCAAAGTTTATGTTACTATTAATAATTAAAATTTAGAACCGAACGTTGGGACATTTCTCAAAGTTTATGTTACTATTTATAATTAAAATTTAGAACATTATTTTATTTTTAGGTTGAAAATGTCAACGCTTCCTCTTATGATCCTGAAGTTCGTCATCTTTACCAGGACAAAATCAACCTCATCCGGGTCATGGCTGATGTTCTATCTGCAGCTGTTTATCTTTTGAAAAATACCTTCAGGCACTGGGTTGAGATAAATAGTATAGCGGCACAACATCCATCTAATGAGATCCAACGTAGAAAATTTCATGATTTGACTCAGATTTTGAAAGCATTAATCGTTGAGGTCTACAACGCTATTAAAATACAAGCACCGTGCCGGAAACCTAAATTTGTTCAAACCACTTTATCACAGACTGAAGGCAAGAATAGTAGAGAATTTATGAAATTTGCAAAATACATTGACTGCGCTCATCAATTGGTTGAAACGACCGAACGACCTATTTCCAGAAATAGAAACAAATGGGAGAAGCAGGTTAAACACAAGAGACTCAAGTTGTTTGAAGGTCTTAGTGAACTATTCAGAAAGTATTGAATACTAGCTGTACCCTGCAAAACATTTGCATAGAGTTTTATCCCCTTAGGCTTGATCGGCAGGCGAGGTTATTTTTTGTTTCGGGCAGATCCGATTTTTTTTTCATTATTGTATTTTAAACTGGAATACTGTTGTATTAATTCTTTACTTTCGATTTAACGCAGCGCCCAAATCGCTATTATCATATTATAATCTTTGGCCAACATTAATAACAAAATGGCGCAACAAGATTCGTGCAAAAGAAAATACGATCTTTCTTTGTTTAATTTTGGTGCTCTGCTGAGGAGCAAGGGATTTAAAGTGTTCTTAAAACTAAATAAACCAAATTTTAGGGGGAATTTGAGATTTGAATAACATAAGTTCACCCAGCTTTAAATGTGTACCTGACTTTAAGTTGGGGGAGTAAAGGCGGCCGGGCGTTGTGCTAACCACATAACCCCTTCATATGCCGAGGTTATAGAAACAGATAAATTCTACACTTCATCTGCCCCGATGGCCCGTTAGGGTTAAGGGAACTTTACTGACTACTACTACTTAAAACTAAATAAACTAAATTTTAGGGGGAATTTGAAATTTTAATAACATATGTTCATTTTACTTTATTTGATACAATTTTTACACAATAAAATTGCAAATATATAGTTGTTACAAAGATTTTGCGAGGGACAGCTAGTTTATTAGCCTTAAGAAATTTGTTTCCATAATTCATTCAATCATAAAAAGATTGCCAGCAGTATTACAATTAAAATATATGTTTAAAAAATGAATGCCTTGGAAAGAAGATTCACCCAATTTGTTAGGCTCTCTTTCCGTCACCATTTTCGGTGCTACGCATTTCATACCATTGGTCAATGTTATGAAACTAATTAAATATTCTCATAAAAATTGCTTTAAGGCTCCTTATATTAAATGAAAAAAAATCAAAGATTGTTGTGTTTAGAGATGTCTTTGTCTTTTACAATTTTAAAATACTTTTTTTATAGATAATTTAAACATTAATTTCAATTGTCGTTTGTTTGTTATCCTATTTTATCTGTATTATCTTTGGTTATTTGTATTATCTGTGTTATCTATGGTGTACTATGAATGCTGTTAATACTAGAATAAACACAAATGTACCTAATAAGTTGTTGACTTTAGTGTAGGCACCACAGGCACTAAAAGTACTGTTAGCGTTGTTTTGTGTTCAACGAAAAATAAACATGGAGAAAAAATGTGGGTGTAAAGGTGCAACTTATTAAGATTTTGATATTGTAATTACTCTTATCATTTACCACCTTTGTTAAATATATAGTTTCTGAAAATATTCCACCTGACACCTGGGTGACCTACTAAGACTAGACATTCTATAGGACGCTTGAGGGAATATCCCACAGTAAAGTGTTTTAGTCCCAGGTCATATTTTAGTTTCAGTTTTTATTTCGTTTTTTCTGTAATAATTTTAGTTTTCGTCTAGTTTTAGTCTTGCTTCTAATTTTAGTTTTAGTTCTCGTTGACGAAAAGTCAACATTTTCCTTAACAAAGGTTTTAGTTTTAGTTTTCGTCAACGAAAACAACACTACCACAGTAAACGTTTGACTATTGATACACAAAGACAACAGACGACAAGCCAAACTTCAGGTGGATGTAAAACCAGGTGTAAGAAATACAAATCCTATTTACATTCTGGCTTTGTACGCCGGTCAAAGGTTACAGTGATGTTGTGGACAGTTTCGTATAAAGTAGAGATTACATCAATCACAAATTTGTTGAAATTCTAAAATCAGTAAATGCAAGATAAATTTATTGCAAACTGATCGACCACTAGGCGTGACAGAATACTTTTCATTCAATATGAACAGATGTATTTGAGATTTGTAATTCGTTTGATAAGAAAATATTTTACATTTGAAAAAAACCAAATAGGGATATGATACTTTAATCAAGAATCTTCAAAAGTAATTATACATAAATTGTAGTAATATTCTCGAAAAATTAACAGTCCCATCAAGGTCTTGTGGTGTGTTTTGTTAAGGCACTGCAAGGGTGAGATGAAATCTCTTAGTTCCTATAAACCACTAATGTTACACTGTGATCACCGATTATGCTATCCCCATGTAGGCACCACGGGAGATAGAGCGGGGGGGGACTTTTACCATAACCTGATATTTATACCAGGGACCCTCAAGCTTTATCGCAAGACCATCCGTCTTCAGCAAGAGGGAGCAGAGGCAAGTGGTCACTGAAACAGCTGATACCTGAAATCTGCCACAATGAGCCCTTAGGGGTTACATGTATCTTTAATGTTTTTTTGTATTTTTTACACTATTAGGCAACTATTTTAAATAGTGGTAGAAAGCCTATCTCAGTGGTCTAATCTGTCGACAATGAATGTAAAACCACATTCTATCACAATAGTGTGGACACGTTGGCAGGAACTCTTTGATTTACCTATCAGTGTAAATAGATTCAAAGCTTTTTTCCCGCCACGCCCCCGTTTAATCAGCCCAGTCTTCCGCACACAAATACTTTTATTCTGTCGCATCTTTTATTAAGTTTTTTTCCCTTCATATCGGCACTTAAAGAAATATAAATAGCTTCGAAATAGTTCATGTCTCATCTTTAAATTTCCCACCACACTAATCACAAAAACATCCTAAAAATTATATTAAATAAAGTCAGGTTTGCCCAATGATTGTTTAAAAAAAATGTATCTTTCATTTCTTTAGTGTCATCAATAAAGTTAATCTTGTTGTAATAAGTTTCCTTTTTTTTACACATCATTCTAATTTAGTTTACATAATTTATGGATAAAACAATGGTATTAGTAATGTTAGCTCAACTTACAGTTTAGCTTTATGTTTACTCAATGTCAGGTAAACTCGTATTGTAGAAATGTGTTTAACCAAAATGATAACGATATCTAGCGTGTGCCTAGTTGATCATACAAAAATTAAGACAAGTATTCAACATAGGTCGCTTAGGAGTATTTCTTTAATTATCATTACAGTGATATTAAATAAACAGCTTTCAGACATTGTAAACAAAACAAACAAACAAACAAGAAAACTTTAAGTTTTTATGAAGAAGATATAAATATAGTTTGTTCTCTTTAATAATAAACACCGGTTCACATTCAAATGTTACTAACTTAGCATGAACACGTCTAAAATGAGTAACAAGAGTGAAAGGCACTATTCATTCACAAACATACAAACTCACTGAGGAACAAACTAAACAAAGCTTAAAAAAAGAATACAATTTACTCTTTTTTTCTATTGTGGTACCATTTATACTAAGTTTTGCTTTTACAGCCTTCATAAGATTGTTCAATTAATTTATGTTAAGAAATTGATTGTTCATTTAGTATTGACTGCTGGCGAAAGTTACATTTATATCTTCTTGCAATGTGAGGGATATCTTTTTTTATCTCTTGCAATTAACAAGAGCTTGAAATAATTTGAGTTTCTTGAGGTGAACCCTTTTATTTTCACAGTTGGCAACGGATCGTTTGGCTGTTTCATACAGCTCATGGGCGTGGTTAATATAGTTGCCACAGTCGGGAACGTTCCGACTTAGATTACCTCCCATTTTAGAGAAAATTGTTTCGTAGTGTTCAGCAGCGGTGCACCATGCCCGTCTTTTGTCTGCGTAATAGACTTCACTGGTGAGGATTATTAAATTACTGGACGAGTTTGAATATCTTCGATATTGGACTTCATTGGGTTGATGGGGCAGTGAAAAAGTGTATACCTCATCCCAGTGCCCAAATGTGTGCTGGTGAAGATCTTTAGCTGTTCAGAGTATATCAGCCATAATATTGTCATCTTATGGATGGCAAATATCAGGATCGTTAGAGCAATTGTTGAAATTTTCTCCCTATAAATAAATTCAGAAATTTAAAACATATATAGTCACTATCTAATACATAATCGGCTAGTCTGGCGTACGTACGTGTGAATAACTTCAGCGGGTTAAAATAGACAGGGGCATTTGTAAAGATGGTCAAAGGGATACAACTCAATTATAAGGAGTCACTCGCCGGTCCGGTTACCGGGCCTTTGATCTAGTCTTTTATGAATTTAAAAATGTGTGTGTGTGTGTTTATGTATGTATGCTCACATTAGCTCCAAAACATTATCTTTTATTTCTTGAATAAATTATAGTACTAAAACAGACAACTTCCGTGTGGTATAAAAGGGTCAAATCTACGTTCATCTTAGTAGGCCTACATTCCATTATTTTGCGCATTGCCAAAATCTTATGTCGCAAACAGAGCCGTAGCTAGCTATATTTGCGCCCTCCCCATGATCTAAACCAAAGGTCAGAGGTTATGTATTGACCAAAAAAATTTAATTTAAATATTAATGTTATGTCAATGAATTGGGTCAACCGCATAGACTTACTACTGTGAATATTTACACTCTGCACCTAATTACTCAGTGAGCTGCTACTTTAATAGTCATGATACTTTAAAGGCTCAGTGAGCTGCTACTTTAATAGTCATGATACTTTAAATTAAAGACTCAGTGAGCTGGTACTTTAATAACCATGATACTATAAAGACTCAGTGAGCTGCTACTTTGATAGTCATGATACCATAAAGACTCGGTGAGCTGCTACTGTAATAGTCATGATACTATAAAGATACTTCCAATTTATCCTACACTTACCTGGTTGTAAACGCTCTTTTTCCCTTATATTTCTTTATCTTATTTAGTTTCTTTTCCTTCAGGTACAAACACATCTTTTTTCGCCTAACTATTTCCATGATTCAATGTGACAGTCTAAGCAACCAACCCAGGTCTGTGTCACACAATCAGTGACGCTAACAATGATGGACACTAACAATCATTGACACTAACGATGATGGACACTAACAATGGTGGACACTAACAATCATTGACACTAACAATGATGGACACTAACGATCATTGAAACTAACATGATGGACACTTACAATCATTGACACTAACAATGATGGACACTAACAATCAGTCTGGAAGCGGGTTTGGTATCAGTGTGCTGTGAATGCCGTGAAGTCTTCATGCACACAATACAACTGTCTAATGCATTCATAAGAATGGTTTTATTTTATCATGTAGGCCAATCTATTATTTAGTTAAAACAAACAACGTAACAACCACAGTAGCTGTAGACCAATCCATAATTTAGTTAAAACAAACAGCGTAACAACCACAGTAGCTGTAGGC
Organism: Bulinus truncatus; assembly: GCA_021962125.1. NCBI lineage: Eukaryota > Metazoa > Mollusca > Gastropoda > Planorbidae > Bulinus > Bulinus truncatus. Next base: position 1,618,008 of record JAGDYQ010000017.1, on the reverse strand, counting down.
CAATCCATTATTTAGTTAAAACAAACAGCGTAACAACCACAGTAGCTGTAGACCAATCCATTATTTAGTTAAAACAAACAACGTAACAACCACAGTAGCTGTAGGCCAATCCATTATTTAGTTAAAACAAACAGCGTAACAACCACAGTAGCTGTAGGCCAATCCATTATATAGTTAAAACAAACAGCGTAACAACCACAGTAGCTGTAGGCCAATCCATTATTTAGTTAAAGCAAACAACGTGACAACCACAGTGGCTGTAGGCCAATCCATTATTTAGGTAAAACAAACAACATAGTAACACGCCTATTGATACTCTATGTATTGACAGACATGCTCAGTCATATCGACAGACATTTCGCTCATCCCAAGGTCAAGCTGATCGTATATAACGGAGTATCAATAATATCGGCTTAGCTTATCTCGCTCTTAATTTTCTACTCAACTGGTGTGTGTGTGTGAAGTCCCTGTAAGGATGAGATGACATCTCTTAGATCTTATAGACCACTAATGGGGCGGTTTTTATGATGCCCTTCTTTCATCCCCACCATAGCCGATAGTGCAATGGCCATGGAGACACCACGGGAGACATAGCGAGGACTTTGGCCATGACCTGAAATATCCGTTGGTCCTCACCGGAGATCTACCCAGCTAGTAGATTCACTAATTTTGATAGACACCTTAGAACAAGGTATCAACTATGAACTATGAAAAACAATTTGTTGCACTAATTCAATAAATTTCTCACGAATATTTGCAGATAAATATGAAGTAATCATTACTTTATTGATATATTTGTGATTTATTTTTCTCCAGATAATGCATTTTAATATACTTCAAATTAATCAATAGATATTATGCTAAGTTTCTAATGCCTCGAATATAGGTGACTTCAGTGTATGTGGTTATAGTAAAGCCAGATATTCTGTGAATGTTTTATTTACACTCCGCTTGCTTAAATTAAATGTCACTACATATGTCACTACATATATCTTTAGTGTCACTACATTTACCTCTACATGTCACTACATATACCTCTACATGTCACTACATATACCTCTACATGTCACTACATATACATCTACATGTGACTACATATATCTTTACTTATCACTACATATATCTCTACACAAGTCATTACATATATCTCTCCATATGTGACATATGACATATGGAGAGTTATGTTATAAGATTGATAAAATAATTAAGTTTTTCGACAACATTTTTTGTTACAACTTTGTTTTTCGTCTACTACTACAATCTTTGCTTGAAATTCAAAATAATTTTAGAAAAAAATAAATCAATAAAAATAACTTTGTGCTTTACAAAATGCCGTATATTGAGGTCAATTAAAAATTACTTCATTTTGGTTTTCTTAAAATAACTAATGCAACATTACTAGAATGGATAACAATCTCTCAATCAATGCTAACATATGAAAAGCAAAAGATGTGATCGGTTTATTTGTTAAATTTTGACTGTCATTTGTGAGTATTTTTTAATATTTTTTTTTATTTCATGATAAACAATCTCATGTTATATTTTTCCATAAAGATTTCAATGTTTTCGATAGATGGTTGATTCATTTATTTTATTTTGTATGGCTGGTAATATATTACTTGATCAGTTTATTTGTTATTTAGCTGCTTTCAATACATTTTACAATCAATTTTCATTCTAAATATGCGGGGTATATTACTTTGATCTCTTGAACTTTACAAAGAGCTTCAAATAACTTGAGTTTCTTGAGATGAATCTGTTTTTCCTTCAAGTTATTATTACTCCTGTCAACGTTTCGTTTAGCCACATACACCAGATAATGAGCGAGGTCAATGCAGTTCCCGCATTCTGGTTTTAGACCGCCTTCTATCCATGAGCGCACAACTTGCCTATCTTCCACAAATGTACCCCATGGTCGCGTTTTATCAGCGCAGTGAACTTTATAGGCGAGATTATGCATAGTTTCTATCAATTCAGAAAATCTCCATCTTAGATTTTCATAAGGTGCATCGTACGGTATTTCGTCGTCATATTTATCCATAAAAAAATATTTACAAAGATTCACAGCTGTAGAGAAAATATAAGCCATGACGTGGTGGATGTTGATGTTGTCGTCGTAGGGGTGGTTAAGTTCAGGGTCATTAGAGCAAGTGTTGACATCTACTTCCTGTAGATTAAAAAAAAATCATCGATTTAAAATATATATATCAATTTGTCTTGTGATATATATATATATATATATATATATATATATATGTATATATATATATATACTAGTTGCAAGTACCCGGCTTTGCCCGGGTTTAAAATAAGGTTTTCTGTTTACTTTCTGTTTGCTCCCTACCCCCACTCTCCCTTCCCCTCTCTCCCTTTCCCTCCCTACCTTTCTCTCTCCCTCCCTACCCCCTCTCTCCCTCTCCCCCTGCTCCCTCTCCCATCTCCGTCCTGCTCCCTCTCCCTCCTTTTCTCCACCTGTCCATCCCACTCCTTCCTCTCTCCCCCTCCCTCCTTTCCTCTCTCTCTCTCTCTCTCTCTCTCTCTATATATATATATATATATATATATATACTTATTATTATGGTTTCACCCTTCTTCTAAAATCCTTCTTCATTCCTTTAACTTCCTCAAACTGTACACATCAGAGAGCATGAAAAAACATCAACAATTCTTTGCATCACAAAGGCACAATACAGCACCAGCGCGCAAGTTCTATTCGATCATAGGGAAATGACGTCACAGAGGAATTTTATTTATGGCGCCGTCGAGATTACTTTAATATAGTAAAATACTAAAATAAAAAAAAATTAATTACAATTAAACTACCCATCGATATGAAACGAAACATGTCCTATAACCTTCCCCATGTAATTATGTGTATGTGTAACAAATTTCACGTTATTTGTTTGTCTGAATCTTGAGTTATAAGGAAACAGACAGACAGACAGACAGACAACAAATGCGTCTTATAAGTATATATATATATATATATATATATATATATATATATATATTGTCATGATTAGTTTTTGTGTGTAGATTAGTTGTGTGTATAATATATTATTTTCGTGGTACTTCTGTTTATTGGTAGGTGTATATATTTCAGCCTCTTCGGAGTATATGATTCAACTAACTTGACTTGGTGTATATTATTATATTATTAAGTATCCACATGTATGAGACGAATCACAAGTATAAATTACTGAGTAGACTTCTAAGTATTAAACATATATATATTTATTTATTCAATTTATGGAAGTACATACATGGTATAAAAATGATGTGAGATGAATAATCAAGTCCGTCTACTTGTCTCTACCAAAATCTATCGTCTGCCTAAAAATTAATAATTTCACTTCCGCTAAGCTAAGTGGCCAGATAATTCCAACCATCTCTGTGCCAACTGTAAATTCTCCAGCCTAAACTGATTATAACATATATATATATATATATATATATATATATATATATATATCATATATAATAATATTCATTTCCAGTGTGCGTTAAATCGAAAGCGGAAAACAAGAATTCAAAATGGCGTCATCCCCTGTCTCTCGATTCAAGTTTTCTTTTTGATATTATCTACAGTTTTCAATAGTTTCTGTGCTTTTAATTATGAAATGTAAAAGTCTCCAATATCAAAAATTAATAATTAGCATATCATGTCATTCAAATCATTGTAGTTTTTATTACAACAGAGCATTTTAACATCGTCAGACGTAAACAATAGTAATAATCGAAAATCTCCGACGTCGGCGACGATAAGACTATTGACCGCGTTTTTGTATCTAATTTCGTAAATAAAGTCAATATAATATTTTAAAAAAGAAATTCTGCAAATTTCTATACTAATTAAGTTCTCAGCTTTTATACTATTTATTTTTTTAAAATAAATACGGCTTTGAATTATTTCTTAATTACAAATAACAATATAGGCCTAAAAACTAGGTCAAAAGGCAATGAAAACATAACCGAGCAAATTTTTTTCATAGTACATTAAAATTGCATCGAATATTGGTTGGCGCGGTGGCAGGATGGTTATGCTGCTTGGACAATTTTCATTTTTATGCACTCTCCGGGTTCGATTTCGCCCAGTGACATTTATTTTTAATGTTTTTTTTTCAGAATATATCCTTTTAATTGTTTTAATGAAAAGTAACTAATTAGCCTTGGTAGAAAAACAAGAGATTACTAAAAATAGATTTGTTTAGACTTCGCAAGACTGCGCAACTCGATGCGCACACATCGGGCGTACAAACAAACATTTTTTCTCAATAACTTATATAGAGTTGGATGACATTTGATCGTTGTTTTATTACAGAAATTTGATTTTTCTAGTGAAAAAGGCACATTGCTCCTGTAGGACATGTATATCTGGTAGCTTAACTGTTTGATATTGATGGTATGAAACGATTTTCGTCTCCGAAACCAAATCAACAAGATCGGAACAATGAGTATAACATACATACCGTAATAGTAACATGGATACATACCAAGAGACGTGTACTCTACTGACATTTAGTCGGAAAAGACACAATACAGTGTAATAAAACACCCATATATATGTAGCAAACATTAACCAATAGTAGGTTTGTTGAAGATTGATTTCTAGCCAAGGCGAAAGAACAAACATAGTCATACTATTCCATTGGCAATACATTCAATGATTCATGCAGATCGATAGCAAGCCGTCCAAGCAGATAGATGCAAATGATTGAAATAAGTCTTTTGAGTCCAGCCTTTGAGTGAGTCATCGCGCCAGAGACTAACAGTAATGAGATTTTAAACATGGATTAGTCTGATCAAGGTATAAAGTAACATTTTTAAGCCACTTCATATATGAATAATAATTGATAGTATTGTATTAGTCTAACATTCTAACTAAATGATAGATATGGAAGGGGCTAAAGCTAAGAAAATAATTATCTCAACTTTTGAAATTTTTATTTTTTTGTATATTGTGTTATGTTGCAAATATGTTTTATTTTTTAGTTCAAAGAATGGTTAAGACAAAGTTACCAAATCCCAAAGCTGTGACAACTGTTTGTGACAGTAAATACTTTCTGATTGAAGTAAAAATCACTATCGAGTCTATTGTATAGCACATATTATTAATTTGATTTTATTATTTTTACATAATTATTTATAGTATTTGTATTTTATATTATATGGCTTAAATGATAATTTTTTTCCAGTAATTTACTGAGTAATTAAAATGTGATGCCTGTTTTAATGCACCCATCTTTAGGGGTCTCAATTTTTTTATTTAATAGGTCTTCAAAAGTTGAAGTATAACCACAACTCTCAGTCTTAAAGTGTTGATTGAAATGTGCAAAAGCCAGCCAAATGACAGTATTTCACAAGTATATGATAGACATCCTGCCTGATTATATAGTTGAATTAGTATTACATTTAGTAAATATTTATTAATTTAAATAAAGCTTTAACAATACAGAAAAAGAATTGTCTCTTATTGTGCACTTGATGAATAAGTTTGATGTGTGCAATTGCTAATGTTTTATTTGTGTAAACATAACTGTAAAACACCGTGTGTCTAATAAATAATACAAATTCAGTCACAGTAGTAAAAAAAAAACACTTCACATATTACATCTATTAGATATTTATTAGCAATTATCAATTCTTAACAAATCCATTAAGAAAATCTCAATCTTTGATGGACATAACAGCAAATGAATGGAATTCTTGGACTTTTGAAACTTTCTTTAAAATGCATACCAGGAAGACAAAATGATGACTTATCTAGAAAGAGAAAAAAAAGTTATTAATAAAAATATCAATGTAAAAAAAAACAAAACGAACACGGGCTCATTTCATCAGTTTCAGTCTTGTTATTACAATGCCCTGATGGCTTTGCTTCCACAAAATATGTCAGATGCTTACATAAAGCTGGGTGAACTTTGCTCCAGTGGCGCAACTAGGGGGCGGCATTGGGGGCATTAGCCCCCTCCGAAATAAAAAAAACTAAAAGATTAGACCAAATTTGTTTAAAATAAAATACAAATATATAAAAAATGTGATTTTTTAATACGAGATTCCCCCCCCCCTCTGAAAGTTTGGTCTAGTTGCGCCTCTGCTTTGCTCTACACTGTACTAACACCTGCCCAACTCCTAAACAGAACGAACATGCTGGATTTTATCTTTAATTTTAACAATAAAAATGTGTTAACATTATAATTAATTGAATAACTTTATATTTCATTTGTTTTAAAATAAATCACACTAATTTGTGACTAACCATTGGTCATCAAATTTTATGGTTTTTACTGGTGCTTTAGATTACAAAGAATATTCGTAAAATATTCAACACTGTATTCAATAAATATTTTTATACAAATAATTTACCAAAAAAAAAAAGACATTGAATCGTAAAGGTTGATCCTTCTTGATACCATAGTCATTTGGCAGAAATGAAGCTTTTGAGCTTTGCACCAGTAACAAAGTATGTCTAGAAAAAAGAATGTAATCAACGTGAATTAGTTTTAGTAAATATCAGCACATTTATGATTTTATACTAAAGGTTTATAATTAACGCCATAGCTCAAAGCCATTCCTGATCTATAATTCTGACTATTGGGAATCCAAGCAAAAACAAATTGCCTGTAAATATGGTTCTATTGCTTTTAATTTAGCTAATATTATTTTAAATTAAATTATTTATCTGTATACAGAGACCAATGTAATTTTCTGTTTCTAACAAATTTTATTACAATGCATAATTAGTTAAATTTCATGTACTGGTACATAATTAATGACAAACACAAGTTAGATCCCTTCTAGTTCCAACACACTGAGCAAATCCCTATGACATGTCAACTAAATCAGCTTTATACAATCTTGAAGTTCCCTTAAGCCCCTAAGGGCTCATTGGGGCAGATGAAGTGTTTCAGTAACCTTGGAATATAAAGGGATTGTGTGGTTAGCACAATGCCCAGCCGCCTTTACTCCCCCAACTTAAAGTCAGGTACCAATCTAAAGCTAGGTGGACTTCGGGACTTTCACCTGAAAATCCAAAGGGTCTCAGTGAGATTCGAACCCGGGACCCTCTGGTCAACAGTCAAGCATTCGACACCACTCGACCACCCATCCCTATTTATACAATCTTGACTTACTTGAACTTCTTGCGAAGCAAAGGACCTCTGCAACCACTCTCTAGAGCACTCTGTTTTGGGGGGCCTTTTTCAATTCCCTCCATGTCTGTTTGCAGCTTTTCATCTCCTGCTCGTAAGACCTTCTCCAAGTGGTCTTTGAGCGGTCGATTTTTCTCTGGCCTTGGGGGTTCCACTGCAGGCTTCCTTATACACTCTGCATGTTCAGATTTTGCACACTTCAGTCAAGGCATTAGTTTGTGTTCCTAAGATGCCTAAGTAAAATAGAAAAAAAATTGTTCATTGATCAAAAAAAGAGTATTTGTACCAATTATATTTTTTTCTTAATGCATTGTAAAAATAATTATCTTTTTTCTCCATGTAGCAAAAAAGCTTTTTCTCAGCAATAAAATTATCATTTATTTATAATAATAAATACATTTTTCTAACAAAACAGTTTAACTATTGATAAAAAAAATAATTTTCACAGCTTTTATTATTTACTAGCTGTACCCCGCAAAGCCTTTGCAGGAAGATAGACTATTATAAAGCCATTGCCGAACCAAGGATTTGGGGGCCCTGCATTTTGATATTCGATACCATGACATGAGATTATGTACTTAATATTTAATGTAAAAAATAATTTTGGGGGCTCCCCTAAAGCAGGAGCCCGGTGGGACTTTCGATTTTGGACCCCCCCCCCACCCTAGTTATTAAAGTAATCTCGACGGCGCCAAAAATAAAAATCCTCTGTGACGTCATTTCCCGATGATCGAATAGAACTTGCGCGCTGGTGCTGTATTGTGCCTTTGTGATGCAAAGAATTGTTGATGTTTTTTCATGCTCTCTGATTTGTACAGTTTGAGGAAGGTAAAGGAATGAAGAAGGATTTTAGAAGAAGTGTGAAGCCATAATAATAAGTATATATATATATATATATATATATATATATATATAGAGAGAGAGAGAGAGAGAGGTGGGGGAGGGAGAGAGAGATAAAGAGAGAGAGAGAGGGGGGCAGGGGGGAGAGAGAGGAAAGGAGGGTAGGGGGAGGGGGAGAGAGGAGGGAGGGGGATGGACAGGGGGAAGAAAAGGAGGGGGAGAGAGGGAGATGGGAGAGGGACGGAGAGAGAGGGAGAGAGGGGGGGTAGGGAGAAAACAGAGGGTAAACAGAAAACCTTATTTTAAACCCGGGCAAAGCCGGGTATTGGCAAACAGTATATATATATATATATATATATATATATATATATATATATATATAAAACATTCATTTATATGTATATAGTCTATGTTGTTAGCCTTATTATTTATAAAAATATATACATTTTTGTTTGTTTGGACTATGGACAAAAAAAAGGTAAAGTGCATTTAGCCCAAACGTGCTTTCGGGACAGATGAAGTGTAGAATTCATCTGTTTCTATAACCTCGTCATATGAAGGGATTGTATGGCTAGCACAACACCCAGCCGCCTTTACTTCCCCAACTTAATTCAGGTACCCATTTAAAGCTGGTGGACTTGTGGGAAGACCTTGAAATAAATGTAACCCGGAAAAATTATTCCCAGGGCTAACACCGAGGATCGAGGCCAGGGTTCCCAGATCGACATTCGAGTATCTACGCCACTCGGCCATCCGTCCCACTTTGCACTATGTGTGTATCATGAAAACTTCTATAAATATTTCTCTTAGAGTTATGACCGGCAACACTTACGCCCGTTCAGGACATATATATATACATATATATATATATATATATATATATATATATATGCTATATATATATATTTAATATGTTTGTGTATGATCAATGTGTGATACCAGGCGAATGTCTGATACTTGCGAGCGACATTGGCCGGCTAAAGTGCATATTAAGTGCATGTTAGCTCAGTGCACAGATAATGTCTGAATGAACAAAGCTTGAAATGATGATGTGAACAGTAAAATGTATCGTGAGAATTAGATAATTAATAAAAATAATTAAAAGTTTTCTCTGGAAATCGCCTAAACAACAATGATCTATCAACCATCACAACACATTATGTTAAGTCAAGCCAGTCGGCCACGCCCTGACATCAGTCTGCTGGCAATATATGTAGGCCAATCTTCTTTTAATATTGTTTTCTTACACTAAGTGTTATGCACGTTGGCCAGCCAATGTCAGGCATTGACATGCCAGGTTGTATATTAGCTTATTTCGATGGCCAAAGTTGGAGTTTGTCTTGTTAGCGCACACTGGCTATAAAACACACACATCAATCAATTAATCTATCTATCTCTCTCTCTCTCTCTCACACTCTCTGTGTATATATATATATATATATATATATATATATATATATAATGATATATATATAATATGATATATATATATATAATGATATATATAAAATATGATATATATATAATGATATATATATATATATATATAATGATATATATATATGTAAAATGATATATATATATATATATATATATAAAATGATATATATATATGTAAAATTATATATATATATATATATATATATATATATATATATATATAATGATATATATATATTTATAAAATGTAATATATATATCATTTTTTCAAAAGCTTTTTTTTTTTAATAAATTATTTTCTCTTTTAGTGTCAAGAGAATTGTATCTTTCTACTTGCTATTTCGAAAATTTGCAAAACAAAAAAGTGCGGTGAAACTAGATGCAGCTTGCAACAGCCTACATTTCATCAGATCATCACAGATTAAGATTACAAATAAGAGATTGGAGTAGCCAAATCAAGTAAGTACTATACAGACTATATATGATTGACTGAAATAACCAAAGTAACATACTACTGTACATACTATATATTAATGATTCTAATTAAACAGATACCAACCTCATGTTGAAAGTCAGTTTTTCTATTTTTAGACGTCTTTCTTTTATTTAGCATTCTCTCCTTCAGAAATTAACACGTTTTAGTTTCGTCTGACTCTCTCCATGTTTAGATGACGCAGTACAGGCTACAGACTAAAGACCCTTGGAGTTTGCTTTCCTATTTGTGTCCACAATACAGTACCTTGTACTCCAAATAGGAACAATACAATTGACACAGTCTCTCAAGTGGTGTGTGGGGAGTGGGTGTGGCGGGGGGGGGGAGAGACCACCGATCTATACACACAGGTCAATGTGACCCGACTCAGACCACTGCCTTCTGAATCTATGACGATGGCAGTGCTCAGACCCCTGCCCCACAGGTCATTGTGAACCGACTCAGACACCCCCCTCACCCCTTTCAAAAATGTATTGTCTGGTTATTCAAATCTCAGTTTGACTGACAAAAATATTTAGGCTATACCAAGGGTGGCAAAACTTTCTAGCCGCGGTCCACAATGGGTTCTTATTTGAATCGATAGGCTCGAGTGTTGGAATGAAAAGTGGACATTTAATGTAATATAAGAGATGCGAATGAGATGAGAAAGACGAGAGCCGGACCAAACAGTGTCTGCAGGACCGTAGTTTGCCCATCTGTGGGTTGTGTGTGGTTGTTGTGCTATTGTTGTTGTTGTTATTGTGTTTTTCTAAATGGTATCTATTATTTAAATCAGACGAAGGCGTTAATCAATGTATTACAACCAGATTTGGGCGGCACTAGTAATAATTATAATGGGTTGTTTAGTTACCTAATATCTTGATAGTGTATATGTTAAGTTATCTATAATAAAATGTGTTTGCGGTTTAAATGTTACTTTTTATGGAATTTTACAATAATACAGTCACACATATGGTTAACTATGTGTGCAAATAGAAGGCGGTTTCTCGCTCTCAAAAAATCTTCCCAATCTTATAAAATAATAGTGATTTGGTATCTGCTGTAAATCAAAAGTAATGAATAAATACAACAGTATTACAGTTCAAAATACAATCTTGAAAAAATCGGATCTGCCCGAAACCAAAAAATAACCTTGCCTACTGATCAAGCCTAAGGGGATATAACTCTATGCAAAGGTTTTGCAGGGTACAGCTGGTATAAAATAATATCCACAGAGTTACTCAAAATCTGTATAATGATTAGACTAAATCCAGGACTCACTGGAACAAATCTTGTTCTTAGACTTTATACATAGATCATTTCCTGAGCCACAGCTAAAATATTTATGACCCCTGACATACGTTAAAAGCTTGAGCCCTCCCCCCCCACCTCACCTCGTCCGGCCCACCTCCAATGTAGCCTAGCTGTATATATCGATTAATTTAGGCCATATTTGAAGTTAATTGTTAGTCTCAACTAGCTTTAAAAAGTAAAATAATTAATGCTTGTTAAAATTTTTTAATCTGATTCAAGTTTCACCAAAATCAAATACACTTTTAAGTGCGAAGCTATGTTTTGTTAAAAATGGGTTATAGTAAAAAATAATTATACTTATCAACATCTTGTTTTTTTTTTTACATTTATCATTGAATAAGTGACTTCTCTTTGTCATTGGTCAACATAAGTGAATAAAATATCCCATTTATTTTTTAGTTTTTTAAACCGTAAAGCTATAACAGTTTCGCACATAAGTAGATTACAACGACATATCCGATAGTAAGCACTATTTTCCAAGGTGGTGAAATAAGTTATATTATACCCGTATGCGTTTAGTACAATACAGTTGCCACCTTATATTTCAATGTGGTCGAAGATTAATTAATTCACTACTGTCAACATGTTAAGAAAACATTTTGAATCTATAGCAAGTGAACACAACATACAATTATCAATAAAGTATGGACTAGCTAGCTATTCAAAGTGGTCAAAGACTGATTATTTCACTTCTGGGCATTTCTGTTTCGATACATTTTAAACTAGTCGGACGGTGTAGATACTCGACTGTTGTGTTGACCTGAGAGTCCGGGGTTCGGTGAGAACCGTGGAACCTTTCCAGGTGAAATTTGGTGCAATGTCGTCCCACAAGTCCACCCAGCTTTAAATGGGTACCTGACTTAGTTTGGTAAGTAAAGGCGGCTGTGCGTTGTGCTAACCACACAATCCCTTCATATGCCGAGATATAGAAACAGATGTATTCTACATTTCATCTAACCCGATGGCACGTTAGGGTTATGAACATTTGACTATTTTACATACATTGTAAACTAAATCGATTTTAAATAAAACATGCTACAACCATCTGAAAAATATTGATTAACCATTTAGCCCATAAGTTAAATAGTGTTAGTGAAAGAATTTTCACTGATAGAAAACTGAAAATCTACAAATAAAAATTTTCGGCGTATTTCCATAAAAATTTTCTGCGAATTTCCCTCAAAATGTAACATACCCCGAAGGAAGTATATAATGATAATTAAAATAAACAACATCACAAAGAATAAAATGAGTTGTCCACCTTAAAATACGAGGTCGAAAGGTCAATTAAAATCATTTGTTTATAAGGGACACAATTAGAATAAAGCCAAGAACTAGACAATAGTTTCCCCTTAATTTAAAAAAAATATATTTGCTATTATTGTTTTAATATTCAGTCTATTTTTTTTTCTTCCAATAAATAGTTTCTTCAGCTGGATTCTTTTAATATTCATGTAAAACTAGAGACATGTCAGTAGCAAGCTGGAATCAGGTATACGATTTTCTATTTCTTGATATATAAACTCAATAGATATATGATCGGTTGCCCGGTATAAGTCGATTCTTTTAATAATTGTATGTTAATAAAATCGAAAGTAGCTCCCAGTCGTGTATAAGATTTCCACTCTCATGTTATATTAACATATTAACATACCCACGACTCTGCAACTTCATGTAAAATTTTCGCCCACTCTTAGCTGATCATATTACATAACCGAAATTCATCACTGGTTCTCAAATGATCCCACTTACCCCCACCCTAACTATTTTTCCCTCCCCCATCTCTTTCCTATCCCACCTCATTTCCCAGAACCGAAGTTTCGCCAAGAATCTATTTATATTGGGCTCAGTAAAATACAGCTCCCATTTCACAATATTTAGCTGAGTACATCTGTTTACGATTGTGTAGGGCAGGGGTGGGCAAACTACGGCCCGTGGGCCGCATGCGGCCCTTCAGAATATATTATGCGGCCCGTATGTATGTACATATCGCGAGTGTGAATGCGAAATTAATGACAAAATACATAGTTATTATCATTAATTAATATTTTCATACGTTGTAAATTGTAATTGAAGGAGACAAAATATATATGCGACCCGCCGATAAAAATCAAGTTTTCAATGTGGCCATCCGTAGAAAAAGTTTGCCCACCCCTGGTGTAGGGCATGTATCTTACAAATCATTGGATTCAAAATGGCCGCCTAAATGTAAGGGTGAGGCATTCCTTGTTTTCGTTTCCCGCATTTTTTTTTAACTGTGTTTCCTTGCTAATGTTCTTTTGTTGACACAGGCTCAAAACAGAGGGCTTTATTTAAATAGTTCTGCTTAGAATTTTTCATAACATTCCCTACATGATTAGATGTTTATCTCATAGATTCTTTAAACCCTAATAGTACTTTTTTTTCGTACTTTTCTTTAACCCCCGTTAGCACCAAACAGAGGCACCAATGGAGACAGTCGAGCTGTTAGCTAAACTCGATCATAGCTCAAGGATATTTTTATCCTTGCTTATACGCGCTAAGAAAGTAAGTACAGTTCCCGTACACTTCAGATATATTCCTTGCAGGCATGGGCGTATTCATGGGGGGGGGCCAAATGCCCCCTTGCCCCCCCCCCTACATTTTGAAAAAATGTCATATAAGAGTGAGGCATTTGCTCCCCCCCCCCCTTACATTTAAAAAAAATGTCATAAAGTTGTTATTTGCCCCCCCCCCCCCCCCTGGAAAATGTTTGCCCCCCCCCTGGAAAAATTCCTAGCGACGCCCATGCTTGCAAGGATCAAGTGAGACCTAAAAACATCCATGCCAATAACAGATTGTTTTCTTTTATTGATCCAATAACCATTTCTCACAGAGTTTTCCCAATATCCTTATCTGCAACACAACAGATACTGGTCCTGCATAGAACCAACCCCGAGCTCTTTTCGATCTAGATTCACGGGGTTAGTCCGAAAAATATGCTGATTTTGTACAAGGAAACTATTTTTAAATGATGATGTAAATAAACTTTGATATACATAACCCTAACCTTGAAGGAAAATTTTTTTTCGGGAAATCTAGAAGTCGACAAATTACTGAATGCGCGCATGGCATAAGCAATGTTACAGTAAATCAATAACTCTTTTCAAACCGTTGAATGTTGTTTTCATGACTTGATCAGCGAACGATCGATACATCGATTATTCATATCAAACAAACTAAATATAATCAAGTTTCGCAAGTCAAATCAAATTTTAAAACATAAGATCTGCAGGATAAAGGATGTTATCACTAGCACAATCAGTAACAAAACCAAACTTTACATTTTTTATTTTGCCCATATATCTTAAAAGAAACAGAGCACACCTTTTCACGCATCGTCATCATCATATATAATAATACTCATTTCAAGTGTGCGTTAAATCGAAAGTAAAGAATGAATACAACAGTATTCCAGTTTAAAATACAATCATGAAAAAAATCGGATCTGCCCGAAACCAAAAAATAACCTAGCCTTCCGATCAAGCATAAGGGGATATAACTCTATCGAAAGGATTTGCAGGGTACAGCTAGTATTAGATTAGTTTCAATGATTCTTGTTTAGTCTTAGTGAACTTTTCACTTACAGCCTTATCGTCTGCTTTCCACAAAAATGACAAAAAAATTGTCGAAAAAATAAAAAAAAAAAAAAACACGATGATATTTAAACTGCTATAACTCTCTTTGTAGAATAAAAAAAATATTCGTCTTAAAGTTTATTTTGATTTAGACGCTTTACTTTCTACTTTCTACTATGTTGATGTCTTCATTTGGCTCTAAGTTATGTTTTTTTTTCCCTCGTGTACTGTGTTTTCAAACAATGAAACGGCATCTTAACGTGTGTGTTTTTAAACATTTCATTCTAATTTAACATGGAAACGTAACTTAAGACCAAGCCCGTAGCGTGCGGGATGGGGGGCTGGGGAGCCCCCCCCCCTCTGCTTATTTGTTCTACTTAGTAAAATGTATTACCTGCCCCCCTGCTATTGCCTGGCCCCTGCTGTAGAATGCCTGGCACCTGCTGTAGAATTTTCACGCTACGAGGCTGTGATGTGTACATAGTTACTTTGGATTTACATAGATTAGACATAAAAGTCTAAAATAGTAAAAACAATTATAATTCAAAGCGGGGAAGAAGAAAGCACTTCAAACGCCGAATGTTTAAGGAATAGGCATGAGAATCTAGCAGCCGGGATATGAATCCCACTAACATTGAAAAGTAAAAAATGTGTGTTGTTCAAAATCTTTATTTTCGTATCAGTTTTAACCATAACAACGAGCCATTACGTATCTTTAGTGTGGATTTTGTTACACTCGAATACAAATATTGACATCAATTATAAATTTATCGATGGTTTGTATTTTACATTGTTCCGTTCTTATTGTGTGACGTTGAGTTTTAACAATATTCGCTAACAAAATGAAAGTCTCGAAGGCAATGCGGTTTACATCCAGACCAACATAGTACAAGTAACTTGATCGATTCTCCGTTTAACAGATTACTTACCACCCCCACTCCCACTCTCTCCCTTCACACACACACACACACACTCACCCTGTACATTGATGGTGGGGAGTCCCAAACACCGGATGAAAAAATATCACCCGGTAAGAAAAAGCAATAAATAAAGAACGTTGAACTTAAACACGTACATTTTAAATGTACGCGGTCTTTTTATTATTTCACATACCATGCCGCCTTGTGATTTTTACAGCCATGCTAGAAGGAAATTCAGCACTAGTATAGTTAAAAAAACAAACATTTTATTTGTTATAGTTATATTATTATAAAAATTTACTTTTTTTTAAAATGTTAGAGTATAATACAACTACATATGGTAATTAAATATATTAAGGAAGCCAATGCAAATAGTAATACAACAATCATTCCCATCTTAATATCGTTCATGTATGTTTTATACACTCATTTATATTAGAGATGTCAGTGGTTTAATGTTAATATACATTATTTAACTGAATAACGTTATTCTATAGTTCAATTCCATAATTTATATGCTATATATTCTATTCTGGTGTAAAGACTAAGCGCTTCAATGGTTTGCTTTGTTTTCATTATTCATAAATGGGCATTTTGTGAGAAAACGTGATAAAATTACGCATCATACATATTATGATAAGTAAAACAAATATAAATATTTAATTTAAAAAGTGAAGTTAATTCTTCCTTAGGAGGAAATAAAATAATGTATCGAAATATACATTTCAAAACTGACAATTATATGTTAGAATATTTTAGGAAAGGACAGTGTCTTCTAACGTCTTAACATTGCTCTCAAGAGAAGAAATCTGTGCAGAATGTGCTGTCAATTTGTTTCTCAAATCTAAAATATGTCTTTCCCAGCCTTCTTGAATGCGTTCTATACATCCATGTAGCTCAGATATCTTCACTGTATTTTCTTTACTTAGATTATTTATTTCTTCAATTTTTTCAAGTCCACGTCTTAGATCCAATCTATCAGAGTTTATCTCTCGTTGAAGAATTATGTCTTCCAGTTGTTCTAGATACAAATATTCTAGAGCTGGTTCTGATATTACCGACCATTTGATAGTTATTGATTTATCTGGCCCAATCAGTGGTGATCCCTTTAATTGATTATAACTAACCGCGATCCAATCATTTGGATGGGACGCAAAGCCTTGTTTTGGTTTGTTAAAAATATATGAACTTTCACCCAGTGGTAATTTTCGAGTTTCATCATTTTCATCTATTAGCTCTACTTTCCATGTAACTTTAGCTGGCCAGGGAGCTTTGGGAAAGCTAGGTTTGGTGGAAACTTCCAAGTACATATATATCATTTCGTCGGGGTAAAATTTAAGTCTCCCAACACATGTGTACATCTCGTTGGAAAGTGCAGGTTTTGGTGTAGATTCTTCACTATACGTAGAGAAACTCAGTCTTACTTTATGTAAATGGACTTCAGGATTCGGTACATTTTTTTTACGTGCTTGAATTTTGCTCAACACATATTGGTATTCAAGGCTCATCTCGAAGGTAATTTTTTTCCCGAAGGATGTTAAAAATATCTAAAGTAATTTTGTAAAAAAAAAAAAAATAAGTAAAAAAATGTATTAGAATTCATAAAGAAAATACACACATAATGATTATTTTTTAAACATCATGATAAATGTACGGTTTAAAGTACTAGTCATAACTGCTTGCTTAATTGGGCCTTATATATATATATATATATATATATATATATATATATATATATATATATATATATATATATATATATATATATACATGGGCGTCGCTAAGAATTTTTCCGGGGGGGGGCAAAAAAACACGTTTTTTATTTTAACTGACAATGCCATACATGTTTATTCCTCAATTAAATCCAAGTTAAGTATACCATCAATTATTTATTTTGACATAAATAAATGTATTTGAAAATTTAACCATTCTGACTACAAGCACAAGCATATACCAATTTTAATTTTTTTTTAATTTGGCCTTCTGTAGCTTGATTTGTTTTTCGAAAATGTTTTTGGCATTCAGGTGTTTTTTTATAATCTGGCAACTCTTGTTATTTTATTATTGTCTGCCACTGAGTGAATTTTAAAATTTTTATGAAATTATATTTATTATTATTATGAAAAGATGGATATCAGAAAATAAATGTACAGGCTAAAAAATAAAACGAAAAGTAGAGCAATCACGGGATTCCGAAAAGCCGTTATTGGAAGATTTTAAGGCGTTTGCAGTATCTGAATTATAACATGCATTGAAGACAACAGTACAAGTTCAACAGCCAGAAACAACTGAAGAAACTATTTCTAATTTGATTGTCGCTGTCACTTCTTCATTTCCTAAATTGGATATTGGAAGATATGTCTTGACATAAGACCTTTCAAACGAGTTGATATTGCTGCTGATCCTTGATTGTTCGACCCCTGATAAAAATATGATTTTTAGAGCTGACAGTGGTGGAAACAGGCTTTAGATATGCTTGGTTTTCAAACTATTCATCGTGGGCTGTATACTCGCAAATGTTAAAAGGTGGCTTTTGCAAATTGTGCGTGTTTTTTTCGCAAAAAGTAATTCCAGGAGTTCAGGGAGCATTAGTCATCAAACCACGCACAAAATTAAAAGATATCAACGAAGATGCACGTAGCCACATGCAAAGCACATGGCACAATGACTCTTTTTAAGGATTCAAGCTATTTTTGTTGCACTATTGGTAGCCAAAGCAGTTTCTATAGATGAGCAGTTGAACTCATAATTTAGAAGACAAATTTAAGAAAATTGCATTAAACTGGGTCCCTCCATTTCTACAATTTTTTTTTTGCGGCATGCGTGATTTGGCACTTCGTGGAAAAGAATCACATTCTGGTATTTTTTACGACATGTTAGAGTTTTGTGTTGAATCTGGAGATGAAGTTCTAGGTAATCATTTGTCAATTGGTTCTTGTAGTGCTAAGTATATCTCGGCAACCAGTGCCGCCGAGAGATGGAGCAGGGGGCAAATGCCCAGGGGCCCGGCGAGTTCTGGGGCGAGTTTTAGGGGCCCGGACTGAGCTGGCAAATCAACTTTTGAAAATATTATTATCAGCACGAGAGGCCCGAGACAGCCCTGCCCAGGGCCCGAAATATCTGTCGGAAACTACACAAAAGACAATGATCAAAATGTGTGGGTCTCTCTTGCTTGAAGACATTGTTCGTGAAGCAAATAATTCAGTTGCAATTTCTATACTTGCCGACGAGACAATATAATTTCAGGCATTGAGCAGATGTCACTTGGTGTTAGATTTGTCCAAGAACACCATAATTACAAATTCATTAGAATTTGGATTATATACAGCCCCGTAGCGTGAAAATTCTACAGCAGGGGCCAGTCATTCTACAGCAGCGGCCAAGTTATAGCGGGGGAGGCAGGAAATAAATTTTATTAAGTAGAGCAAACAAGCAGAGGGGCCAGATAAAACACAGGGAGGGTCAGGCTAACCCAGAGGGGGTAGGGAGGGAGATAGAGGGGAGGGAGGGAGAGAGGGTGGGAGAGAGGGAGGGAGAGATAAAGAGTGAGGGGGCAGGGAGAGAGAGGGAATGAGGGAGGGAGGAAGGGGGAGAAAGGGGGAGGGAGAGATAGAGGTGGAGAGGGGAGGGAGGGGGAAAGGAGGGAGGGAGAGAGGGGTTAGGGAGGGAGAGAGAGGAAGGGAAGGAGAGAGGGAGCGAGAGGATGGGAGAAATGTGAGGAAGAGATAAAGAAAGAGAGGGGGCAGGGAGGGAGAGAGAGGGAGGGAGGGGGATGGACAGGAGGAGAGAAGGAGGGGGAGAGGGGAGAGAGGGAGATGGGAGAGGGAGGGAGGGAGAGAGAGATGGGAGAGAGAGGGAGGGAGGGAGAAAGGGAGGGAGGGAAAGGGAGAGAGAGAGAGGGGTAAAGAGGGAGAGGGAGGGGGAGGGAGGGAGAGAGGGGGAGGGAGAAAACAAAAGGTAAACAGAAAACCTTATTTTAAACCCGGGCAAAACCGGGTACTTGCAATTAGTATATATATAAAGCGATGCCGTTACCTGTTGTATCTTTTAAAAATATTTCTTCCAGAATTCATTACATTTAGAGTTGTTTTATGAACCGTAAGTTTAATTTAACCATGTTTGCCGATCCTGGCAAAAGCTCTTAAAATAAAAATGAAATTGGATTATACTTGAGTCTATGTAACTGGCATATTTTTATAGCAAGGCTAGAACAAGAAGAATAAAATGTCATCATAAAATACGAGCTGAAAATTTTCTATTTAAAACACATCTTTCAAAACAGCTAAAGCTATACTTGATAGCTAAAACTGTACTGGATAAATATAAACACATATGAAAAGTAAAGGTTTAAATATTATAGTAAAACATTTTAGTAAGAAGCTTAGGAAAATAATTTATCAACTTACGAAAAGCGGTTATAATTTTGCCTGTACTAGTTTAGGTTCTAAATTTAGAAATAGGGCCTACACACAGCGGCTGTGTGTAGGTCAGGAGGAATTATTGAAAACATCGCACAGGTAAGTTTACAGTAGCTACTTAGACTTGTAAACTGGGGCGGGGGGGGGAGGGGTACTGCAAAAGGGATCATTTTAAGAATTAATTATTATAAATCTGATGCTAAGAAAGTTTCGACTGGTACGTATTTATAGGGCCCCCTATATAAAGGGAAGTTTTTGGCCAGTGCTACTAAATACCTAACAATGAATCTGTCTAAAACTATCAACCATTGTAAACATACCCAGTGTCGGATAAAGGTTTATTTGAGTGGGCCTAGAGCTGTATTTTAGTGTTTTTATCCACTTGCTTAGGTTTTGACTTAACACTGGCTGCTAATATAGTTTTCTCTTTAAAAATTGAATTCCATTGTACAATGTTGTTGTTTTTGTTGGTAGCCTATTAAAATTCCTTAATGTTAACGGTAGTAGTTTTATTTTAAATTGCGGACATAATTTGACGTAATCGACCTTTCATTAATAAAAAGTTACTATTTTCAAATCGTCCACAGACCCTGCATCTTGAAGCATTAATGGCTCTACAGACATTGAAAGACTATCTGACTGTGATCACAAAGTATAAAAAGTTTAATGGGGATAACACGATAAAAATTATCCATGTTTGTCCAAAATTGGAAGATATTAAATCTGCTAAAGGCCATACTTCCATCACACCTATACACATTGCTGGAAATATTACTGAATACAAATTGAGAGGAATATTGAAGATGAAAGAAGAGGGGACCTTACATTTTTACTTGGACTTTACCTCTGCTGCTCAACAAACACACAAATGTTTCAGATGGTCAGTATCAGTTTACAACTCTGACACAGATGAATTCCTAGATATCGGCAGATCAATTTTTATTATAAATAACGCTGAAAAATTGACTCCTGAAACTATTTCAGTCCTCATCGATGCAGTTCAAAGTTTTCTTCAAAATAACCAGTTAATAATACGTTGGTTGGTTGAATTTATTTTATACCCTGAGAGCGTGTCAGGTACTTCTACAACACACGAAATTGAAGGTAGTCTTGAGGAAATTCCATACGGAGAAGAATTGGATAAGTTCATCGACAGTTTTTTTGAAAATGTTACAGCCGAAAGATCTATTTCATATCTAAAAAGTCAGCGAGCATCGCTCGAAGAGTTTACAAACAATATTGTTGCATGTCACAGACAAGTATTGTTGAACAAAAATGACATAGATAAATTTCAAAATGATTTATTAAAACTTGAACAACGACTGAGTAATTTATTTAATGATGAATTATTACATGTTCAAAGCTCCAGTACGTTGATTAATCAACTTACAGACACTAAAATCAAGTATGGATATTTAAGAAACCCTTCATTTGATATAGGCAAGTGTGTTTGTTAGTTTCTAGACATAATTAGTTTACCCAGTATTTATTATACAGTTCAAATTTTCTGTAGCTTCTTACACATAAGTGACGAATGACTTTTAGATTAATAATTGCAGGTTAGATGTAATATTTCTTTAAATTGCAATAAACTACTCTACCGTTAATATTTATTAAGTTAAATTATATTCTTTGTCCTAGAATGTCACTCCAAAGGGTTTACACTGTTTTAATGTTAATAAAGAAAGTACTATTAGTATCTGCCAATGGAGGGCATTTTTAAAAACTGTCAACATAACGGCACATTTTTTGAACGTCATTGTGACTTAAGATATTATTTTTCATATTTTATCGATTTATTTAAATTCTAGCAATGTAAACCCCTCCGTGTGACACTGAGTTAGAGAGATGCACGGGATTGGGATTCGCGGGACTCCCGCGGGATTGGAAATAAATTTATGGGGAGTTCTATGGGATTGGTTTTGTTTTTGCGGGAGTCCCGTGGGTTTAGGTTTTGTTTGAGTGGGACTCTCGCGGACTTGGATATGATTGGTATTGAAATTTATTTAAAAAGCGCCTGTAAAAAAGTCGCTAAAATATTTTAATTTATTTTTTCAATGTGGTTATACTAAAAATGAACAAGTGATTCCTTATTTATAATCTTCGCTTTGACTGTGTTTTTAATTCGTTAATGCGCATGCGCAGTTTATTACATTTTGAAGCGATTTTCCTTTCGTTAAATTTAAATGTAAATCTGGATGGGAGCGGGTGGGGTTGGGAGGAAAAATTTTCGAGGGAGCGGGTGGAACTGGGGGGAATTTTTATTTGGGAGCGAGTGGGATTGATTTTAAAAACGCGGGAGTGGGTGGGACTGGGTGTGATTTCGACTCCCGTGCAGCTCTCTACACTGAATGTAATTTTTTTATAGCCATAAATTACCTGCAAAAAAATATAGTAATAAGTAAAACTACTGTGTAATATTTCATAAATCTAATTTATCTTATGATATAACTTTTTAAAAATCTTTAGAAGGTGGTCAATAAACAAAAATCGAGAAAATTTATTTTTGTCTTCCCAACCGTGCCAACACCTTCCCTCACTCCCTGGTCAATTAAAATAGTATGACAACTTTAACAATATTATGAATGACACATATGTGGTTGGCTGCGCATGACACACGTCTAGAAAAGTGTTTCTACTAGCTCGAGAATTCAAAAAAAATAATTATAAACAAATTGAATTTACCCAACGTCCTAAGGGGATGTCAGAGTGGGGGGGGGGGGGACAAGCCCACTAGTCAATGAACCATGGAAATTATTTCCAGGAAAATCTTAAGTAAGTGTGCGCTGAAAATCTTAAGTGAGCGTGCGCTGAATATCTTAAGTGAGCGTGCGCTGAAAAAAAAGTCTAACAAAAAAATCCACTCATCTTTCAAAAATATATTCCACCTACTCCCACCGTAATGCACATAATAAAGTCTGGTAATAGATGTTTGTTAACTCTGCAAAAAACATGCACATTTAACCATACATGAACATGCCCATTTACCCATACAAAAACATGCACATTTAACCATACAAAAACATGCACATTTAACCATACAAAATAGATATTGATGTCATAGTAACTCGAGCGGTGCGTGCCTACCATTAGGGTAGCGGATTTCCTTTTAATCGAATTTATTTTAATCTCAACATTTGGTTTCTTTAAATTTTAAATTCTTAATGAGTGCTCTCCCATGGAGACAAATGTGGACGGCAATGGATAGACTATTTAAGCCTTAGTGTGTGAAGTCCATGTAAGGATAAGATGATATCTCCTAGATCCTATAAATCGCTTATGGAACCATTTTCATGGTGCCCTTCTGATAGTGACCTGAAATATCCATTGGTCCTCACCTCGGAGATCGAACCATTGACCCCCAGGTCGACAGTCGATCTCTTTACCACACGACAATCCGTCCCCTTTATACATAAGCCTAAGTAACACCTGTTATATCTGTCTGTGTGTGCTTGACATGGGGAGGGGGTGTCTTATGAGTAAAAGGACAACAGCTAAAGAGAAATCAGGGAAAACCCAGAATTGTACGAGCTTTACGGCGAACCCTGCACAACATGAGAAAATCCAAATAAACAGACTGGGGAGGGTGGGTCATTTACAAAGAATGGAACAGTATATGATTACCTAGGCGTTTACGACAATAGCTAATGGGACAGTACAAGAGTACCTAGACATATACGACAATAGCTAATGGAACAGTACAGGAGTACATAGGCATATACGGCAATAGCTAATGGAACAGTACTGGAGTACATAGGCATATACGGCAATAGCTAATGGAACAGTACAGGAGTACCTAGACATTTACGACAATAGCTAATGGAGCAGTACATGAGTACCTAGACATATACGGCAATAGCAAATGGAACAGTACAGGAGTACATAGGCATATACGGCAATAGCTAATGAAGTGTGATATGTTTTGAGATCATTGGAGTGTAGCCGGTTATATTTTTTTTACCTAAGTGTTGACGTTGGCATGTCTATGAACATTTCGATAGCCACCAATTCTTCGGCAATTATTTGTTCGGCTATTTACAGTTAAATCACAAATGCGTATATATTGTACTGTAAACTAAAGTTACAATCGTAAACTGATCAGTAAACAGTATTTTTTAAAGAAGCCACTCCTTACATAGCTATTCCTCTGAGAAGTATTTTTATATAAGAGAACAATCAATACTTTTATTAAAACAGTTGCTCTAGCTGTACTCTAACATAATCGATTTACATTCCACGTTTGATATCGTTCGAATCAAGGAAATTCATAACGAAGAAACACGTTCAACACAAAAACAATTTGCATGAGATATAAATAACAATATCGTACTGTAAGTTTGGTTCAGTGTGCTCCTGAAATGTATGTAAACATGATCGATAGTCAAACATTGAATGTCAATTCATACATCAAAAAAAGTTTCTAACAAAGGAATACATTCAAGACAGCTACGCACAATAAATAATCAATTACTGGCAATAATTACAACGTACACATTTCTGTAATGCTGCACATGAAGTAAGAAACATTGATTTGTATAACACGTAGGTTTCTTTATTGTGGCAGCGGGAATACCCTCAAACATTTGAATCCACCAATAGCTGTACTGGGGAAAACATTCAAATGACGTCTGAGCAGTTTAATATTGAATTGATAAGAAGTTGTTTAAATTTAGAAAAAAACGTCGACCTTCAGGGTTTCATAATACACATTTATTGTTTCTCATTACAAAATAAAAAAAAAATTACCAACTACTAATTTTAGATAAGTAAGGGTGTGTGTGTGGGGGGGTGGAATAAATGTGGAAAATAACAGTTCTCAGAAAAAGGCGTATCTATACGGCTATAAATACAGCATACACTTCCTTGCTATAATATCAATTTTGTGTCACACAGCCAGGGACAGTTCTCTATAAATTTTTAACTTCTGCCAAAAAATTCTTTAATTTGAGACAGAGAGAGAGAGAGAGAAAGGATGTCTCAGCCTGATACTTCGGATGAAGAAAAGGTAAATGAAATGAATATTTAGACATCTCTCAATGGTCGACTTAAGGCTTATTAGAGAAATTTCTCAACACCCCCCCCCACCCAGGCAGGCCGAGAGGGGGGGCAGGGGGTCATTGCCAGGGGGGCCCGCATCTGTAAGGGGACGCGGCCGCCCCGACCATGTCAATTTTTTTCACGACTTATTTTTTATTAAGGGGCCCGCAATGATGTCTTGCCCTGGGGCCCGTGTTGGCTCTCGGCGCCACTGCCCCCAACCCACTCCGCAGTGGTGTATTAGGAGGGGAACGACGTTCCCTTACCTTTTTTCAGAACCGGAAAAAAAATAATTTGCTGAAAATAGGACTTTCTTTTGCTCCCATTATGCGTTCCCTTACTTCTTAATTTAGCAATACATAGCTGCCACTCCTCAATTGTAGTTATTTGCTTTAGTTTCTCTATTCATTAAAACACACGGAGTTTATTAAACCCTCGTTATTTCTTCAAAGGAAATATAAATGAAACAGCCTTTAATATGCTTTAAATATACATAGAGAGATAACAATATAGACCTAATATATTGTTAAATTCACAAGTTCGTGTATTAATGTAAGGTTTTAAGGAGCTATGTCATGTTTTATAATGACAAACACGTATCGATCTAACAGCAGAATAGATCACGTCACTATCACAAGCACATAGTTATCTAAGAGAATAATCGATCCCGTCAGTGAATCTACGCATCATGCATTCATAGTATATGGAAACACTGCACGGAAATTCATTTAAACGTATTTATTCGTTTTCAAAGTATTTAAACATTTAATGAAAAGGCTATAAAAATTCATAATTCTTGTTTTGATCTTTTAACGTCTGACTTGGATAATGTTTGTTTAATTTCATCGATTCATTGATTTGGAACTGTTATAAAGGTAAAGTATCTATACTATCATCACAAATAAAGGGGTCATGGGGCATCGATGTCATCTATTCCCCAATGATTGAGTTGGTCTGTGCTATCCATGACACGCCTTAGGACCGCGGTTCTCAAACTATTACATGAAAGTATGTTTGTTGGTAAGTACCCCTCACACGTAAGTTCTTTAAACTCTTGGTTGTCTGAGATGAAAATTGCTGCGCACTACAAGAATAACCTTTCCGGTACCTCTTGGGGTACGAGTATCACCGGTTGAGAGCCGCGGACTTAGGAAATTATGGAGTTTGTGTTTCCGAAAGCAATTTCTCTTGTTTATCTTTAATTATTAATTATAAAACAATTGAAACATGTTCAGAGCCCAGTGTAAGACCCAAAAACTGCTAGAATATAATGTACTAGCTGTACCCTACAAAAGTAATTGAACTATCAATAAAATCGACGCGAATTAAACTTGTTGATGAAATTTTGTTCGCTGTGTAGTTATTTTGTTTGTCTAATTCTGTGGCTGTTGGTTGTCTTTCTGTCCTATTATGTGGCTGTTGGTTGTCTTTCTGTCCTATTATGTGGCTGTTGGTTGTCTATCTGTCCTATTATATGGCTGTCGGTTGTCCATTTGTCTTATTCTGTGACTGCTGTTTGTCCGTTTGTTTTATTATGTGGCTGTTAATTGTTGGTTTATTTTGGTGTTTTGTTGTGGGTTTTTTTTTTATTGTTGTTCCTCTATGGTGGAGATTTTATTTGTGCTAGAAGTGTCACATGAAGTGAAGAATTCATGTGTTTCTGACCTTCTGCTCAATGGTGGGTTGTATGACCAGCACAATCCCAGCCGCCATAACTTACTCAGCTCATATGATCATTCTTAAGCTGTGAGGAGTTGGGAACATCAGTTGGGGGGGGTATGAACCATGACAAAAAATTCAATTGACCCCTTACATCGTAACTCCAGCCCTGTTTGTTAATATGACACAAGGCTTATACATAATTGTAACGTTAAACTGTAAGCATTAAAATATTAAATGGTTTATTAAAGAAAGCAATGAAATGTCAAACTGTAGGAAAAAAAAAACCTATAAAGAAATAATATCAATGTAAGATGTTTGTTAAAATGGACGCTATGCATTATGTCTAAAGTTATTGAATATTCAAATTTAACACTAATAACTTTCTACCTTTTTTTTTAATTTAGCCTAATGGCTATAGGACATTCTGTGAGTCAGCCATTGCAGCGGATACATCTTTAGCATCTACTGTCGGAAGGTAAGTACTATTTAAATGTGAAATGTACTAGTTGTACTGGTCGTCGTGAATTCGTTTAAGGTCCCACTACATTGATCAGAGTGGTAGCAGTTCTAGAGTGGTAGAATGGTAGAGTGGTAGAACGGTAGAGTGGTAGAGGGCTAGAATGGTCAGGTTGATGTTTTTTAGTTCACAGCAAATGGTTAGATTGTTGTCACTTAGTTCACAGCAAAGGTATGATTGATGGCACTTAGTTCACAGCTAAGGTATGATTGATGGCACTTAGTTCACAGCAAGGGTCATATTGATGTTCTCTAGTTCACATCAAAGGGTTAGATTGATGCCAGTTCCAGGCATATGTCAGATTGATGTTACTGAATAACTTGTTTTTTCCTATTTGTTCATGCACCAGTGGCAAGAAAATGATGGCGCAGTCTTTCAGCTTCGTTTCAATTATAGCGAAGACGCTAGTAGCCATATGGCAACTAATAAACTTGTACATTATACTTATTAGTGTCTGTCACTTTTATCATAGTATGGGTCATTTATAAAAGTTCTTTAGTATGGGTCATTTATAACAGTTCTTTAGTATGGGCAATTAACAACAGTTTTCTAGTATGAGCCACAAAGTACAGTTTTCTAATATGGGCCACAAAGTAAGTTCTCTAGTATGGGCCACAAAGTACAGTTCTCTAGTATGGGCCACAAAGTACAGTTCTCTAGTATGGACCACTAAATACAGTTCTCTAGTATGGGCCACAAAGTACAGTTCTCTAGTATGGGCCACTAAGTACAGTTCTCTAGTATGGGCCACTAAGTACAGTTCTCTAGTATGGGCCACAACGTACAGTTCTCTAGTATGGGCCACTAAGTACAGTTCTCTAGTATGGGCCACAAAGTACAGTTCTATAGTATGGGCCACAAAGTACAGTTTTCCAGCGACTTCTATCCTGAGCCATCCTCTCTAGCTGCTTTTAGCCGAGCCCAATCCTGGTGATGTAGGCTTTGAGATCGCCCCTTCAGGAGTATCTTTTTTGGCCTCAGTTTCTTTTTTCCTTGAGGATTCCCTTTCATCGCTTGCCTTGCTATGTGTAAGTCTATTCAGACTCCCAGATACTATATATATAGTTGATATATAGAGACTAGTTCCACTCCAGGGACTGCCAAATTATGATCGTTGCGATCTGGTCTGTGCATGATCTGTTTTGCCGATAGTGCAATGGTCATTCAGGCTCCACGAGAACTTTAATCATGACCTAAAATATCGGTCGACGATCAAGCTATTTACCTCAAGGTGATCCGTTCTCTAACCATCCTTGACGGAGTTAGATATTTTAGAACCATCTATATATAAGAAAATGCTTTCATATAATAGTTCTTTTTTTCACCTTTTTATTTAGATATAAAATTTTCATAACATGTATTTCCTTTTTTTTTAATAAAAGTACGTGTCTATAAATTTTTATACTTTTATGGATAATTATATAAAAAAAGTTGGCAGTTATGGTGCATTAGTAATGGTGGACGTGTAAATGTTTATAAACTGTTATCTCTCACGTATTGTTCTCCACATCTATTTCAGAGACATTCTCCATAAGGGTGGCAATGCAGTGGACGCCGCCATAGCAACTCTCATATGTTCTGGACTGACCAGTCCCCAATCTATGGGCATAGGTGGAGGGTTCTTCATGACCATCTACGACAGGTAAATAGTGTATTTCAAGTACAGGTAAATTGTGTATTTCAAGCCCAGGTAAATTGTGTATTTCAAATACAGGTGAATTGTGTATTTCAAGTACAGGTTAAGCCCTAAAACAACTCCTATTCTTAACACCTAATTAAACTTGTAAAGAGAATCGACTACTGTTCGTGATACCATGTAGTTTTTCCCAGAAGAACCTTCCGTCAAATTTTAACAAAAGATAGTCGAATGATATATAGTTTGGAGATGATTTTTTTTGTACATAATAAACTATAAACTGAAAAAAAATATTTAAATAGTTGCCGTGTCTCTTCACAGCTGCTTCATATAATATTACTGCCTCCACCACTTGCCAACTAAATTATTATCCTTAACTAGCTGTACCCTGCAATACCTTTGCATAGAGTTATATCCCTTTAGTGCTTGATCGGTAGGCTAGGTTATTTTTGATTTCGGGCTAATCGATTTTTTCATGATTGTATTTTACGCTGGAATACTTTCGATTTAACGCAGAACCCACACTGCTTTTGTTTATATTATACTTGTTGCCTAGTTACATATGCAGTGTCTCTATATTAATTTCATATGTAAGGTTACACTGGCACTCCTAGGTTCAAACTTATTCACATTGAAGATAATGACACGGATATGTTTCAATATTAATTGTCTCCAACATCAACCTAAGAAAATGTAACAAAACCCAAATAATGAAAAAAAATATATTCAAAGTTCAATTCTTATCACATCCATACTTTGTACACTACTTTCTTGAAAACACCCAACAGTATCAAAAGTCAATCTGTCACTGCTTGCTATCTTCTCTATCCCTTTTACCCCTGGTCAGTGTTCTCACTTGACCTCACTGCATCATACCGAGTATAACTCATCACATGCACTCAATGAAGGCTGTAACAGAGTTATGACAATAGTTTATATATGTTTTTATTTTGAGAAATTAAACAAAACGTATTGATATATATACCAGTGCAAATGGTAATAAAACGTATATATATAACAGTGCAAATGATATCAAGACCTTCATTGATGCCAGAGAGGCAGCACCGGCCGGAGTTGATGCAGGTCAACCGTTAGAAGGTGAGTATCTTTTGAGAGATGCCTCTTACATTGGAACATCTGACATCATCATATACGTTGTGCTTTCTGTCCTGCTACATGCAGCATCTTTATGTGAAAATTGCTTAATTTTATTAGGTCCACTTAGTATAGCAGTTCCAAGTGAGATCAAAGGCTATTGGTACGCCCGTAAGAAATATGGCAGCCTATCATGGTCAGATCTGTTCCAGCCATCCATCAAGTTTGCAGAGGAAGGTTTCCCTGTACCTACTGGTCTACACAAAGCAATGACTGAAGAAAGCGAAAAGATATTGGCCAATCCCTCATTGAGGTATTTATTTGTATTTTAATAGGAAATGCCTTATTAGACCCACTTTATGGTTTGAAAAGGTAAAAGAGCAATTAAATATATGAAGTTCATTTATTTATCATCAGGTCTAATTTATCAAGGGGACGGGTGGTCGTGCGGTGTAGAGTCCTGGGTTCGAACTACAGTGAGAACCTTGGGATTTTTTTCAGGTCCTGGTGTATGTCCATCCAATTTTAAATGGGAACCTGATTTTAAGTTGAAGGGTAAAGGCGCCGGACGTTGTTCTAACCTTACAATCCTTTAAATGCCGATGTTATAGAAACAGATGAATTCTACACTTCATCTGCCCCGATGTTATAGAAACAGATGAATTCCACACTTCATCTGCCCCGATGTTATAGAAACAGATGAATTCTACCCTTCATCTGCCCCGATGTTATAGAAACACATGAATTCCACACTTCATCTGCCCCGATGTTATAGAAACAGATGAATTCCACACTTCATCTGCCCCGATGTTATAGAAACACATGAATTCCACACTTCATCTGCCCCGATGTTATAGAAACACATGAATTCCACACTTCATCTGCCCCGATGTTATAGAAACACATGAATTCCACACTTCATCTGCCCTGATGTTATAGAAACACATGAATTCCACACTTCATCTGCCCCGATGTTAAAGAAACACATGAATTCCACACTTCATCTGCCCCGATGTTATAGAAACACATGAATTCCACACTTCATCTGCCCCGATGTTATAGAAACACATGAATTCCACACTTCATCTGCCCCGATGTTATAGAAACACATGAATTCCGCACTTCATCTGCCCCGATGAGCCCACGGGGATTAAGGACACTTAACCTTTTTTTTACTAATATATTAGGGAATTGTTTTTTATTCGTCTGGCACTAGCTTGATACTTTGTGAGAAATTATTGTTTGAAATATACAATTAAAGATTACAGAAAAAAAGGACAGTTTTTCAATGTTGCATCCACAGAATATAAATTATACAGAATACCAACCTTCAATTTAAATAGATAATTATCTGAAAGCCGCCATATTCGTGTAATATTGTAATGTGTATACATTTTAATTATCAATATTTAGGTTATACACAAGTACAAAGGGAAAATAGCACAAACATGCAATACTTTTCTGTAAAATATATTTTCTCTAACCGAGTCTACATTTTTAATTCATCATCTTAGTTAGCGGTTTTACGGAAACACTGTACAAAGTTATTAGTCATGTGTTTGTGAAGGACGTCATGCTGAAATACGTTATTCTGAAATACGTTATTCTGAAATACGTTATTCTGAAATACGTTATTCTGAAATACGTTATTCTGAAATACGTTATTCTGAAATAAGTTATTCTGAAATACGTTATTCTGAAATACGTTATTCTGAAATACGTTATTCTGAAATGGGTTTCGGCCACATCCTTCAGGATTATATATGTGCTCAGGTCTTAAACTATGACACCATTTTGACCTCATAATAATCTCTTCTCACATAAGAAGTGTGATATCTTTTTCACTGTCAGATTCTCTGTGGCTGTGATATTGTAAATATGAATGCCATTATGCTGATTTACAAGTTTTTATTTAGAACGCACCAGCTTTCAATTTGAATCATTGTTTCCAAAGCCACAAAATTAATTCTTTTTATAACTCCAACAATTTATTGTGTTTTAATAATGGACTAGCTGAACCCTGGAAAACCTTTGCATACAGTTATATTTCCTTAGGTTTGATCAGTAGGCTAGGTTATTTTTGGTTTTGGACAGATCCGATTTTTTTCATGATTGTATTTTAAAGTGGAATACTGTTGCATGAATTCTTTACTTTCGATTTAACGCAGAACCCACACTAGGGTGATAACAATTTTCATTATTTTTCGTAACCAACATGAAACCCCTTACATTCGAGGAACAATTGTATGTAAATGACAGTAGCAACATTATTTTTTTTTTAAATTGAAAAAAGTTCCCCCACCTTTTTATTTTTGTTTTCACATATCGCGCAGTTTGACTATCAGTTTCAATTTCACACTGAATTTTTACTTGACTTTTTAGACTTCTTTGAAGCACATTCCAGTCATTTTTACCGTTTGTTTATAAACAAGACATCTACCCTCATCTTCTAAACAGAATAGGGATCCAAGAATTCCATCTGTTGAAAAGCTAATCAATCTCACATGGATGCCCACAAACCGTCAAATTCTTGGAAACTTCACTTTTCTGTTCAATAGCCAGAAACGGCGACTGGATCGAATCAAAATTATTATTACGGATATAGAATTGCTCTTGAGGGAAATTCTAGACTTTCCAGTATCATCCAGCGCAGAAAATCAATTGTCTGTTTGATTTATATGACAAAAACAAAAAGAAACCGTCTGATAAATTTACTCCAACACTTTCTAAGTTATTTGATGTCACCAACGTCAATGGAAAATGGAAAAGCAAGGAGGATAAAGAGCTCTACCAGAGGCAAATTAAGAGTGGAGGAAAGATTGGTTATTCAATGGTCAAACAAGCCCCTTTAGAATCAATCCACCCAAGAAAACGAATCCGACTATCCAAAACCCAACCTCAAGCCAGTTCTTCTCAATCGCAATCTACACAAACACATACAACTGTCTCACAGCCTACACAAACACATACAACTGTCTCACAACCTACACAAACACATACAACTGTCTCATAACCTACACAAATACATACAAATGTCTCAGAATCTTCGGATTCTGAAACCTCTGCTTCTTCACCCGACTCGACAACTTATTCTTCCACGTCATCTTCTGAATACAAACCGAAATACCAAAGAGCAAGCACTACAACAGCAGGTTTGCTAGTACTGAAAAGCAACATTTCTACACATAAAGCATATGACGTTCTTGCAACTATTGCTGAACAGGATCATGATGTGCTGGTTCCAAGTCAGGCGGGTGTTTGGAAACGAGTAATCTCTGAAAGACGGAAAATGAAAACCACAAATTTTCAAAAACTTCAAAGCAAAGAAACCTATTGTCTCCAGTTTGATGGCTAAAGAGTGCAAGTGGAAGAGTATCAAGTAGTTCTGCTGAAAATATGACAACCGAAATAAAACCCGGTACTCTTAAATGTGATGTCTTGAGCAAGGGCTTTTAGAAGCCACAATATATTGACTGTCAGCACCATGTACTCGACCTCCTTCTGAAACATGTCATGAATTTCTTATTCAAGAACCAATGAGCAAACAAGAACTCAACTATTTCTTCATTGACAAATTAACGCAAAACTATGTCACTCTTCAGGCTGATTACCGCCTCGTTGTGACAGATGATGTTAGCACAGGCGAGAACCCTGGATGGTGAGATGATTTCAAGTTCGTTTTATGAATTATGTCAGGCATATCGTCATTACAAAACAACTTCACGTTGGCCTCGCATCAGCTGGAAGAAACTACCAAATTTACACCAGCAAGATGGAACTGACATGCTATATATACTATTATAGCATTATTTCTGATACCAGAGTGGCGCAACATCCTCGCTCCTGCTTGCAACTTCATCTGCTATGAATGGGCAAATGCTTGATTCCATGTGCAACACTACAATAAAGCGTCCTTCAATGAACTGTTTACCTCACTCATCAGGGTAAAATGCAAAAACGTGCTGTAAAACTGATGGAGGAACTTCATGCGAAATCGAGAAAATTTTAATTTTTGAATCTGAAGTTCATAGGAAATAATATGTTTTACACATTTCTTGTACATTCTGTACATATTACTAACTGATCTGTATCTTATTTGTTAATAAAAGTTGATAAGTTATTATTATTACTCTTTTGAATTAAGCTAAAAAAAAAACTTGTCCTTTTTTTTTGAAAAAAAAAATATTTTTTTCACTTTTTTCTTCCGAAAAAGGGGGAGGTGGGGGAACTTTTTAAAAAAAAATCAAAACTTCAATTTATATTCTTATATTACACATAAAAGTTCCTCGATTGCAAGTGGTTTCATAAAAATATTTTTTTGTTATCACCCTAACCCACACCGCATTTATATATATATATATATATATATATATATATATATATATATATATATATATATATTGTTATCTTATCAGTTTATAACTATGTAATAAAATATGTATGACAATGTATGTATGTGTTAAAATACTTTTCACCATCCAACGTACAGAGACATATTCTTCAATCAGCAAACTGGGGATCTATACAAAGAAAATGAGATTATTAAAATGCCTCGTTTAGCAACAACCTTGAAAAATATTGCAGAACATGGAGATGACAGTTTCTACAATGGATCCTTATCTGACGATTTAGTGAAAGACTTGAGAGAAATTGGTCAGTGACTTTTCTGGATAGTTACTCTGTTTATTCTACATGTCTATAAAACCGGAAGCTATAACATTATTTAAGTTAGTGTCCTTGTTAAAAGTATTTTTAAAAAGTTACTTTCCTATCAGTGGCGTCACTAGGAGGGTGCGGGGGGTGCGGACAGCACGGGGTGACACCCTCACAAGGGGTGTCACCAAAAAGAAGTTGATTTTGATGAAGTAATTAACAAGTTTGCATCTCTAAAGGCTAGGAAAGGGAAGTTCTGATTTAGTTGAGATTTAATGTGACATAAAATTTAATGTAAAAATAACAATTAAAAAAGTGACATATTTTATATTTAGTTTTATTTCTTAAAATCTTTGACAGATCACACTTTTTTTTTTAAAGAATAAAAAAATCGACCTTGAATAATTATTTATTCTTCTATTGTCGTTGTAAATTTATTTATAAATTTTGCTAAGAATGCTGTATGTCTATGGGGTGTCATGAGAGGGGTGACACCATGAGTCACCGCACCGGGTGACACCAACCCTATTGACGCCACTGGTTCCTACAGCCATAGAGGCCATCGGGACAGATGGGTGTAGAATTAATGTTTCTCTGGCTACAGCATATTAAGGGATAGTACAATGCACAGCAGTCTTATTTATCAGATCAAAGCTTGGTGAACGGGGCAGAGAGAGAGAGAGAGAGAGAGAGAGAGAGAGAGAGAGAGAGAGAGAGAGAGAGAGAGAGAGAGAGAGAAAGAGAGGCTTTCACCGTTCAACTATCCGTCTCCCTATGAAATATAAATCTCACTTAAAAAATTGAATAAACCATATGGTTCATTCACTGGTATTCGATTTTTAAAAAAAAGATTGTTTAAGAAGATGATCTTATTTACATAGTTGGTCCCTGAAAGACTGTGGCTGCTACAACTTCTATTAGTGAACGGGTGGTCGTGTGGTAAAGTGTGGTCCCTGGTTCGATCTCTGGTGAGAACCAATGGTTATTTCAGATCATGGCTTTAGTCCCCTATATCTCCGGTAGTGCCTCCATGGCCATTGCACTGTCGGCTGTGGTGGGGATGAAAGAAGGGCGCCATAAAAACCGCCCCATTAGGAACGCTGGACTTTCTTTCTTTTGAAAATAGTGGTTGATTGGCTAATTGTGGTTGACTGGCTGATTGTGGTTGATTGGCTGATTGTGGTTGATTTGCTGATTGTGGTTGATTGACTGATTGTGGTTGATTGGCTGATTGTGGTTGACTGGCTGATTGTGGTTGATTGGCTGATTGTGGTTGATTGACTGATTGTTGTTGATTGGCTGAGTATAGTGGTTGATTGGCTGATGAAACTGGTTGATTGGCTGATTTTTGTTGATTGACTGATTGTGGTTGATTGGCTGATTGTGGTTGACTGGCTGATAGTGGTTGATTGACTGATTGTAGTTTATTGGCTGATGTTAGTGTTTGATTGACTGATTGTGGTTGATTGGCTGATGATAGTGGTTGATTGGCTGATGAAACTGGTTGATTGGCTGATTGTGGTTGATTGACTGATTGTGGTTTATTGGCTGATTGTGGTTGACTGGCTGATAGTGGTTGATTGACTGATTGAAGTTGATTGACTGATTGTGGTTGATTGACTGATTGTGTTTGATTGGCTGATTGTGGTTGACTGGCTGATAGTGGTTGATTGACTGATTGTGGTTGACTGATTGTGGTTGATTGACTGATTGTGGTTGATTGGCTGATAGTGGTTGATTGGCTGATTGTGATTGATTTGGCTGATTATGGTTGATTGGTAATGTATATACATTATTTGTGTACCATTTCTATATATGTTTCTACCATTGTTTGTTCTTAATTAAAAGAAATCACCAATGCGAACTTAATTTCAATACTTCTTTTCGTTTCAACATAACATTGCCGGCTACCTCTTGTCAACCACTGTTCCAGTTATATTTCAAAATTGAAAAATAATTAAAATCATATTGTAAGACTAAGCAATTATTATGTGAGCATAACATAATATTTTTCTTGAATGTTTTTTTTTTACAAACAAACGTATCCTACAGGGTCAATCATAACACGCGATGATCTGCAAGGTTACACAGTACAAGAGAAACAACCCGTGGAAATAACTCTTAAATGTGGTACGAGAGTGATCTCCCCTCCTGCTCCAGGTGGCGGCCCAGTGTTGTCATTAATACTCAACATTCTGGATGGTAAGTAGGCAATGGTCGTTTGGAGCCCCCATAGAACATAAGAAAATATTGAGTCCATAAAGCAGATGAAGCCATCAAAAAGGGCATAAAGTTATTTTTTGCAGCTATAAATTTGATCTTTGAGAGACCCCACCCCTATGTTTTTGGGGCCCTGGGCGCATACCCGGTGCTCAAGTCTTACATCAGCCTATGGGTTTGACGAAATCTTTTGTACACAAGGGCTCGGGTGGTCGTGCGGTGTGGACCGTTTGACTGACAACTGGAGGGTCCCGGGTTTGAATCTCTGAGAGCCTTGGGATTTTTAAAGGTCCTGGTAAAAGTCCCCAAGTTTAAGTCATCATGGTGCCTATAGACACAAGCTATGTCAATGAAACGGAAAGTTCCCCCACACGTACTTACGCATACACTCTTTAGTTGTGTATTGAATGGCATGGAGCTCATACTATGGTGCCAAAAAAAGATTGCCAGCAAAATACATGTCATTGACATTTCGCCACCAGTTAAAACGTACGGGTGCGACAAGAGCTTAAATTAATGTCAAGAAAAATGGAGAGTAATAATTAATCCATCGACTATTAATATCTTATAAAAAATCACTAAAAGTCAATTAATGTTCCCAATGTTCCTATTATCAAAATATTCACTCTGTTATTATTATTAAACTATTCACTATGTTATTATTATCAAAATATTTACTGCGATATGACTATTTCACCCGTCTATTGTTATCATTTGTTTTTATTGCATTTTTTTTACATGTTATTGTTGATTCCTCCATAGGCTACGACCTGACTAAAAATGACATCGACAGTGTCGAGAATAGAACCAGGACATGTCACAGGTTTATCGAGACACTAAAAATGGCATACCAGGAGTGTCACCAGCACTGCAATGATGGAAAGGTAAGCCGTTCGTGAGTGTAATAGAGTAATTTTCTTGTTTTATTATTGTCATCATAGTAGAGGTTGTTGTTACATTAGTAGCAATAGCATTCTACCAAGATCTGGACTTCACCAAGAATTATAAAGTCTATTTTCTGGTTTCATGAATTTATTTACTTTTACAAAATAAAAATGCAGAAAGCAGATTTCTTTGTAGTTTGTTTAGGGATGACTTTTCTGTTGGCTTCAACAACTTGCAAAATAAATTGCTTTTCTTCCTAGTTTTTTGTCAGCAGTCTATTAAATTCCTCAAAAAGTTTAACGCCACGTTCTGCAGTGTCGTTGAATACACGCAAGTCGTTAATGCGCTGCTTACTCTTCTGGTAGTCAATATTATCATTCCACTGTTCTGGGGGAAGTACTAGAAACGAGTTGCCTATGTGTAGCTTTGTAAGCAGGTTCTGTGAACGATTTGGGGAAAAGTGACCCATGCTGACGCTTTCATTATGGAGCAATAATGGATTATCTCGAACATGTCGCTCACTAGGTTCTATTCCAAAACCTGTTATTATTTTCTGTTTCTCAATTGGTGACACTTCATCGGAAAACAATGCCAAGCTGACAGTCTCATCAGACAGATACCACATGTGATTCTGGAGAAAATTTTGTGTTGCAATACTGATGTCGTGATCAACAGACTGATATTGCTGCAGGTCCTTCCAGAGCAAAAGATCTCCAGGTGCTTCCGCTGCACATGGTGCTTGAATCCAGGACTTTGTGTACAACAAGGTTCCAAACTGTACAAATCGATTGAGTTGGCTCTCTTCCTTGGATGTAAGACTGAAAATTTTCTCTCTGATAACGGAAGATGTAAATGTTGATGGCATAGATCAGCTTAGCCATCCAGGAGAGGGAGGGTGGGAGAAAGGGAGGGATGGAAAGGAAGAGAGCGGGGGAGGGAGGGAGGTAGGGAGAGAGAGGAAGGGAGAGAGGGGGGTAGGGAGAAAACAGAAGGTAAAAAGAAAACCTTATTTTAAACCCGGGCAAAGCCGGTTACTTGCAACTAGTATTTATATATTTATATATATATATATATATATATATATATATTAAAACCTAATTATTGACCATACTTAAATTCTTAGCTCGTACATTTTTTAATTTTTTATTTTTTACAGCCACTGATGGAGATTAAATCTAAAGATGTGGCCAACCGCCTGCGATCCAGTATTAATGACAAACAGATACCGATTGTTGAACTTATAAAGGAATCAGCCAATGTCAAGCGATGCAGTGCCTGCACCTCTCACGTTTCAGTACTGGACAAAAACGGTTTAGCAGTTTCCGTCACAAGTACTATAAACAGCAGGTTGGAAATATATAGATATTTAATTACTTGTTTTTTTTTCCATTGAAATTTTAAAAAGTTGCTGTTATCAAAGCACTTTCATGTCCAAATATAGTTTTGACGTCAGGGGTGACCCAGTATTGCACAGGGCAATTCAACAATACAATCATGATGATAACTGCTGCTGCTCCTTATACCCTCAGTTTATCTGCAAGATGAGACATAGTCTCTTAGAGCCCTTGATATTAAACTTGCTTTGCACTCACCAGTGAGGGTTGCAATAATAAGCTTGCAAATTAATTCTTTCTTCTGGTTTAGGATTACAGCTATTGTGAGAATTATTATATTGACGATTACATTCATCGAATATTTCATATGTCCCACTTTCACCGATCACCTCATATGTTCAATTGATTAACGATCACTTCGCATGTTCAATCGATCACCTATCATTCATATGTTTAATCGATTATAGATCACTTCGTATGTTCAGTCGATCACTGACCAGTTATACAGGCTATCATTAGCTATTCTAATCAACAGATTCGGCTCAGGTCTTGTGGGAAAAAAGACTGGGATCATCTTCAACAACGAGATGGATGACTTCAGCCACCCGGGACAAAAAGGTGGCATGTACTCCTCACCTGTCAATTACGTAGCGTCAGGAAATCGTCCACTTTCTTCCATGTGTCCGGCCATCTTGGTGGACAACCGTGGAAAGGTTACTTACATTTTTGGAGCGGCCGGAGGGAGTATGATCACCTCAACAGTTGCCTGGGTTAGTCTTTCTTCTTTGTTTTGTTTTTAAAATCAATGATAGAGACAGTGCAGTTGTAGCTCTTAGGGCCCGGGGCTAGAGACAGTGCAGTTGTAGCTCTTAGGGCCCGGGGCTAGAGACAGTGTAGTTGTAGATCCTTCAAAGTACGTTAGCATAATATTGAGAAAGTCGATGTTGGATTTGTACACATTCTCTCAGCAGCACACTATTGTTACTGTAGTTTTCATCTGCTCAACTATATTTTGTAAAAAGGCAATCGCTTTTCTAATAGCAATAAATAGCTTTATTTTATTGATGTACTAAAAGCGTTGGTATATGGGCTATATTTATTAGTTGGTTTAATAATTGCGTCATTTTATTGGCTGTATCAATAGCGTTACTCTAGGTGTGTCATCAAAGGTACTGTTCTATGTGTTTTTTTTTTATATATGATCTAGATTGCAGCACACTTTCTATGGTTTGAAAAGGACTTAGACCAGGCCGTGAACATGCCCAGACTTCACTTTGATTATGCAACGTCAACAGTGCAATATGAAGAAACTTTTGAAAAAGTGAGATTTATAGTTTACCCAACTTCATTTTAAAAAAAAACTATTTATAGTAGCTTATTACCGGAAACCTCCCTCGAGTGCCTACATGTTTATTATTAGTTTTCCTTCGGACTTGATATGTTCTATATGCCCTATATCTCTCGCGTTATTAGAAATCATTTTTACTTCAGACTAGAACACCGGTGTGTAGACTTTTTAACCCGCGGGTCACATCAAAATGACAGAAGGCCCAGACCAAGAACAGATATCGCCCGTTAGATATGCGCCCCCCCCCCGTTGACACAGAGCTCACTGCTAATGGGCTAGTGTGGGGCTTTAGTCAGGGCACCTTAAACTGACCAGGGTAAGAGATAACATTTCATCCATACAGTAGCCTCAGTTTTAATGAAGGGGGAGGGGTATTACCAATGTTTGAAGCCATCAATACAACATTGCATATTTAGCAACAATTATCATTAGCCTAAATCCAGTATTTTCCGTATACTTTGTAATTTTAGTGGTATATTTCACAATATATACCGTGTACTTTGTAATTTTAGTGGTATATTTCACAATATATACCGTGTACTTTGTAATTTTAGTGGTATATTTCACAATATATACCGTGTACTTTGTAATTTTAGTGGTATATTTCACAATATATACCGTGTACTTTGTAATTTTTGTGCTATATTTCACCCACTTTAATTTTAGTGTAATGTTTTGTTATATAAATCACCACATTTACCGTTTAGTTTGTAATATAATGCTTTATCTTTCACTCTCTTTGTCAAATATTTTGTCTATATTCAGGTCATTATTGACAATTTGAAGAAAATGGGTCATATCCTAAAGGTTTTTCATCCTGGGGCGTCCATTAGCCAAGGTATTGAGGTTAAAGGTCAGATGATCCATGCCAAAAGCGACCAAAGAAAAGGTGGACAACCGGATGGCATCTGAGAAAAAAACTCAACAAGCCGGCCTCGTGTATCCTGTGTTAGTGTTACAACTGATATACCATTTAACATTGCGATGCATCATTTTACAATAATTCATTTATTCACTACTCCAATTAATCTAAGTTAAAAATGTTTCATTTTAGAGCCTTTTATTTAACTAGCTCTCTCTGTCGCCTCTAAGAATGTTTATAATGTGTATAAGAATCTAAGATGTGGAAAATTCGAAATCAATTTTTTCTAACATTTTGAAGCCAAATCGATATGAAATTTTGAGAAGTTCCTACGTAGTCTAAAGAAAATTACTTTTTTATAATCTTCATTTTATTTTCACTATCTTTGGGTTTGTCCTTTTAATCTTGAAGCTCACTTCTTGACATGTTCTAATTTAGTTTAAATTCTACATGACAATACACGATTTTAAGTGTTTGGAGCTCATGAATTGACATTTTTGAGAATTACGAAGAAAATTTCTTATTAGGATTTCTTATAATGGTAAGAAATTGGCCCTAGGTTCATCAAGCCCGAAAAAAAAATCAGCATAGCACTAGTCTAGCATCAGCCTAGCACTAGTCTATAAATGTGAAAAAAAAGTGAAGCTGTTTTTTTTTTCATATTAAACATAGTGTTGCCGAGATTTGGCAGAAGTGTGCAACAATAGTAAGGCTGATTCTTTCACAACTCCAAAGTATACAGTAATTTTTTTTTTTTTTTTTTTTTGAAAAATAAGCTTTTTACGAAAAATGCACTAAAAATAGAAAGAAATAACTCATTTTATCTGAAGTTAGTTTGTTTTAGTCTGGCATGCTAGTTTACTATTTTATCTAAGCTTTACCTACAAAAACTGGTGATATTCTTTTAAAAATATAACATATTTTAAAAAAATGTAAAACAACAGATTTGTTAAGTCTTTCGATTTCTCATTAAGTACCTCACTTATTAATTTATATAAATTAATCCTAATGATATATATATATATATATATATATATATATATATATATATATATTGTTTTACTTTTCAGTATATTTTAATAAAGATCTTTTTTTAGTTTTTGCTTTTTTCTTGTAAGTTTATGTGCCAAATGGCCTCTGTTGTTGCGTACCGATAGAGACTATTCGTGCCTCGCTACGAAGACTGTTTGGTTGTAGTACAAAATGGTACAATCATAATTGACAGAATATAATTAGTTTATTTTATCAATCATTTAATACATTCAGACATTTTTGATGTTTTAATATGTGTAAATGGAACAACAAAGTCCTTTATCTATGATATTACAATGTATGAGGACGATATGCTCCTCTTGATGACTTTGATTTAAATGGGCCACTGCAGAATGTGCCAGCTGTACCAACCACTCCCTCAATTGGCCTGCATATTTATCTATTCATTAGAAGCTTATTTTGTCAAGATCGAAATAACATACATAAACAAATGGCACGATTTCATACAATATTAAATATATAAATATATATATATATATATATATATATATATATATATATAGTTTTTTTACTATCCTTTTCTCACTCTATAGCTATCCTCAAATCAAAGCGAAGCGTTCCGCTGCGCTATTTCTCACGTGAGATTTTTCAAAGCGCGAAAAACCCTCGCTACACCTAGGCGAAGCGAACGTAGGCGTCAGCCGACCGGATATAATGATTTTTTAAATTTTCTTTTTGTTTATTTGAAGACGTCGGCAGACATTTTCTTCTTATGATATATTTTCTACAGTTATGGTATTTTACAAGTAAAAAGTGAAAAAAACACTTACTTTTTGGTATAATCTGATATAATTCAAGTTGCTATATATAAATGTAAGTCTTATTTGTTAATTTTAAGACATTTATATCAATTTTAACCATGATTTTCATTTGAGTCGATGTTTCTAGGCAGCCATTTTGGATTGTTTACACTCGCGAAACGCGAAAAAACTCTGAAAGATGCGATGCCGCGAAATTTCTCTGCACCGCCGCGGAAATTCTACGCGGTTTGAGCATCTCCATATAAATACATTGCCGCGAAAGAGGGGCGAATTTCGCGAGCTACCTAGATACGCGAAATTCGCTTTGGTTAGAGGACAGCTTATTAGCATAGCGCTATATTTTATCATTTAGTCAGTTAGCTTGTGTGAAAAAAAATCTCCCTAAGCCCTAAAGGGCCATTGAGGCAGATAAAGTGTAGAATTTATCTGTTTCTATAGCCTCGGCATATAAGGGGTTGTATAATTAGTTCAACCACCAGCCGCCTTTACTTCCTCAACTTAAAGTCAGGTACCCATTTAAAGCTGAGCTTGTGTAATCTCAGAATATTGAATGGTCTTACCAGAAAAAATGTGTTTGTGCAGTAGTTCTCAAACAGTGGGTACGACTGACTCATCTACAACTGACCACATACAATTAATTTTAGCTTTTTTTCCCCATTTTGTCCAGTTTTATTTCTTTAAACGCGTGTCGCGGAAACAAGGGGTTCTTCAAAGGTGCTAATAACTAATTTTTTCTTAGTGACTCTTCAGTGGATTCCCGGGCATATGAATGTGGCCAGGAATGACCGCGACGACTTCCTTTGCAAAGTCGATACAAGCCCAAGCTCAGCCAGTAAGTCGATACAAGCCCAAGCTCAGCCAGTAAGTGTGGATAAGAGCTCACTTGAGGCAGCGTGTGCCAAGTTCAGGCTATTTGAGTGAACTCAGTGGTTCTCGAGTTGGGACAATGGGGTTACGGGCAGAAATGTCCGCAGTTAGATGGAGCGGTTGTCCAAAACTGACCCATGGTGGGGTCTTAGGAGGATCGAGAATGCACTAATTGCCCAGTTTCGTACTGGGCATTGTCCTTTAGGTGCGTATTTCGGGATGTTGAGGCCCAAAATGGATTCCCTTTACAGACACTGCAGGGAAGTAGAGGAAACCGTTGATCATGTGCTATTTGAGTGCCCCCGAGCTGGCGGACCAAAGGGTTAAGGGCG
The DNA here is from genome assembly GCA_021962125.1 of Bulinus truncatus. Classification (NCBI taxonomy): domain Eukaryota; kingdom Metazoa; phylum Mollusca; class Gastropoda; family Planorbidae; genus Bulinus; species Bulinus truncatus. Next base: position 1,573,595 of record JAGDYQ010000017.1, on the reverse strand, counting down.
GACCAGTCGGGTAGCTTGCTGGTCATGGGCCTTTATGGCAGTTCCCAGATGTTAAAGGACACGGCGAGTTTGATCTCACGGTCTCTAAGAGACTAAGTCTCAGCCCGCAGTTATCACTGGGAGAGTTCAGAGAGAATAACTAAGTTTGATCTAAGATCCTATAGAACACTAACGAGATTTGTTGTTTTAAACTGTATGCCCTTTTTTCATCCCCACCAAAGCTGATATTGCGATAACCTTGAAGTAACTACAGTAGATATAGCGGAAATTATAACCAAGACCTGAAATAATCGCTGTTCCACAACGGAGATCGAACCAGGGACCATCAGGTCAATAGCTCAGCCCTTTATCTCAAGACCAACCATCCCCTTCCCCCTTGCAGTGGCCATGAATTTCTGGGTTGGCCGTGAATTGCCAAATTTTCAAAATTCCGAGAATCATGGTCTTAGTGAATTCAAAAGGTGTATTTTATGGACGGTTCGAATTTTGAAACAAGCATTTTATATTCTGAACGTTTAGTTAAAGTGTGGGCTTGTTCATTTGTTTTCAAATATATTTTTAGTGTCACTTGGACACAATTACAGGGAAAAAGACAATAAAAAGATTTTTTTTTACTTGTTTTACCTATGACATACTCGGCTTTTTGAGTTCCTAATAGTTCGCAAAGACGATTCACTTTTTTATTTCCCACTCAGATATAAAACTTGAATTCGGTAACAGTTATTTAAACAACTTACGCCGATCGACTATCTGCTTCCACTTCGGCCCCTGTTTCAATGGGGCCCCATTGCTAGAATCTGATTACACATACATTGTAAAATGTTTGTGATTACGCATTTCATGATTTGAAACATTTAGTGCAATGTAAACGGTCTTTCGCCCCCCCTCCCCCCCCCACCCTAATGCCGGTACAGACAACAACGAAAACATGAATTTACATGACACAGATATAGGCGCATTGATTAGTGCCACATGGGGTAAATATGTAGTGTTGGTACAAAATGAAACAAATTACGCTCCGTGTTGCGCCCCGGTCATCGGCCTCAGTACCCGTCCGCCTTGCTGCTTCTCCTGCTGTCACTTTCAGCCGTTATAACGTTGTCATTGACATCGATGGCATTGACAGCTGACACCGTCATGAACTCTGACACATTGTGGCCCAACGCCGCCAGATCTCGAAGAATCGTCTAAAGCATATTGAACAAAAAATTCAAACAAAAACAGAGCGTGAAAAAAAAAATATAGGAAACTGTGAAACTTTAATTGAACACGTCAAAGATTTTGTAAAATGGGCTCATGGGAAAGAATTAGAACAGAGACTGATGTGAATGTAAAGATTAAAAGTAAGTCTTTGTAGACATCATTCAACTTACTCTGTCGAAAGACCAAAGTCAATTTACTCTGCCAAAAAACAGTAAGAAACTTACTCTGTCGAAAGACAGAAGTCAACTTACTCTGTCAAACGACAGTAATAAACTTACTCTGTCGAAAAACAGTAATAAACTTAGTAATTCTAAAGACAGTAATAAACTTAGTAATTCTAAAGACAGTAATCAATTACTTTGTCAAAAGAATGAAATAAACTTACTTTGTCAAAAGAGGGAAATAAACTTACTTTGTCAAAGTCTTTCTCATGTATGAGTACCTCAGGGACGAGCTGGTGGTGTAGTCTGGGCATGGACACAGCCTGGGTCACGTTGAAACCGAACCAGATCATGTGGGATGCAACCTGAAAAAAAGAACAAGGAGAACGCAAAATACAATATGGCAGACTAGCTAGGTATTTACGAACTTGGAAACTAGTACGTACTACCAGGCGACTCAGTAAAAAATAGTGCTAATAGGTGCTTTTAAGTTTCAAGCGATTGGTATTATCTAGATCAGGGGTGAGGCTCTCATGACCTGAAAAAAAATTCCCTGGGTCCTCACCGGACCTCCAACCCGGTAACCTCGAGGTCGACAGTTGAGCGCTTTACCGCACGACCGTTCTTCTCCTTCAGCGATTCGGTAACGAGCCGCAACTTCGTGCTGCAACACGACCTGCATGATGTAGGTAGACTCTCGGTGAGTACTTATGTATCCAGAGGTGTGTCTTCATGGTCATTGGTCTATCGGCTCTATTATGAAAGAACGGCTCTTCAAAAAGTGTCCCAAAATAATAGTGTATAAGATTTAGGAGATGAACATCCCAATCCTTGCTGAGATTTATCGTTACAAAAAATTTAATGCGTCTGTGATCACAATATACGGAACTAAATATTTCTTTATATATATATATATATATATATATATATATATATATATATATATATATATATATTAGGGTGGTGCACAAATACACTGACATTTTCAAAAGTTTCAGATATGAATGTGGTACCTTTTTATTTTGTTCCTTATGTAATTATATTGAATCCTGCAAAATTTTACAAATTTGAATAACTTTTAGAGGTAGCTCATCGCCATTTTTTCGTTTTTGTTTACATTATTTTCCTATTTTGATGTTACTGTAATTTTTTTTTAATTTGTTGTTTATTACCATAACAACTTAACTAGATTGGGATATTCTAGAACAAATTAGAGCAATGACTTTTGATACAACAGATGCAAACACTGCATCCAAAGCTGGAGCATGTACTTTAATTGAAAAAAAGCTTGGTAAAGAATTATTACACTTGGCATGTCGTCATCATATGTATGAAATCGTCTTGAACGACGTTTTTAAACATTCTCTTGGCCAATCCAGTGGCCCTGAAATAGGATTATTTAAACATTTTCGCGACAAGTGGTCATTAATTGACAAAGAAGATTATGAAACAGCTCTAAATGATAAAACGTGTTCTGACATTTTGGCTTCTCACAGCATACTCAAACAAGATGCACTGATTTATTTGAAAACAATTCTTGAATCTACTCGACAATATCGAGATGACTACAAGGAATTATTGGAACTAACAATTTTGTTCCTTGGTGATAATCCTCCTCGTGGAGCTCATGTAATGGCTCCCGGAGCCATACACAGAGCTAGGTGGATGGCCAAAATTTTATATTCAATGCAAATATGGATGTTCAAGAGACAGTTCAAATTAACGGCAAAAGAGGAACAATTACTTCGAGATATAAGCTTGTTTGCTAGTTTGGTGTACACCAATTTTTGGATATCATGTCCCAATCCAACACTGGCTCCGTCGAATGATCTCACTTTTCTGAAGACTATTTTGCAAAGATGATAATAAAGACATTAACCATGGAATTTTTACAGCTGCAGCAACAGCATTTTCGAGGCACTTATGGTATCTTAGTGAAGAAATGGTAGCATTGGCTTTTTTGATAATGAGATCAGCAATGAAATAAAAACAAAAATGGTTTCGGCTCTGCAACATGCTGGAGAGAATGAACCACAGAAACGAATAAAATTTGATTTAAGGGAAGGAAGGCCAGATAAAAAAAAAATCCTTATGTTCGCAGATATCAGTATGGACACACATATAGTACTGGAGATAGTTAATTAAAATATAGTAAAAAAAAATTGAAATAAGTGATTGCCATGGAAACGGCGGTCATTTTGTTTTTTAGTATATTTTTCTAAACGCTATTTCTCCTAAAATACAACAGCTATCTAAATGAAATTGAGAATATACCGCAATAGATGTATGGGTAACAAAACTCTTGATGATTTTTTGATATCCTTAACGGCCTTTTTTTAATTAATTTTTTTCCTAAGGGGTATTCGGCATCGGTCAAAATGTGATAAATTTACCAACAAAAAAATTCCTAAAAAAAAAAGTATAGCCGATTCTAAAATTTCATCAAGAAGATTTGATTACACATGTATTTAGAACATGTGTGCCAAATTTCAAGAAAATCCCTTCAAAAATGTAGAAGAGATTGAGAATAAAGAAAAGAAAACTAGCATTTAGAGAAAAATAAAAAAAACTACAAGAAAGACATAATGCACAGTGTGTCTTTTGTCAAAAAAGTGAGAGGGGCGCGCGCCTTTGTCGTGAGGCTAGGCTACCTTGTGCTTTTTATTGAAAAGTTAAAAAAAAAATGTTTTGGTCAGTTTTGAATGTTTTTATAGTTTTTTTTTTTGATTTTGCGTGTGTGTTAGTGTGTTTGTAATATTTTTTTTAGTAAAAAAAAACACTTAAAATTGGTAGTTACTTTTTACCATGCAGTAAACTTGGCGTAAACTTACACTTTTCAGCAAAATTGTACACGATTTTCAAGTGCATATTTATTAAAGAATTAAACCATTGCAAACTATAAAACTCATTGACTTCGATTCAGAAGGTAAAATTTCAAAAATAAATCATTAAAAAAAATCGACAATTTGACACCAAGGGACTTAATCAATCTGGCACTCCTGTCGTTAACTTCAATTGAAAATCTGCAACTAGAGAGTTTTGTAACAGAGAATACTTTGAATTTTTTTAACATTTTGGAATTACCAACTTTATTTTTGACAACTATTGCCCCCAGACAATTGGACCAAAAATGAAGAGTTTCAACAGGCTTTAAAATATGTAGAAAGTCTACGAGTTGTTAATGATACAGCCGAAGGAGAAATAAAACTAATTCAGGATTTTAACTGAGAGTGAAGAACAAAAGCAATTATTGCTGCAGGTAGCCTCTGAACCAGAGGTGTGCGGATTACTTTATTCTTTAATTATTTTAATATGTATACAATAATATAAATAATTTAGTTTTAAAAATAGACCATGTTTTTAATTAATATACATTAAAAGTAAAAAATATAATGTTGTATTTTTACATTATTAATCATTTTAGATTGCCCACTAATAACCCGAAAAATATAAAAACTTAAAGTTGATGAGCGACCTTTAAAAGTTATACAATCATGTCCAAACTTCAAAATTGTTATTATTACACATAATGTCACAAAATAAAATGGTACCATCAGAGAAATATTAAAAAAATAGTGTTTGCACCACACTAATATATATATATATATATATATATATATATATATATTGATAAGTAGCAATAAATTATAAATAATCTACATATCTAGATGGGCGTCCACGCTTATATTTTAGATGTAAGGAAACATGTCACTGACCCATGTATTAGCTGATGTAATCAGGGTTCCGCCAGCCCCGCCAAGGACTTTGGAGACTGAATCCTTGCTGTCCAGGACGACCACCGGACACATGGAGGACGAGGGCCGTTTCCCTGGGGCGATGAAATTGACGGCGGACGGTGAAAGCTGCCACTCGTTGCTGATATTCGGGAAACTGAAGTCGTCAATCTCATTGTTAAAGATGATCCCGCTCCGAACTCCAGCCCTGAGCGAGCCAAACCTAACAAAAAATAGAATCAAAGTTCATTTTATGTTAAGGCATAAATAAATACTCATTATTTTATAAGTAACTAAGTTACCGAGAATATGAATTCAGTGATGGGGAAAAATGTTTGCTAAAATGTTACGAACCAATAGTTTTACTTACCTTTTTTAAAAGTGTACTTAAACTATATTTTTTTTAAAGTTACAAACGTAAATGTTTTAGCTCCTTTCAGAATATTTGTACACAGTTATACGATAGGTTTTATTTAATCATGCCAGTGAAACTTACTTCATGACCCCCGCACCCCCTCCCCCTTCGACTTCAAACTCCCCTCACCCCCACCCACATTTTCACATTTCGCCACATTCGCCCCCCCCCCTTCCCACCCTAAAAAAATGACGTAACGTCCGTCTTTTTATTCCTCCCCCCACCCTTCGTTCCTATTAGTTCTGGTTAAGTGAATTAAAGACAAAGTTAAACTACTACTTTTGTTAGTTAAGCCATAAGTATATACGTATAAAAATGGGTCGGTGGGTGGACATATGGTTGGGAGCCCACCTGGTATTTATTGTACTTGTCGCCGACACCGCGTTACCGTCCTCGTCCAGCACCGACAGGTGAGTTGTGCCAGAGGCGTGTTTTGAAGCGTAAATGGGCTCGTAATATCGGAAACCGTAGGTCCTGGAGTCATTGATCCGCCCACGTATCACGCTGGCGTATTCTCTGGAAGTCAGGTTGTGGACCAGCTGGTGTGAAGAAATGTCACAGAAAGAAAATCATAATAAAACTAAGTGATTTGTTTTTTTTTTAATTGAAGTAATTCATGTGGGTCGAAATTAAAGGAATTAATTAATTGTGTTTCTAATAAAAAAATAAAGTTTTGTTATTTATCGGATATTAAGTGAACGCATGCATGCCATTGTCTTGGGTATTTTTTTTAATGAGAAACAAACAAATATTCCGTTAACCATAATAGAGTTTATTGTTTACTGTGGATGAAGCTCCCCAGCTCCCCTCCTCCCATCCTCTACGGTAGGGCCGACACTGATTTTCTGTATTTGAATGGGTTTATTTTAAAAGTACGGCCAGCTTGCATCATTTTTCTTCTGAATCCACCTATCGGCCTAACGGTTAAGTGTTGACTTGTATGATTGGATGAGGTGTAATGGAGACCTGAAATGGTGATGACGTGATGTGTTAATAAAATAGTATGATGGTTATGATGGTTATGATGGTTATCCAGTAAGAAGAGGGCTTAGGATGATGGTGATCTAGTTTGCAGGTAAACTAAAATGGTGGTAATATGGATATGATGGGGTCCTGGTAAGGCGGTAATCTACTATCATTTGTTTTTACTAGTCCCTGTAAGGAGGAAATGTTCATCTCTTAGATCCATTAAAGTTGCAGGCTTTTGCAGTGTACATTCCCCCCCCCCACCACTAAAGCCAATGGTGCAGTGGACATTGAGGCACCACGGGAGACCAATGTAGATGACAGTAACTCGCTGGGAGTCTAACCCATGACCTTACAGGTTGCAGGTCGTGCTGCGGTATTAATATCCGGGTCAATACCAAAGCGCCGCCTGGCCACCCCAGTTTTGTGGGGAAGAAATAGTTCACTGAAACACCAGAGACTTACATCACGCAGGTCCATATACCTATCATCCCCCAGTCCCGAGCGTTTGGCGTAAACGAACTTCAGCGTCTCCACTATCCTATGGTAGGTGCGTTTCCGTCCCTCGGGCGTTGACAGGGCAGCGGGCGTAAAATTATAGCCTATAGAAACACAAGTAACGAAGAGAGCTGTCACCGAGGAATATAAATTATACAGAATGCGCAACACATATGTGTATTATTCTACTGTATATCAATATTTAGGTGCCACACTATTAACAAGGAAAATAACACAAATGGCGGCATTTTTTTCTTTAGCCATTGGTAGAGCAGGGATGTGCTTTCTGTATGATATATATATATATATATATATATATATATATATATATATTGTGAGGCTGTGAAATTACTGAGTCAAAGTAATTTTCCAACGTTAAATCGTTATTCATGTTATTTAACGATTATCACATTTTTTTTAAAGTCCATGTCTAGATGAGATGTTTACCTTACTGCCACTTGTAAGCCACTAAATGGAACAGTTTGGTTTTTGGTTGTGTAGAAATGTGTTCGTATGTTCTGTATCCGTGTACAAACAGGCTGTGGAGATAGCACGGCAATATGGGCACAACCACATATATATATATTTAAGACATGTTTCCATCAAAGCTGTGCGTATGTGCGTACAGAATCAGCAGAGAGCACACATGTTCCGTTTCGTTGACCTTCGTACCGCTTGCTTTCACAACCATGTGAGTTTCACAGCCATATGAATACCACAGCCATGTGAATCTCACAACCATGTGAATCTCACAACCATGTGAATATCACAGCCATGTGAATCTCACAACCATGTGAATCTCACAACCATGTGAATATCACAGCCATGTGAATCTCACAACTATGTGAATCTCACAACCATGTGAATCTCATATCAACGGAACACTGGACACAACATCATTTTTTCTCACGGTTAACCAATTCAAAACAGTAAGCTTACAACCCTCCCTCCCCCCACCCTCCATTCATATAGTAGTGCGAGACATGTCTTTTTTTTTAAATAAACTTACATTGTCGCCTGTAATATTGTATAGTCTACCTATGTACTCAACATTGTCACCTGTAATATTGTATAGGCTACCTATGTACTCAACATTGTCACCTGTAATATTGTATAGTCTACCTATGTACTCAACATTGTCACCTGTAATATTGTATAGTCTACCTATGTACTCAACATTGTCACCTGTAATATCATATAGTCTACCTATGTACTCAACATTGTCACCTGTAATATCGTATAGGCTACCTATGTACTCAACATTGTCACCTGTAATATTGTATAGGCTACCTATGTACTCAACATTGTCACCTGTAATATCGTATAGTCTACCTATGTACTCAACATTGTCACCTGTAATATTGTATAGTCTACCTATGTACTCAACATTGTCACCTGTAATATCGTATAGGCTACCTATGTACTCAACATTGTCACCTGTAATATCGTATAGGCTACCTATGTACTCAACATTGTCACCTGTAATATCGTATAGGCTACCTATGTACTCAACATTGTCACCTGTAATATTGTATAGGCTACCTATGTACTCAACATTGTCAACTGTAATATTGTATAGTCTACCTATGTACTCAACATTGTCACCTGTAATATTGTATAGTCTACCTATGTACTCAACATTGTCACCTGTAATATTGTATAGTCTACCTATGTACTCAACATTGTCACCTGTAATATCGTATAGGCTACCTATGTACTCAACATTGTCACCTGTAATATTGTATAGGCTACCTATGTACTCAACATTGTCACCTGTAATATTGTATAGTCTACCTATGTACTCAACATTGTCACCTGTAATATCGTATAGGCTACCTATGTACTCAACATTGTCACCTGTAATATTGTATAGGCTACCTATGTACTCAACATTGTCACCTGTAATATTGTATAGGCTACCTATGTACATTTTTTGACCCATACCTTATACTCACCATCCAGAACATTGAGGGCAAGGGCCAGAACTGGACCGCTACTAGGCGAAGGCGTGGTCAGCACCGTCATCCCATTGTTCAGCCTGACCGTCTCAGGAGACTTTTCCAGCACCGTGTAGTTCTGGAGGTCCTCGCGTGTTATAATAGACCCTGTTAGGTTGTAAGTTGAATATATAGTTTAAATATAGTGTCTTATATAATAATATTTATAGACTAGCTGTACCCTGCAAAACCTTTGCTTAGAGTTATATCCCCTTAGACTTGTTCGGCAGGCGAGGTTATTATTTTTGTTTCAGGCAGATCCGATTTTTTTTTTCATGATTGTATTTTAAACTGGAATACTGTTGTATTAATTCTTTACTTTCGATTTAACGCAGCGCCCAAATCGCTATTATTATATTATATACTTTTTATGTAATGAATTTCGGAGCATATTGGGGTAGAAATACAGTGGTGCCTCGAGATATGAATTTCATTCGTTCCATAACAGGACTCCTACGTCAATTGGGCCGTATCTCGAATGATTCTCGTATTTCAAATTAAAACATCGCTCGCTCGTCAGGTCGTATCTCGTATGTTATGCCACTCGCAAGTCGAAGCACCACTTTATTTTCAAATAAAAATGTTCGTTAATTCTTAATCTACAACAGCGATATGGAGGTAAAAGTCAAGATCGGTCAACTTATCATGACGCTGTGCATGCAAGGATCAGTAGAGAGGATTATCGGGTTTAACCTGTATTATCTCCACCTTTAGACCAGGGTGATACTTTTGTGAACAAATGGCCAAGCGCTATCTTAGTGGGTAAAGTCTCCAAAGTCCACCCAGCAATGATGGGTACTAAAATTGGGTAAGTAAACACAGAAGAAAGAAGGGCACGGCGAAAAGTTGGGTTATAGGATCTAAGAGATACACATCTCATGACCTGCAAGAAAAAGGTAGATCATTTACTCTCTTTCTCATGGCGGAAGGTAAATGTGTAATCATTTTAGCGGTTTTGGTTGGGCAACATTTGAAGTCATGTGCCGGCGACTAGAAACAAAAGCTTTTCATTGAAGGCTCGTGCCATGAGGGTAGATTGTCCAAACTGTGTGGTCTGCCAGAGCCACAAGCAATAGTCAGGGCCGGCCTTAGACCGATTTGACCGATTGCTCCAAAGTGGGCCCCGCGCCTGGCAGGGGCCCGCATTATGCATTTAGCTCTTGTCACAGGCTAGAAGAGGGGGCCTCGCAGGCATCCGTTTAAATTGGGCCACGGAATTCGTAAACCCGGCCCTGGCAATAGTTCATCGGAAATGAAGAGGAAGTGGATGGTAATGTTAGTCAATCTAACACACTGTCACATATTTCTATGTCTATGATGAGACAAATGTGATTTACGAATTCGCATTTCATGTCATGGTGTTATATATATATATATATATATATATATATATATTATTGGCGTATTGCCATGTATATTTTCTGAGTAAAAGTAATATATCATTATTTTAAAAAAAAGCTCTTTTCGAATCTTTTTTAGAATTATTTGTCACTAACCTATATCTTTTAAATCCTGCAATATAATACCCGTAAGTGAACCATCGTAGAAGGCTTGAGCCCCTTCAAGGGCGATGACTTTTAAGATCTTTGCCAACTTGGGCCGTTTCATTATCTCCCCTTCCTTATACAGATCGTTAGTTGAATTATTCCAGAATATCTCTCTATAAAATAAATAAATCAGCAAATATATAATGGATGGTCGAGTAGTGTAGACTGTAGAGCACTAGGCAGTCGACCTGGGGGCCACTGGTTCGATCCTCGGTGACCAAAGCGATTTTTTAAGGTACTAGTGAATGTATTTTGTGATCCACCACTTCCCTCAAAGCCCACCCAACTTTAACAAGTGCTGCTGGGCGTTGTTCTAGCCACACCTTCTCATATTAATATGCCATGGCTATGTAAACAGGTTAATCCCACTCTTCTTCTGCCTTTATGACTTTTAAGGCTAAAGGAACTTTACTTCTTTTTTTTTAATGTAGTCATTTCAATCGATAGAAAAGACTAAAAAAATCCACGTAATTTCACATAATTAGTGCGTGACTAGAATAACATTTAAGTTACAACTCTCGCATATTATTGTTTTGTACTTAACTAGTGCAAAAATGTTCCATCGGACTCCTGCATTACATTACTTGCCTTAGCCTCTGATTATTTTGTATCGTTTACTGCAGTGGTCCCCCCAACCCGAGGACCGGTCCGTGGATCAAATATGTCTGGCCCCGCCCCCCCCCCCCCAAGAAACAATAAATTATTTCCATTTTATTTACTCTTTTGTATCTCTCTCGGGATTGTGAGACTTTCCATGGACGAGAGGTTAATCGGGAGCTCAGCGGACCGCGGTGAAAATATAAAACGTTGACCGGTCCGCGCCGAGAAAAATGTTGGGGACCACTGGTTTATTATACTTACAGATCAAAGTAACCTTCTGTATTTTAGTCACAGTACTGATTCTTACCTTGTTAAATAGTACCATCCAAAAGAAATAAATTACGCACCAAAAACTCAAATCTTGCTCACTTTAAACCTTGATCTTGCAGCACATCCTCCCGTAAGCCAATCAACGCCCTGTGCAGAATACGAAGCACCGGAAATCCGTCCTCAGCCATCCTGATGGAAGGTTCGAATATATCCTTCCAGGGTAGTTTACCATACCTCTGGTGGGTATACCAATAACCTTGAACTTCACTAGGAACAGCGATACTCAGGGGTCCTGTAAGAACAGACAAATCAAATGGCGATGAAACGTTTTAATTTTTTTTTGATATCTCATGTACAATTATTGTTGATTCATCGTATTTAATGTTTATTATTATAATTTTTACTATTTCTTTTTCTTCTTAACAAATGACACGTGAGATTTACACTGAAATTGAGTGTTTGACATTTGATTAAAGCCATGTATAAACTAAGTGAACAAACAAAGAATGGCTATTAATCATTGTCATTACCAGTTCTTGATGTTTTTTTAATATAACTGTAGTACACATTTAACATATTTTACTATTAATTTTAAAAAAAAGCAAAGTTCCTTTAAGACCCTAAAGATTCATGGGGCAGATGAAGTGTAAAATTCCTCTGTTTCAGTAACCTCGGCATTTCGTATGGTTAGCACAACGATCAGCCGCCTTTACTCCCCCAACTTACTCCCCCATTTAAAGCTGGGTGGACTTGGGGACTTACACCAGGACCTGAAAAAATCCCAAGGTTCTCAGTGAGAGTTCGAACCCAGTCCTCTCCCGTCGACAGTCGAGCGCTCTACGCACGACCACCCGTCTCCAATACTGTTCATTGGTAGTCCTTTATTAAATTGCTACACCACGGCCATTGCTCTATCTGCTATGGTGGGGGATGAAAGATTTGTTAGTTGTTTACAGGATCTAAGAGATTCCTTATAGGGACGTCACACACACGCCACCAACAATAGCCCTATGTAAATTTTGCAAACCATTTTTTGAATCGTCTCTGTTTTTGTACATCTTGTCCGAGGTCAACCCTGGCGCAGTTTCCCTGGCGTCTATCACGGTAGATTGACCATTAGACCTGTGAACCAAAACATAGAGTTCATGCAAGTGATTGCGTTTAGAGTGAAAGGGCAGGGTGTAGTGCTATAATATTTATTTAATTTTCATTCTAGTTTAGTAATCTTCTTTGAGTTGAAGACTTATTTTCAAATTAAAATTATTAGCCGACATTTTTCTTTATATTGTATTAAAAACATTAAAAAACAATGCAGCCTATGTCTTTGTTAGATAATTTATAATGCAAATGTAAAACAGGAAACGCAATCAAATGACAATTTTATCATCATTTTTTTTTTCAAGTTCGCTTTCCTGGCAAACACTTTGGCCCTCCAGCCCACTTAATGTTCGTTGACCACACCACTCCACTTTTCCTGATCATGGATGCCAAACTAGATGTTTTTTGTTTTATCCAGAACTGGATATTTGGAAGAATTCTGAATATACAAAATCGATTTCGATAATTTTATTTTGTCATTTAGATATACAAATTTGTATATCTTTATTATTTTCTAGATATTTTTCATATATATTCTCTGGCAGCCCGTTCAAGGTTTACGTTTGTATTCCTCCACTTTTTCACGTGACCTAGTTATCGTTATCAATCTCGTCCATCCGTCTGCTTCTTGGTCTGGCTTTCGGTCTATTCTCATTAAGAGCATGATCCGGACACAAACTGTAAGTCAACAAACTGGAAGTTCAATGTTAGCCAATGAAATACATTAACTTTCTAAAAGAGAAATGTGTTAATTAACTATCTGTTTACACTGTACAACCAGCCCCGTAGTCAGGGGGGGCACTGAGGAGCCGTGCCCCCCGTTAGGTATGGAGTGCCCCCCCCGCTTAAAAAAGAAGAAAAGAGGAAAAAATAAAGAAAAAGTAAAGATGCCACCTTGCTGGGTATTGGTGCCCCCCTGCTTATTTTGACCTGGCTACGGGCCTGTGTACAACGAAATAGTAAGGGTAATGCGGGCTGTGTGGCCGAACATGGCGCATAACTTTGAAGGGGCACCGATAAAGAGCAATGTTAAATGTTGTTTTTTTTTTTACTTTTACAGATTGGGAGAAGGGCGCCAAAAATGTAGCTCACACAGGGCGTATGAATAGCTAGCTATAGCTCACACGGGGCGTATGAATAGCTAGCTGTAGCTCACACGGGGCGTATGAATAGCTAGCTGTAGCTCACACGGGGCGTATGAATAGATAGCTGTAGCTCACACAGGGCTTATGAATAGCTAGCTATTTATTCTTCTTCCTTTGACTCAAGTGTTTATTTATGGACCTGGCCTGCCATACTACCCTTCTCCACTTTTCCCGATCCGTGGTCTTCTTTCTCCACTCTCTCACTCCTATGGCTTTAAGGTCTTTCTCCACCTCATCTAACCATCTGCTACTTGGTCTGCTCATAGGCCTTTTCTTATCGGGTGTTGCCTTGTATATTGCCTTTGGACCTCAGTTGTTTTACAGTCTTTCAGCTGTTAAATTGGGTTATCTCTATAACTCATACAGTTCTAAATCTGTTATACTTCTCCACTCGTTATTGTCCTTTACTGGCCCGTAAACTTTCTTAATATTTTACTTTCCCTAAGTGTTACGGTGCTGTACATTGATTTAAAGGAAGTAGGAAATGAACACTCACACTTTGAGCGAATTAACTTGTGCCTGCTGACAAATGATAAACTTTCTGATATCATATACAATTAGAAATTCGAGTAATATTTACTGCACTGTACCAAAAGCAACGGAGTTAAACTTTGTCCCAACGACTATGGTCCTCAAATTTGCGGAGCACAAAACTATTCACATTTTATCTTATAGGCAGACCAACTTTCAATATGCGTCTTTTAAAGCAAGTGATGGAATCTTTTTATTTTATTCAATTTATTTTTTTAGATCTACGTTAAATGATAGCAAGATCATTTTTTTTGGCGAAAATGACTTTTTTAAAATATTTATTGAAGAAAAAATATCAACACGTGTGCTGTTGGACAGATGTCTAGTTATATTATTGTTTATTTACATGGAACCCCATTTAACACCGGTGCTTCTCCCAAGACGCACTGAGAATCCAAAAAAATTAAAACAACTTGACAGTAAGAGATGTGAAAAGAAGATAAACTTTTGAAATCTTGAAAGCTAATAACAATACAGTTCCGGCGTCTGCCTTAGACCTGACGTCGGCCATTGGTCAACAGAAGTCAATTCAAAAGTGACTTTTTGTTTCTTCATTGGTCAATATGCACCATTGTTTTATTTCCGTGCAGAAGTTTTCTGTATGTTTAAAGTGATATCCCACATAAGAGATGAGCGCCTACTTTTAATTCTTCAGGGATCCTCATTACGAACTGTTGTGTACAAGGATCTTATCGGGCCGTAAATTCTTTGTCGTCACTACGTCAAGTGTGTCAGCACTTCTAACACAAGGACAACACACACTTAATTACACTGTAGTAAAACACTTCAAATGTAAAAAATCAGGGAAACAAGCCAAGTATTCCTTCTATAATAATGATCAACTGCTTTAATATCAAAATACTAAAATACTAGTTTTACAGTAACAACGTCGGCCGTCATCTCTCGCATCATGCGTCTCTCTCGTTCATCACCGATGCCTTCGTTCAACAACCGCACCTTGGGGTATTCCCATTCTGTCACAAACCAATGCACAACAAAACAAAGCTTATGTCAATAACCAGATAACATTTTTGTAAATATCACGACAATATGATCATACAAGTCATTCATAGTTTTATATAGTACCAGCGAAAATGAATCCCTTGTAAAATGAATAGTATATGCATTTATTTTTTAAAATGCCACATCCTCAAGGTAATCAGTCAGACTTTTTTCTTTATTATTCGTTATAGTTAACCGCGTTCTTCCTTAATTAAGATCTTCTTAAACCAAGTCACCGCTATATTAGCTCAAAACGCAGTTTAAATCAAACACAAAATATTTTTATACAAACCACTGGTCTATTTACGAAAAACAAAAACTTATATGCAATTTTATATTGTGTTTTAGAATTGATAAGTTATGTGTTGATGCTGTCTTACTGGAATACTTCTCAGGTTTGAAGATTAGTCACTTAATAAACATTGATCCAAACTTTACGATAGGTCACTCTACATGACCACTGCCTTTGCTTTTTTAGTTTTAACTTACTGTACAATATTTTGTTTTAAATCAAACAAATCTTGTAAGAGCTGACACCCATATTTCGGTGCATATAACATAACCTCTAACAGTGGTCCGAAAAAAAAGTGTATGAACCACGTGAAATACAAATATATAACGTAACTCACCTGTTATAGATGGTCATTAATATATATATATAACGTAACTCACCTGTTATAGATGGTCATTAATATATATATATAACGTAACTCACCTGTTATAGATGGTCATTAATATATATAACTTAATTCACCTGTTATAGATGGTCATGAAAAATCCCCCACCGATTCCCATGGCCTGAGGATTGACCAGTCCAGTGCACAGAAGTGAGGCGATGGCTGCATCAACGGCATTACCCCCTTTCAGCAGGACCTCCCTATAGATGGAATTATGGGATAGTGAAGTATAATGACTTAACATTCTACAGTGGAACGGGGGACAAACATTGATTGATATCTGAAGATTTACAAAAAAAAAAAAAGGAACTCGTATGGATTGAAGATATAATAATTGTAATAATAAGAAACGTTTGATTCACTGCAAGGACAATAAAGAGTAAGCTACAATAGGGCAAATGATACTGAATGAATATTAAAACAAATGTATACCATTGTATTCAAAGTCGTCCCAAAGTCCACCCAGCTTTAAATGGGTACCTAACCTAGGTTGGGGAAGTAAAGGCGGCTAACCACACAATCTCTTCATATGCCGAGGTTACTGAAACAGATGAATTCTACACTTCATCTGCCCCAATGGTTCATTTAGGCTAAGGGAACTTTACTTTTTTTTTATAGCATTATATATTGTACTAAAATGTTTATTTAAAAGAGTATTTATAGAAATAGGAGTGTAAGACTTAACAAGATGTTAGCATTAGTGACCTTACATCCATTTAAAGACACAATATAAATGAGTTTAAGAAATAAAGATAGATTGACAGACAGAGAAACAGACAGACAGACAGACGGATAGACAGACAGTATGATAGATAGATAGATTATATATAGATATATATAGAGAGAGATATAGATATGGATAGATAGATAGATAGATAGATATAGATAGATAGATAGATAGATAGATAGATAGATAGATAGATAGATAGATAGATAGATAGATAGATAGATAGATAGATAGATAGATAGATAGATAGATAGATAGATAGATAGATAGATAGATAGATAGATAGATAGATATCGTATCATCAAGCTACTATTTATACCGTCAACCTTCGGTTCTAAGTATACATGTACTCCAAATATATCAGGTGAATGAGTGAGCTGAAAGATGGAGCTATTTTTAGCCTCTTATAAATTAACCCTATTAGGTTGAAAGATTTAAAAGTGATCAACAGATCCGGCGTTATGAGGGAAACAGAGCATACGGAGGAAAAGCCCATCTCCAACGAGTGCACCCCAGGCAACGGTGTGTTTGTATTGAATACCTTAAATTAGTGTTTTCCCCAAGTGTGCTACGATTACCCCCCTGGAGGTGTCCTACGAGTTTGGTTGGGGGTGGGGGGGGGAGGGCTAAGAAAGAAAAAGAAATAACACAACAAAAAAATCAAGGAGTATAAAAAAATACAAATACAAATTGTCCCTTTTCAATATTATTTATAGTGATCTCTACATTTTGATAACTTATTTCTAGATATGTGCTCCATATTGCGATAACGTATGTCTAGCTATGTGCTCTATATTTTGATAACGTATGTTTAGCTATTTTAAGATAACTTACGTCCAGCTATGTGCTCTATTTTGAGATAACTTATGTCCAGATATGTGCTCTATTTTGAGATAACTTATATCCAGCTGTGTGCTCTATTTTGAGATAACTTAGGTCCAGCTATGTGCTCTATTTTGAGATAACTTATGTCCAGCTATGTGCTCTATTTTTAGATAACTTATGTCCAGCTGTGTGCTCTATTTTGAGATAACTTATGTCCAGCTATGTGTTCTATTTTGAGATAACTTATGTCCAGCAGTGTGCTGTATTTTGAGATAACTTATGTCCAGATATGTGCTCTATTTTGAGATAACTTAAGTCTAGGTCTGTCATGCAAGAAGCTATATCAAGTAGTCATGCTCAGATTCTTTGTGGGATAATTTTACACCGATTATTTGAGTTAAGACATGAAACTAGATATACACCGAGTAACCGTTTAATTGACGAAATGGCTCTGTCTGAACATTGGCATTCTTAGCAGATATATTCTCCGATTAAATACCTTCAAATTATCGTTGCAAAGTAAAAAACAACATTAATTCACGTTCAAGATAAAGTTAACTTTGAAATAGCATTATTAAATATGTGTTCATAGAGAGTTGGTAATGGAGAAGTGGACTCACTTCCCTCTCTTTATGAGATTATAACAAGCTCGGATGGTAAAACTGTTGGAATGTATATCACAGCATTTAGAGAATATACAGACCACTTTCCTGATTAAAAGAAAAACAGAAAATGGATAGGAAACACGTTCAACATTCACGCATTTTATACTTTCCAGAAGGTTTACCGTATAGGAAGAAAACAGAAGATTTATCGCATGGGAAGAAAACAGAAGGTTTATCGTATAGGAAGAAAAGATTGTTAGATTCGGCTTCAGGTTCATATTGTTCAGATCCGTGAACATGAACATCATTCTGATAGCGAATTTAAAAATGTCTATCCAGATTTAAAAAAAGAAATCATGAAAAACATCTTGATGTTTCCAAATGTACATCTTTGTGAGGTTGCTTTTTTCAGCACTTGTAGACATTTAGGTTCAAATAGATTTTGGATTTGGAACCGCATCTTAGATTTAAATCAACAACCAGAGAATCAAAATTGTGTTATCGATATTATCAAAATAAACAATTTTATCCTTCTCATTGATTTGTATAAATGTTTTTTGTAATCTAACATGTAGGCCTGTTTGTTTATTTCATATTTTATTACTCAATGAAATGTATTTTTCGTTTTATTTTATTTTCATTATTTACTAAAAAGGGGAACAAATATTTTGATACAATATATAACTCAGGAGTTCTCATTTTTATGAAAATAATGAAGGGGGAACACAGATATCTAAAGTTTGAAAAAATACTGCCCTACATAGCAGTGTTGTCAGGTGAAGAAAGAGTTGAGGGCCTCTTTAGCACTAAGCCCAAATGTGAGCAAGGCTTCAGAAGGCTTAAAGTCGGCTCTTAGTATAAACATTGATTAAAATTTGTATTTATTTCGGCAAAAATATGTCGTGTCACTAAGATAAATGAACGTTATATTTATAGCATTAGAGAATAGAAAATACATGGCATTGGATACTAAACATTTGATACTAGACATTGGTTACTAAACATTTGATACTAAAAATTGGTGTAGAGTACGAAGGATTGGTGCAGATATTCATAAATCTATTTTTATTAATCTTGAGTTTGCGCACCGCACTTTTCAAAATACTATGAATTATGTTGATGTGTAATATTTACTATGTGACGTATTGGTTGCTATTTGACGTCACATGAATTTTTCCTTACTTGGATACAAACTTTGTCGAGAGAGATATATTTTGGTTTTGGTACTAGGCAGTCATGATTTTTTTTATCTCCTGCTAGTTTTTTGTAAATTGGATTCTGAGCTATGAAGTAGTATTGTTAATTAATAGTCTTTTATCACCTTCAAAGAAGGTTAATTTACATTTGAAGTAGTAATTTAGAGAAATGCAATTAGTGTCTTAATTTTAATGTTTTGTTTGCAATATATAAAAATAATGAATCAGCAATCTGCCTTGTTTGCTTATTGAGACGAATGTGAAGAAGTAGTATAAGATCGGCCTTGTTCATTCATTGAGCTACCATAATGCCTCCAACTCTGTACTAATGCAAACATAAACATACAACCCTGACAATTGGGTACTAAACATTGGATACCAAACATTGGAGACTAAACGTTTGATACTAAACATTGGATACTAAACACTGGATACTAAACATTGGATACTAAACAAACATTTGATACTAAAAATAAAATTTGATATTAAACATTTGATAAATAACATTTTCCCTGGGAATAACATCTGCTGGTCTAAACAGCATATTGAGCCCCTTGGAAAACGAGAAATTTGTTGGGGCCGCTGAGAAAAAAAAACAACCAAAAGTTAGCATTGGGTCGTAAACTAACCTGTAGGACTCTATTGCCACTGTCAGGCAACCCGAAAACCCTTATCAGATGCCTCAATCAGTGGAGAAAGGGTGCAGCATATACAAATTTATTTTCATTTTCTGCTAAAAAAAAATTGGAGGAGAAAGGGGGAGGGGGGGTGCTAGATGGGTATCCGTTATCATGGTTTTTTTTTGGGGGGGCCTCGTAATTCATCCGTGGTAGCCCATTGGTAAATACGCCCGTGTGTAAACAACGTTGGAGAGATAAGACACAGCGCAAGACGAAACGCTATGAACACACTCAACTAATCAGAGCTGCTTCTAAGTTGTGCAAAACGTGCACTAATATACATATATATTATATATTTCATTCGGTCTTCCAGCCAGTCAATTATGTAACGTATGAACATAGTGTTATTTTTGGTGGTGAGGAAAGCGGTCGGCGCGTCACTGATAAGGACAGCTGTTTTAAGTGGGTTTCATTGTGCCAGGAGTTTTGGAGGTTATCGGTACCTTGACAGGTCACTTGTTTTTATGAGCCAGCATGTGTGGAGCGGTTATCTAAACTCGATGTAGCAATACTTCTGTCTATGTGCACTGTTACACATAATCAAACGCAGAGCGAGGTATAAATGCTTGTGTCTATGTGCACTGTTACACATAACCAAACGCAGAGCGAGGTATAAATGCTTGTGTCTATGTGCACTGCTACAAATAACCAAACTCAAAGCGATGTAGCAATGCTTGTGTCTATGTGCACTGCTACACATAACTAAACGCTGAGCGAGACTTTGCTATAGTGGGGTTATGCTAAACCCTACAAGATACATGTAATTGGTATAATAGCAGATTAATATATATATATATATATATATATATTAGGTAATATATATATATATATATATATATATATTAGAAGTTACATCTCAATGCTTTGATTATTCACTATTTCAATGTTATTTCTCTTTCTCCTAAACTAGTATATTATTTATTAAAATTAAAAACAAAATTGTATTAGTTTTGTATTGACATTATTATAGATTTTAAAAGACATTTCTTTGTCGCATTTTCTTCAAATCACCTCGCCTTAACACCTGGGCTTCAAATGAACTAAAAAAAAAAACAGTCAAAGAAATTTCATTAACATGTTCCATGTCAGCACACCTATTACAACCTGACATTTAGAGAGCCACTAAAACAAAAACAATGAGAAACACTCAAAATTCAGGGACGAAAGGTCAAGCTCCGAAGAGATATCGACTTTTGACCCGAGTGTCCGGATTTTTATCAGGTTCTGGTGAAGTCCAATCAGGCAGAAGGACTTAATTTCATCACCCAGTACGTCGTGGTATCGAATTTCATACTTCATCTGACCCTACTAGATCTCATAGATAATAAAAAAATTAGAATCTTTATACTTAGTATTTGTTGGGGTTGCTGTTGATGTTTCTTAACTTGAAATCCTATTTCTGCAAGGTACTGAGTATTGCGATATGTAACATTCACTGAGTACAACAAATTTTTCATGAAAGGATGAGTTGTTCATCTCTTTCATTCTATAAACCTTTTATGTGATGGTTTTCGACAGTGGCCCTTCTTTCATCCCCATCATACTTGACAGTGCAATGGCAATGGAGGCACCACGGGAGACATATTTAGGTGACTGCGATTCGCCGGCAATCATACACGTAACCCACATCGTGCAGGTCGTAGTGCACCATGAAGATACAACAACATTCATCATGACTAATCTCTTTTTCCCCTCCCCCATCCCTGACCAACGCCCCATACATGTTTCTTACTTTCCAACGCTGGAGCAGATCTGGGTGTCAGCTGCGACTGCAGCACTCCGGTACCCCATGGGGTCAGTTGGACCATGGCTATTGAAGATCACAGTCAACACGATGGCAGTGCAGATGATCAGGTTCAAAATTGTAGCAAAGATCAAGACAACAGAACTGTGCAGAGGTAAAGGGAAAAAAATAAATACACTTTGCGTGTTGTGTTGATTAAATAGACATATCAGATTATTCTGAAGTATAATCTTGTCAAATAGAAATACCTTATGACGTAGAGAAATGGGATGGTGAACAGGGGGTGTTACAGTATTATAAATAAAAATAGTTTGATTTAATAATAAAATGTTGTTGTTATTTCTTCTTTTTTTAATATTTGTTTTTCAAAAAAATGATATGATTATAGTTTGTGATACAAAATGTAAAAAAGTATGAAGTGGAGAGAATTGGAACATGAATGTTTGAAAGAAATAGAACATGAATTTTTGGAGAAATAGGAAGCGAGACAAAATGGACATGAATTTGAGAGAAATGGAGCATGATCTAGCTAGAAATAGAACATAGATATGGATTAAAATCAACATGGATGTGGGTGAAATAAAGTGTCAGTGTAGTAGGAAGAAACATAATTTGGGGAGGGGGTAGAGGAGGAGGGTGTCGATAAGGTAGAAATGGAAATGGAGTAAATTAATTTGCAGTTTATTCAAGTTATTTCAATTTTATTAAAATTAGTTCTTTAACGAATTAAAATGTTGATATACAACAAATCAATTTATTTATCTGCCTTTTTTCGGATCTGTAATTCGAAACCTTTTTTTTATTCCTTATTATATAAACATAAATAAAATCTAGTTTTTATTGTAATTTCATTGAAGAAATTGTTAATTGACCCAATGGAATGTAAGGTAAAGAGTGTTAAAGAAATCGATGTCAGAATAGTAGGACATGTATGACAGAGAAATCGGGCATGTATGACAGAGAAATCAGGCATGTATAACAGAGAAAGCACGCATGTATAACAGAGAAATCAGGCATGTATAACAGAGAAAGCAGGCATGTATAACAGAGAAAGCAGGCATGTATAACAGAGAAAGTAGGCATTTATAACAGAGAAAGCAGGCATGTATGACAGAGAAATCAGGCATGTATAACAGAGAAATCAGGCATGTATAACAGAGAAAGCAGGCATGTATAACAGAGAAAGCAGGCATGTATAACAGAGAAAGCAGGCATGTATAACAGAGAAAGCGGGCATGTATGACAGAGAAAGCGGGCATGTATGACAGAGAAATCGGGCATGTATGACAGAGAAATTAGGCATGTATAACAGAGAAATCAGGCATGTATAACAGAGAAATCAGGCATGTATAACAGAGAAAGCAGGCATGTATAACAGAGAAAGCAGGCATGTATAACAGAGAAAGCAGGCATGTATAACAGAGAAAGCAGGCATGTATAACAGAGAAAGCAGGCATGTATATCAGAGAAAGCAGGCTTGTATAACAGAGAAAGCAGGCATGTATAACAGAGAAAGCAGGCATGTATAACAGAGAAAGCAGGCATGCATTACAGAGAAATCAGGCATGCATAACAGAGAAAACATGCATGTATGACAGAGAAAGCGGGCATGTATGACAGAGAAATCAGGCATGTATAACAGAGAAATCAGGCATGTATAGCAGAGAAAGCAGGTATGTATAACAGAGAAAGCAGTCATGTATAACAGAAAAAGCAGGCATGTATAACAGATAAAGCAGGCATGTATAACAGATAAATTAGGCATGTATGTGAATCAAGTAACTGTCTCCCCCCCCCCTAATCAAAATGCATGTATGTCTTACTTAGTGCTATAAAAAATAATAAACCTTCAATCAACAGCCATGGAGGGGATGGGTGGTTATGCGGTAAGGTGTTCGACTGTCGACCTGTGTTTACCTGGTTCGATCTACGGTGAGACGTCAAGGGAATTTTATTAGGTTCTGGTAATATTCCCCCCCCCCCCCAAACCTTGTCTCCCGTGGTGCACCCATGGTCATTATACAATTGATTAATGTGAAGATGAAAGAAGGGTACTGCAAATACTTCCCTATCATGTTTTTTTAGGAGCCAAGAGTAAAATGAATCATCCTTTCAAGTACTTCACAGATCTACCATGAGGCCAAAAAAAAAATTTACGAATCCTCGAACCAGACATTCATTTTATTCACCTTACTCCTTCCCACTTTTTAAATCTCCTACTCACCGGGTTAAAGGTCAATGACGTAACACACCCAGTATGTTCATAAACAGTTAGTGTAAAAGGCGTACCACCCAGAAAAGAAATTTCGATTAAAAAAATGTAAAAACAAAAATGTCTACATTAAATTTGACATCGAGAGTGACTAAAAAAACAAAACTTTTTTTCACAATTAATTATTCGTAAATAATATAATTTTTCTATATATTATATTATTATTATTATTATACACAATTTTGGAACACCTTTTTCTTTTTTTATTTAGTCTAGAGAAAAAAAAGGAAATAACAATTAAAAACACAGAAAGCAAAGGTAAGAGAATGCCGGTCTGGTCTAAGGAAAAGGAAATGACATTCTTTACAGTTAAATGTTGAAAATGAAGTATGAGGAGATGCTCCTTTAGCAATGATTCAGTAATGTACCACAATAAATAGTTAGAGATGATGATTTAAAACACTTTCTTTATAATTTATATCCTGTGGCACACATATGTATATATTCAAATGAAATGTCAGACAATAATAAGGACCAGGCTTTGAAGCGATTTGTAAACAGGTTGGTAGAAAGATATACGTTTATATTCTTTGATACATGCATATATACAAGTATAACACAGTTGGAGTCCAGGCCTTGAGACAAGACGCAGACAACTAGTTAGTAATATATACTTAGTATATTCAATGATACACATATATATATACAAATAAGTCACTGTTATAGACCATGCCTTGAGACGAAACGCAGAAAGCTTGGTAGTAAGATATAAATAAACGGTTAAAATAACTTACTCATGACGCAGTACACCTTTTGAATTAGACTCCATACCACTTTCACTCTACTGTGACCCACATCTATGTTTCACTCCGTAGCCAGTGGAAAGAATTCCAGACAAACACATTTTACTTGAGTTAGAAACGTTTTCCCCGGAACAACAAAATATGTCACGCTAACATCAAGTGTTGTTTTATATTTATTTAAAAAAAAATTACGGTGACACGTTATATATAATGAGGAAAGTTTATAAGCCAGAATTTAATTTAATTTTATTTTATCATAGAACTTTTTATGGAATATTATTCCGCATAAAAGACAAGCAATCAAAAAACTGTCTATTGCTTATGGCGAAGAAATATTTCTGTACTGTGTTAGTAGGAATAGTTATTTGCATGTATCCTAAGCGAGTTTTTTAGAGCATTTTCGAAAAAAAAAATGCTCTATTGTCCCCGTTTTGTCTGTCTGTCTGTCATCACCCTAGATCTCAACAACCATAAGTCCTAGACCCATGATGTATATATCATTTTGTAGGTCTTGGCCTGCCATGTGTACATCAAAAGTTCATTTCGCGATAGGACCTCTGAGGGCCGGGCTTCAGGGCTCCTAAGGGGCTTATATATTATATATACACCTTGTACGTTCAATAACCCATTCATTTGGTGCGAAATACTGCAGCACGTAGTTTCATCAAGATTTATTAAGAAACTCATCAAATGAAATAGTAAGCTTGTGTTCTGAGTTTAATTGAAAGTATCAGAGCTATGCAACAATTGACGGAGTTTTCGGACGATTAAATGACTACAATTTCGAATGTTTTCAATTATGAGTCCTATTTCAGTAACCACAAACCACTTGTAGTTAGATTTAAGAGAAAATAATTTTTTTTTCAAATATAAAGAAACGTCTTTATAATATTTTTTTTACAGATATATGCATTACACAATTGAATTTATAAACATTTCCAAAATTTACAAATATTTACTGAAAGCTAACAAACGTACTGATACATAACATGAAAATGCGCTAACACGTCCTGTGTCCAGAATGGAACAGGCTTAATTGCTTGTTTTTTTATACTGAACAATTCTGCTCGGCAAACTTATTTCAACACGCGGAACACTTCAGCTGTTACTGATATTTGGCGGCACATTTTTTTTAAATATTAAGTATTAATAAATACTGTAGTACACAAATAACGTGCCCTTATATTTTAATTAAGAAAAAATGAAACAAATAAAACCGAGACTTGAGTGTTTTTGATGCAGAGTGATGGCTGCGTTTGTTTGTTGTTTGTTTAGTTTTTGAGCAAAAAAAATTGCATGTTTGGTTCAAATTTTTTAAAGAGCTTTGCAATATAACTTATGTTGTTTGTTTGTTGATCGGTTAGTTTGTTGTTGTTTTGTTTTTGTTTTTTTAATCAATAATTTAAAATGATGTTAACACATGTTCATTATAGTTGTGGATATACAGTGACTCTATGTTGGTTATATGTATAGTGGATATACAGTGACTCTATGTTGGTATATCTGTATAGTGGATACACAGTAACTCTATATTGGTATATCTGTATAGTGGATATACAGTAACTCTATGTTGGTTATATATATATAGTGGATACACAGTAACTCCATGTAAAGCAGACGAAACAACAGACGATACAGCAGACGATACAGCAGACGTTACAGTAGACGATACAGCAGACGATACAGTAGAACTGCATTAAAACGCCATTCTTAATACCTTTTTCTTTTTTTTTTTTTTTGATAAACGTGTTAGACAAATCGTTTATCTTTTCGAGTATTTCTAAAACACAAATGTCTATCAAAATTATTGTCAAAATTAACCTTTTATTTTTTTTTCCAAATAAAGCCCATGATTCTGGCATCAACAATAATCTAGGAAATAATTTAATTGTCCGGTGTTTTCTTTATTTTAAACGTACAAATGTGTTGAATGTTAAAAAACAATAATTCAAATAATTTTTTGTTTGTTTCTGTATTTAAAAGACCACACGACGAGGGGTTCAGTTAAGCAGTGACGTAGCGAGCTGAACTGTCCCACTCAAGCACACCTGCGCAGCCTGCCATTTCGGGCTGAGGGTACAGGCACATTACACCTTCCCTTCTGTCCGAGTGGCAGGAAAAACACCTGGTCTTGCCATTCTGGCCGATTAGCTGTACACACCCCCTGTGCTGATCTGACCAGATTGGGCAAGTCATAAATAAAACCCTCTTTTCTGGTAAGGATGGCAGACGTGCATCAGCGCCGCCAACAATGCTGGTGTGGTTGGCACACTACACCCTATCATGCTGGCAATGGCGGCGTATAAAAAAAATTAAACGAATAGTGTTCAACGTTCATTTCCCAACATTATAATTTTCACGTCAAAAACAATTCATGTCATAGTACTAGCTCTGTTTGGGAAGTGAATCATGTAGAGATGATCATAGAGGCCGATCAATATTTCTAAGTAAAACGACTAAGCGCTTCTTGCTGGTGAGTGTAGATAAAGCAATGCCTAATAAACTAGTGAAGATTGCAATCAGTAGTTTAAAGTGATAGGGACGAAGGCGGTAGTCACTGTAAAGGCTTATAGTACATGAGTTGATGTACTTAGATGCAAAATAAAATGTATGATCGGTACAGGTCATGATTAAATAGTCTTTTACAGAAAAGTGTATTGTTATATTTGTTAGTGTGTGATGATAGTGAGCCGTTGACACGTAGACTGGATGTAAGACGTGTAGATAGTGAAATCGTGGACTGTTAGTGTGTCATGTTAGTGAGCCGTTGGCACGTAGACTAGATGTAAGACGTGTAGATAGTGAAATCGTGGACCGTTAGTGTGTCATGTTAGTGAGACGTTGGCACGTAGACTAGATGTAAGACGTGTAGATAGTGAAATCGTGGACCGTTAGTGTGTCATGTTAGTGAGACGTTGGCACGTAGACTAGATGTAAGACGTGTAGATAGTGAAATCGTGGAAAGTTAGTGTGACACGATAGTAAGTCGTTGGCACGTAGACTAGATGTAAGACGTGTAGATAGTGAAATCGTGGACTGTTAGTGTGTCATGTTAGTGAGCCGTTGGCACGTAGACTAGATGTAAGACGTGTAGATAGTGAAATCGTGGACTGTTAGTGTGTCATGTTAGTGAGCCGTTGACACGTAGACTAGATGTAAGACGTGTAGATAGTAAAATCGTGGAAAGTTAGTGTGACAAGAGCTTCAGTTTGCTTGACTAGGGTTGTGTATAAAACAAATTGTCACTTCATGCAGTGGCGTCACTAGGAACGTGCAGGCCACACCAGGTGACACCAACCTAGGAGGGACACCAAATTTAAGAGGGCTAAATTTCATTGCAGAAAGTACTCGGTCTTGTCGGGTTTTATAACCGATCAAAGTAAAAAAACATGACTAGTTTCACGGGGTGCCACCATACAGGGCAGTAGCAAGGGGTACCACCATACAGGGCAGTAGCAAGGGGTACCACCATACAGGGCAGTAGCAAGGGGTACCACCATACAGGGCAGTAGCAAGGAGTACCACCATACAGAGCAGTAGCAAGGGTGCCAGCATACAGAGCGTCTGGCGCCTAGGTAAATGAATACAATTCAAAGCTGCTAGAATCAATCTAGAGTAGCTAAAAAACGTTCTAAAAAATGACGCATGTAGTCACGTGGTTTCATGAAAGTGAAGACGTAGTTTACAAACTCAGTTTAAGTAAAGACATCTTTCTGAAATACAATCAGTGATACTAACTTTTTTATTGCTAAAGTAATTAATAGTAAAGAAAATTCAAAAATATGTACCATTGCTCATGGTGAAAGTCTTGAGGGGGTAACACCCTGAATTTTCCGCACAGGGTGACACCAACCATACTTAAGCCACTGACTTCATCAATTTTTATAGTCATGTCTGCTGAGGATTTCTTGAAGTATTTTAAAATAAGTCAGTAAACTAATAAAGTCAACCAACAAATTGAGTTAATCAATTAATCGCGTCAATCAATTACTTTCTACCTTACCTTTGAAATTATATTTTTTTTTCATGTCCGTCAATGAGTGCCATTTTCTATTGTTCGTTGTTTACAATGGTTTATCTTTAATTATTTCCGTTCAATATAGATATAAAATAAACGAGCACAAGGAAGTAGAAAATAATTTATAAGTATAGATATAAATAATTAAGTGGGCGTTTTCATTTTATATATATATATATATATATATATATATATATATATATATGTATATATATATATATATATATATATATATATATATAGTTTTTTTTATCACTAAAATAATTGTAAGATCTGATCAACCATAACATGGGTTTTAGCCTTATTCAATCCAGTAGGTCACAGAGTAGGTCATAAAGCCGTGCAGTCTAATGTAAGTTATGTTTTACTAGATGTACCCTGCAAAACCTTTGCATATTGTTATATCCCCTTACTCTTGATCAGTAGGCTAGGTGATTTTTTGTTTCGGGCAGATCCGATTTTTTCATGATTGTGTTTTAAACTGAAATACTGTTGTATTAATTCTTTACTTTCGATTTAATACAGAGCCGAAATCGCTTATATATATATATATATATAAATGCTCTATTGTAATAAAAACTACAATGATTTGAATGATATTATATGCTAATTATTAATTTTTGATATTGGGGACTTTTACATTTCATAATTAAAAGCACAGAAACTATTGAAAACTGTAGATAATATCAAAAAGAAAAAAATGAATCGAGACACAGGGGATGACGCCATTTTGAATTCTTGTTTTCCGCTTTCGATTTAACACACACTGGAAATGAATAATATTCTATATGATATATATATATATATATATATATATATATATATATATATATATATATATATATATATTATTTTAAAATTATATGAATTCAAAAAACAAAGGTAATTTTTCTTTTTATTATCATTTAAACATTTGTTAAAAAAAAGCAGAATTAAGGTTCCGATAAGTGTGGCTTCTTAGATCATTGTTTTACAATGTGTCCATAAGCCCCATGTCACAAATATAGCCCATGTTATTCAAACATTTCTTCCCGTATTAAATAATAATAACTGAGAACTACAAACTTAGTTAAATATTCTACCACAATAAGTATAACAAAATATTCTACCACAATGAGTATAACGAAATATTCTACCACAATAAGTATAACAAAATATTTTACCACAATGAGTATGACAAAATATTATACCACAAGAATTATAAAAAAAAATATTTTACCACAATGAGTATAACAAAATATTCTACCACAATGAGTATATCAAAATATTCTACCACACTGACTATAACAAAATATTCTACCACAATGAGTATATCAAAATATTCTACTACAATAAGTATTAAAAAACTAGATGTACCCTGCAAAGCCTTTGCACAGAGATAGTCTATTGTAAAGCCAGTGCCAAACCTAGGGATTTGGGGGCCCGGGGGCTTGGCTTCTTTTGAGACCCCTGCATTTTGACATTCGACACCCCTACCCTACGTACGCCTCTGTGTTCAGCTTTGATACATTTTTTCAAAATATTTATTTTTAATTTATGAAATAGTAAAAAATCTAATTAGTTATTGTTTCTTTTTCTTACAACATCCTAAAGGATAAATTATTTCATTTAAAAAAATGTCAAAGAAATCTAATTAGTTACTTTTCATTAAAAACACCAAAAGGATACATTCTAAAAAATAAAACAATTAAAAAAAATATGTCCCTGAGAGGAATCGAACCTGGATAGTCGGCATAAAAAAATAAGAAAACCCCAAGATGCTTGCCCATTCAGCCACCACGTCACACGATCGAAGATATAACTTTAATGTATTATTTAAAAAAAAATTGCTCGATTATTTTTCACTTCCACTTGACTTAGTTTTAGGCCTATATAATCTAATTAAAATGAAATTTTATAATAGCTGGGAAATTAAAATTTGTATAGAAATTTGCAGAATTTCTTTTTTTTTATATTATATTTTAAAAAAGAATTTTATTTACAAAATCAGATACGACAAACGCGCTCGCTAGTTTTATCGTCGGATAATTTTCGATTATTATGTTTGACGATGTTAAAATACCATCTGTTGTAATAAAAACTACAATAATTTGAATGATATTATATGTTATTTTTACTTTTAATATTTGGGACTTTTACATTTCATAATAAAAACCACAGAAACTATTTAAAACTGTAGATTTTTCAAAAAGAAGCCGCTTTCGATTTAACGCAGAATCCAAATGAATATTATATATACAGATATTTTACCACAATAAGTTATGAAAAATAGTCTAGCACAGAGGTGGGCAAACTTTTTCTATGGAGGGCCACATTGAAAACTTCATTGTTGTTGTCGGTCCGCATATATCATTTGTCTACTTCAATTACAATTTACAACGTATGAAAATTTGAATTAATGATAATAACCATGTATGTGTCATTTTTTTTTTACTTTCACGCTCTATTACACATGCACATTACATTTTAAAAATACGAACTAAATCAGTTTCTAATCCAACGCAAAAGAGTACCACAAAAAGTTTTTGCTTGCTTCTTGAAGTTAGTGCATCATATTGTCACTTTCAACAGTTCTCCTAGATAAAGAAATGTCAAATTTTGTTTTCCGTTCTAGCCAGAAAATACTTGCTGCATCAGACAACAAGCATTCCTTGATGAACTCGCCGTCCGTTTTACAATATTATGGGACATCATCAAAATGGCTTCGGTTGTAGCATCTTTAAATTATTAACCAACTCCTGGCATTTCCTTTTTCTTCCTTCGTTGGTTAAATTGTGCCCGAAATCCAATTGTTTTGTTTGGTGGTGTCTTTTTAAGTTGTACTGCTTAAAGACGCTCATGCTACAGCAAGCAGGCTGCTTTGCTCCCAACTCTGGCGAAGCAGTATTTAGCAGTCGATTATTAAAAACATGGCTTTCTTCTTCAATCTTTCTTTTTTTTCGGCATCACTCATGGTTAAATCAACGTCTATTCGCTTATAAATTACAATTTTTACAAAACCTTTCAAAATATAAATAGTAAACAAAAACCTTTTCCATTTTTTTGAAAAGCAGATTCGAAAATAGATGTTAAGAGTTAATGACTACTAATCACTGATATTCTGAAATCATTAAACCGATTTAATATCCCTAGATTTTAATGAAATAGTCGGAATAAAATTTCAAAAATATTGCAAACAACTCTAAACAAAGAAAATTACCATCGACACAGGATCGTAACATGTACATGCATTCGGGCCGCATAATATACTCTGACAGGCCGCATGCGGCCAACAGGCCGTAGTTTGCCCACCCTTGGTCTAGCACAACTAGATCGTGTTATTTCCTTGGTTTGGCGTCACCATATAAAATATATCTAAACACCTGGCCAACAGTCGAGTTGTCAGTTTGGATGGAGGCCTCAGTTTTCGGTAATTTTCCGTGCTCCCTCCAGATATGCATGGCGTACTGATGGGTCCAGTCGTAGGATTGACTCGCATCGATTAAAAGAGAAGTCTCGTACCATTTTGGACGATACAGGTTTGGTATAATGTTGACGTGACTTATGTTTTTCTTGTAGATTTGAAAGGCCGTCTAAATGAAGAGGCAAAAAAAAAAACACTTTTACTGTTCGGCTATTTTTAGATGATAATTAAGTCAAACAAAATAGTGGTGGTTGGGGAGCGGAGGGGGTTGAAAAAAATGTGTGTACTTTAATGAAATGTAGGTCAGGGAGGTTTAAGATAAAATGACGTCATCAATAGCTGCCTTTTGGAAATGGTAGTTCCGCATGCGTGAATGTGATTTCTTGGTTAATGCGCGCAAAAGACGGTCCCACAATGAAGTAAAAGTGTATAGCCACGATATTTTTTAAAGTTTATATGGGGGGGGGGGTGCAATGGCGTAACAAGCTTAACTCGCGCCCGGGGCACAATACCTTTTTAGCGCCCTCCCCCCATTCAAAAACCTCATAATATTATATGTTAAATATACAATTTGGCGCCCCTTTGTGCGTATCGCCCGGGACATGATGACCCACCTTTCCCCGCCCCTTTCATTACGCCTGTGAGGGAGAGGGTAAAATATTGACATTTTATTATGGGAGTGAGGAGGTCATTGAAAGTTGGCAGTTTTTAATTTTTTCACTACTCTCGTAGCTATAAACTAATTTTTCTTCAAAAAATATTATCATTTATAATTGTAAACAAAGAAAATTAGTCCAAGCTCATTGGCGTCGTTTAGAGGCTAGTACAGCCAATCAGAGAAGGAGGGCATCCCGAAAAATGCATGCCTAACACACATTCTTACGAGCGCCACGTGAGCTACAATTAGTTGTCATGAGCCCGGCACACGACGAAAATTGGAGCCATTTAGTCTTGCAGAAAATGTTCGTATACTATTTTATATAACTTTAACATGAAATATGCGTACAATTGTTTAACAGCTAACAACGAAGAATAATATGATGTATCAAAGTAGCGAACTTAGCATTGGTATAGCAGCTAACTACAAACATTAATGTGATGTGTTGAAGTAGCGAACTTAGCATTGGTATAGCAGCTAACTACAAACATTAGCATTGGTATAGCAGCTAACTACAAACATTAATGTAATGTGCTGAAGTAGTGAAATGGCGACTCTATCTCGTCCATAACATTGCCATTGTTGTGAACAAGTAAACCAGCGGGTTTTATTTTGTTTGTTTTTTTTTAATGTGCTTTTTTCGAGTCACTGTAATGATGATATATTTATCAGAGGCGTAGCTGGGGGGGGGGCGGGGGTACATATGTCCCCGGGCGCTACTCAAATGGGCCGCCAAATTTATAT
Source organism: Bulinus truncatus (assembly GCA_021962125.1). Taxonomy (NCBI): domain Eukaryota; kingdom Metazoa; phylum Mollusca; class Gastropoda; family Planorbidae; genus Bulinus; species Bulinus truncatus. Next base: position 1,540,136 of record JAGDYQ010000017.1, on the reverse strand, counting down.
TTTATATATAATATTATATGATTTTCGAATGCGGGGGGGGCGCTAAAATGTATTAAAAAGGTATTGTGCCCCGGGCGCGAGTTAAGCTCGTTACGGCACTGATATTTATTTCTTAGATCCTATAAACCGGTTTTGCAGTCACCTTCTTTCATCCCCCAACTTTTCCGAGAGTGCAGTAGCCACGGAGTCACCATGGGAGACATGTAGGTGTTTATGACTAGCATGGAGTCAAACCCGTAGCCCACAACATCCAGGTCTTAGCGCCACCTTAAACTATGTGTTTAGAAGTTGGTATATAAAGTATGATTGGACAATTTAAAAAAAAAAAGATTCACAGACCTACAAAACTGAAACGAATCTGATAAGCCTTTTTCATTCTGTCACGTGGGCCATCACGTGAGGTATCAAACAGCCCGTGGGCCACCAGCTTGACATGCCTGTCGTTAAAAATATTTTAATAAAGGGTCTCAAAATTTGTTTGCGAAGCCACTATCAGAACTACAGAGCGCTGTTTGACGAATATAATTGGCCAATGAAATAAGTACCGTCATTGAGAAGGTTCATTGTTTGGCCTTGTAGTCTCGGTAACCTTGGTACCACTCTTTTATAAAGGTGTTCCTTCTTTTGCTGACCAAAAATGCGTTGGCCATTTCAAGGTTTTCTGTCAGTATACCTGCACCGAGGTCATAGCCTGAGGACGTAAGAGAAATGTTTGAGTGGAGGCAGCACATTTTTTTTATTTTTAATGAGCAGGTGCTACATCTATTGTCGTAAGTTCCAGCTGTGTACGAAGTATGTTAATGTGATCGTACTTTAGCTACAAAAACAGTCATTGACCAATTTACATTATTGAAATGGTTTTCGCCTTCATATGATTGTTAAAAGTTATACGAAGACCTACGTCTTGATGGGCTCTGACTGACCTGATTAGCACTAATTGCCCTAATTAGCACAAACTGCCCTGATTAGAACTAACTGCCCTGATTAGCACTAACTGCCCTGATTAGCACTAATTGCCCTAATTAGCACAAACTGCCCTGATTAGAACTAACTGCCCTGATTAGCACTAACTGCCCTGCTTAGCACTAATTGCCTTCATCAGAATTAATCGTCTTGAATAGCACTAATTCCCATGATTGTCAAATCATGTATAGCAATAGAATCATCCGTACAGCTGATATAGCCACGACTCGTAGATGCCACCTCACACATATAGTAGTAACCTGTTGTACACAGATTGAAATAAGTCAGTTTTATTTTATAATACAACAAATCTTTTAATAAATAAACATTTTGTTGAAGTATTTTTGTTGTTTTTTTATTTGTTTGCTTCTTTCATTTTTTCCTCCTCTACTGTTATAAAAAAATAATCTCTAACGAAACATTCTTTAATAAGAAAAATGCACATTAAAAAATTAAAAAAGGGTCACCCGGTCGTATTGTTGAAATAATTATATTCGATAACGACAACTTCCACTTCCATAATTTTTGTAGAATTGACTTTTGACCCGTAAAAGCAAACTTAAATAAATGAGGATTCAGTACTTGACATGAGTAACTCCCGTTATTTCAAATACATCAGAACGTATTGAGTGTAGCAATGTAGAGACAGGCAAATACAAACTAAACAAACACAGTGAGTCTAGCAACGATAAAAAGATTCGATTCAAAATATTTAGGGTGTCATAAACCATACAACAGCTGTACAAATAGGTTGGTGTGCAGTTCGCACACCAATTTATCATGACGTGCATTTTAACTAGGGTATGTAAGGCCATTTAGTTCAACGCAACTAAGGTGTGGTGAAAACAATGAGAGAAAATACATCTTTCAACAGTGCTCTTCAAACATTGATCAACTAATGTGTCACAGGCACCTAACGAGATCCTTGTGCCTGTTGTCTATGAGTATGATCACCTACTGAGTTTTGGCCAGTACTTGTATTTTTCCAAGCCGCGTGGTTCGACAAGACGCGCACAACAAAACAAGAAATAAGAACTTAACAAATACAAGTACAACGAGTAGTGTTTATTTACATCGAGTTAACCATTGTGCCATGAAAAGGGCAGGTAGCTTTATCGGCTACCACAACAATACCATAGTAAACATTTAATACAGCAAGACCCAATGGTCCTTACCTGGGGCTGGTAGTTCTAAAAAGAACTCAGACCTGAGCTGGTCGAACTCTTACATCGGAAATCTACATAAGCTTATAAACTTACCATTTTCGAACATAGTATTGTCTTCGATAACACAAACTTTCACTTAATTTTGCTTTCTCCTTTGACGAGAACTTGTCGAAAATTTAATTGCAGGATTGGATAAAGACAAACAACAAACACACAAATAGAGATTTATAAAGACAAATAACATACCCACAAACAGAGATTGTACAAAGATAAACAACAAGCCCACAAACAGAGATTGTATAAAGACAAATAACATACCCACAAACAGAGATTGTATAAAGATAAACAACAAGCCCACAAACAGAGATTGTATAAAGACAGCAAACCCACAAACAGAGATTGTGTTAAGACAAACAACAAGCCCACAAACAGAGATTGTATAAAGACAAACAACAAGCCCACAAACAGAGATTGTATAAAGACAAACAGCAAACTCACAAACAGAGATTGTATAAAGACAAATAACATACCCACAAACAGAGATTGTATAAAGACTTACTACATGCCCACAGAGATTGTATAAAGACAAACAACAAACTCACAAACAGAGATTGTATAAAGACAACAAACCCACAAACAGAGATTGTATTAAGACAAACAACAAGCCCACAAACAGAGATTGTATAAAGACAAACAACAAGCCCACAAACAGAGATTGTATAAAGACAAACAACAAACTCACAAACAGAGATTGTATAAAGACAAATAACATGCCCACAAACAGAGATTGTATTAAGACAAACAACAAGCCCACAGAGATTGTATAAAGACAAACAACAAACCCACAAACAGAGATTGTATAAATACAAACAACAAACTCACAAACAGAAAATAAAGCTAAATAACAGTGTAGTAATACAAGAGTAAGTAACTATTTGCCTGTTTGATTGTACGCGGGATCTATATTAAACCTTATAACCTCATTAGTACTCAGGACTCATGGTTAGTCAAATGTCTTTGTAAAACTGATAACGCCCACTTATGGCAGATAGTGCAAATAGGTCTCAAGATTAGACTAATCAATACGTCCACAGAAATAATACTGATATAAACTGTAATGTACAAGGTGGCCCGAAAGTAGGTTTACGGTTATTGCGTAGAGTATTTATTTGAAAATTCGAAACTATAACAGCGGGAAATTTGTTATACTGTTAGCATAAGCATAAACAATTTAATCTCTCAGATGCTCAAAATGTCCTCCTTCAAATCTCTCCAGGACACTCTGACACAGAGTGCGGACCAAATTCCGATCTTCATAAATTTCTGTGAATTCGAGATTAATGTAATCTTTTAAATCATTTATTGTTTTGAGTTTTTTCGCATAAATCTTGTTCTTAACAACACCCCTAAAAAAAAGAAATCCATACGTGCTACACTCAATACGTTCTGATGTATTTTAAATTACGGGAGTTACTCATGTGAAGTACTGAATCCTCATTTATTTAAGTTTGCTTTTACGGGTCAAAAGTCAATTCTACAAAAAAGAAATCCATACGTGCCATGTCAGGTGGCCAATCGATGCTGCCCCTTCTTCCGAACCAACGCTGTGGAAAAACTTAGTTATGGTTGGCTCTTATCAAGTAAAGAGGTAGCTTAACATAGTAAAATAAATTACAATCAGAATGGAAAAAGCTGTTTATGTAAGTTACATTTATACTCTGAGGAATGTTTTGTATATTGGTATTACTCAACAAGTAACTTCAACTATATAAGATTTAATTTAATAACTGTAAACCTACATTTGGGCTACTTTGTATTTCCACTGTTAACCTCTGCCCTTCCAACAATATCTTGGTGAGCTGATAGCAATTAGCACGAAGACAGTCAAAGGGGAATAGAGGCAATAACAAAACAGACCAAAAAAATATGTTTTTTTTAATAAGCTTTTAATTAAGTTTGACTTTCTGTGTTTGGGTTTGTGTTTGTGCGTTTAAATCTTGTAACTCGCTTTAGGACATCCTTTAACTTATTGAGAACACTCACATTCAGCACACGTGAAAACTCTACACGATTTTAATAATTTCGACTTCGTGAAGAATTTTTGTTTGTTTTTCCATCCCATATCCGTTGTGGTCGTTGGGTGAACGGTTGGATACATCAACAGATGTGCTGATATATTTTATTTCTGTGAGCTTTTAGACTTGGTGGTGGCCATCTCCTCTCCAAGTCAGCGGCGAATATTTTTTGGCTTTACCAGGGATTGAACCCTGCACCTTATGCTTTGCGTCGAGTTCATTATTGACTTCGTTAGCCATCTTGATGAATTAGCCATCTTGAAGAATTAGGAAGCTAGTTGCTTTTAAATAATGTTTGTCATTAGGTATTCATTTTGAAATTATCATGAGAAAAAAGGAAGCGCAGACATGGTGTTTAATAAAGCAAAATATATGAAAAATAGCGGTGTTGGTTCTGCGTTAAATCAAAAAGTAAAGAATTAATACAACAGTATCCCAGTTTAAATCGCCAAACGTAAACAATAGTAATAAAAATCATGAAAAAATCGGATCTGCCCGGAACCAAAAATAACACAGCATACTGATCAAACCTAAGGAATAAAAATTCTAAGCAAAGGTTTTTCAGGGTACAGCTAGTAATGAATATTTTTTGTAGTCTAATATACACATACACTAGCCAAATTAAGTTAGAGTGTGCAAACTATAAGAAGTCTTAATTCTACCAAAACTAAAAAGTGTCACATTAAAAAGTATTGTATTAAAATGTACTAAAAAAAACTAAAAAAAAACAACATAAGTTCCTAGATATGTAAATAATGATTACAAAAAATGTAATTCAAATATTTCTTTACATTAAATGATATAATCATCACTAAACAATTAATCTGTATTTCTCATTGGCCAATAACCCTGTTGATGTAATAAAAAAAAACATTAAAGTAAACAAAAAAACATAAAAGACATGTTCGGGAATATCATTTTTTTAACTAGCTAAACAGAGCTTTCCAATTTGAATGCACTAACCTATATTTTTTTGTTTTTGATACTTCTTCTTCTTCTTTGTTCTCGATATATGATTATGGAGGATTTCAAACGACCAGGCCTATAGTTATGATGAACTGCACGGTGGCATCCAGGTCCGTCTCGCTCCCATAAAGTTTTTGATTGAAGGAGGTCATCTGTGGCCAGAACCTGTTGCGAGCTGTGTCATGTAAAGGGCATGTTTGGAGAACATGTTCTGCATTCTCTGGAGACATCCCACATGGGCAGTCCTCACTGTTTCCAATGCCTAGCCTTCGGAACATGTGTTGTCTTAGTCTGTTGTGCCCAGTTCTGAGTCTGAAGATAATATTTTGAGTTACTTCTGGGAAGATTATAATAGGGGTCGTTTTTGTCATGATCTGGGTGATTCCTCATCCATTCCTGCTGGATCCGTTCACCTATACAGCCCTTCATTTCTTCCGCATCCAGAGGGACATCCACCTGTATTTTTTTGCTGCCAGATTTTGCCAATTGGTCAGCAATCTCATTGCCATCTACCTTGGTGTGTCCTGGTATCCATTGCAGAACTGTTTCCTTTGAGTTTTGGGTCAATTTATGAAGAGCTGTTCTGAGCTGGGTTAATTGAGTGTAGTGAGGATCCTGCAGAGACTGTATAATTTTTTTGGCATCTGTGAGTATGACTATGTTGCTGTTTGGTGAGGAGTTTGTGAGTATGTTGACAGCTTCTTCAATTGCTTCTTTTTCGGCTTTGAAAGAGTCTGAAGTTTTCCCAGTGGGCATACTATGTTTTATTATTTCTCCATTTGGCCATTCTATATAGATTCCAGCACCTCCATTTTGGCAGTTTGTTTGCGAGGAACCATCTGTGAATGCTCTTATCCATAGAGAACTGGGGTAGAGTTTGTTTATTTCATTCATTGCCGTTGCAGAGAGAGTGTTAGTATCATATTTAGATTTTTTCTTTATTCCAGCTAGGGAGTCTCTCGTGGTTATTGGACGGAAGGAGTCCCAAGGGGGCAAGTCACTGTAAGGTTTTGTTTTCTTTAGGGAGACTGTATCCAGGTTGTATTTTTGTTTTAATTTTCTAGCTGCTGTAATGAAGTTTGATCTTTGCAGTCTTTGAGTAGAGTTAGACTTTTGTACTCTCTTGTTAAGCGGGTGGTTTTCCAGTGTTACAATTTTTGTGTATTGAGAGAGTATTTTGTTGTCCCTTCTTTCTTCAGTAGTTTGTAGAGATGTTATACTTTCCATGGTTGTGATTGGCGTTGACCTCATACCTCCTGTCATAATTCGTAGCCCAATGTTTTGAACTTTGTCCAGTTTTTTAAACTTGTTTAGGCTGCTGTTCCCCAGGCAGTGGCTCCATATTCCAGGCTGGGACTTACGTAGCTGGTGTAGGTTTTTTTTAGAACAGACATGTTCGCTCCCCAGTCTGTGCCAGCTAGTTTATTCATTAGATTTATGCGTTTTATCCCTTTGGACTGAGTTACTTCTATTTGTTTAGACCATGTGAGTCTAGGGTCGAAGGTGACACTTAAGTAGACTGGGTTGTTGTTTATTTCAACTGGATAATTTTTTAAGGTAAGCTTTATCTGTTTTTGCTTTGTTGAAAGTGTAAAGATTGTGTATTGAGTTTTGTTTGCGTTGACTTTCATTCCCCAGCTCTCTGTCCATTTTTCTAGTTGTTTTAGTGAGTCTTGAAGTCTGAATTTAGATGTTCCAACGGATTCTTCAGTACTTATTAGGGCAAGGTCATCTGCATACATGCTGCATTTTACTTTTCTGGGTAATGTTTCTTTTATGTCGTTTATATAAATCAGGAAGAGTGTAGGAGACAGAACCCCTCCCTGGGGAACGCCGTTTTTTAAGAGTTCAGTGTTGCTTCTGTATCCATGCATGCGGACAGTGGCTTTTCGGTTCGACACATATTCTTTTATCCAGTTGAGCATCCTGTTGGAGATATTATTTTGTATTAATTTTAGAATTAGCCCTTCTTCCCACACTTTATCAAAAGCCTTTTCCAGGTCCACCCATACTATGGTTGTGTGTTTCTTTTCTTGGAATCCGTCTTCTATCTCTTGTGTGATGAAAGCTATTTGGTCTTCTGTAGATCTGTACCTTCTGAAACCTCCTTGTTCCTGGGTTAGTAGACTATTAGTTTCTAGAAACCAGGTTAGCCTTTTGTTAATAATTTTTTTCTATTAATTTGCATACACAGCTTGTTAGGCTTATAGGTCGGTAGCTGTCTGCTTTATTCGGGGGCTTCCCTTTTTTATGGATGGGTACCATGATAGCTTTTTTCCAGATGGTTGGAATTTTCCCCTTTTTCCAGCTGGTGTTGAATAGCTGTAATAGTTTCTTTTTGGTTTTTGGGCCTAAGTGGGTAAGCATGGCATTTGTGATTTTGTCTAGGCCTGGGGCCTGTTTTGGTTTCAGGGTTTTTAGGGCATCTTCAAGTTCTTTTTTCGTGAGCGATTTAGTCATGCACTCATGTCGGGGTGGTGGGTCAGATTGTTCATTTCTGAGGATCTCATCGTTGACTTCTTTGGACCGTTCTTTGCTGATATTTATTGATCCTGCGTTTTTGAAGTTGGTCATAAGTTCTTGAGCAGCTTCTTTTCCCGTCAATTCCTTATTGTCTGTTTCTAAAACAATTGGGGCTGCCCTGTTTTCCTCTTGGTTTAGGCACTTGGCTATGTCCCAGAGCTTATGTCCTTCTTTGTCGTAGTTTAGGCCTTCTGTTTTCTCGTGCCAGCTTTTTCTAATTGTCTTTAGGTATTCTTTTTGGTATGTTGCATTTGCTGCCTTGAGATGAATGTTGTTTTCAATGGTAGGCATGTTTTCTACTATGTTTCTGGCTTCGGCTGCATTATCATGGAGCTCTTGGAGGTGTTCAGACCAGTTAGGAATGTAGTTTCGCCTTGCTCCTTTTGGAATAGATTCTTTTGCTGCTATTAGTATCGCTTTGGACAGTGCAGAGTAGGATGAGTTGATTTTATTGGTTTTGCAATTGATTAGGGCAGAATAGTTGTCTGTGAGATTTTGGAAAAGGTCCCAGTTAGCTTTCTTGTAGTTCCATCTGGGGTACAGTGAGTTATTATATGGGCAGGGTTTTCTTTTGAAGGTGATTATTATTGGTCTGTGGTCACTTGTTGCCAGTTGATCCATAACTTGTCTCTTGCTGCCTTTAGAGATGTTATTTGAGGCGAAGGCAATGTCTGGGGTAGTTGACGTTAGCCAAGTTCTGGAATAAAAGGATGGCTTGTCATCTGGTTTATTTAGTAAGGTCAGCCTATTTTCTCCTTGCCATTCTTCGATTTCTTCTCCTCTGGCATTTAGGTCTGGGTACCCCCAGCTTTGTGAGTGACTATTCATATCACCCACAACAATGCTTTCTTCACCATAAGGGAGTTGTATCCGGTCTAGTTCCAATTTCTTGTCGGGTGGACAGTAGCAATTGAATAGGCTTATATTTCCTTCTGGGAGTAGAAGCTTAGTGCCCAAGAATTCTGTGTCACTAGAGGGAGGTATGTTGATATCAGTAGTGGGGATATCATTCTTAACTAGAGTAATCACTCCTCCTTTTGGTCGGTTGTCTCTATCTTGTCTATAACAGGTGTATCCTCTAATAGAAAAGCGTATGTTGCTATTTAGTGGGATTCTTGAATGCAGGCAATATCTACTTTTTGTTGATAGAGGAATACTTTTAGGGCCTCCTTTTTTTTTGTATTCCTTCTGCGTTCCATTGGAGGATTGTCAGTATGTGTTTATCTTGTTTGGAGTCAGTAGAGTTTGCTTCCTTTCCTCTGCTCCTGACTCTACAGGCAGAGGAAGAAGAACCACAAGCTCGCTTGGGTGGGCTCCTTCGAGGTGGAGAGCCCGGCCCCCTACCTGCGCGGCGGGATTCCACAGGCAGGACGCCATATCTATTTTGCGGGTTTTTTTCCTCCATATTCGTCGAGGTTGCGTGGCTGTATGTTTTGCGCCATTAAGGCCTACTGCCTCCGTCTTCAGCCTTCTGTTTTTCTGGATTTGCTTCCATAGCCTTTGGTCAGCCAAGACCATCTGCAAGGCAGCAGTTGATTTAATTTTGGAGTTTTCTCTCCTAGATGTCTGCTATCCTTAGCTAACGGCCTCATCTGGCCGGGTTTAGAGTTTGAGCGCTCTGTGTTCGCTTTTTGCTATCATTTCTTAGGGTTTTTGAGGCATTTTTTATAAAGGTATCCTTACCACGGGACACCTCACCTCACCCTCCATGACAGCAAACCAGTTAGTCCGCGACCGCTTATTTAGTATTCACGGCTGACCCTTATATCTAAGGGTCTTTCCCCTATCCGCCAGCTGGGGACGCGCTTGGTAGGAGATGGTAGCTCCCCCAAGGTTTTTGATACATTTTTTGTTTCATTTGTCCCAGTATAAGTTTTGACTGTGAAAACACCTGAGACACAGTAGTTAAATAGGTCTCTACACTCTACTCTTTGTCATGTGGCCACCTGTCGAATTGGTTTGTTTTGGCCAGCCCATTGATTAATGCTGCAATTGCCCAGTTTAGTCATCTATTAGGTCTGAGTCAGCTCTAATCGAGTATTTCTTACAGCTATGAGTCACCTCTAATCGAGTATTTCTTACATCTATGAGTCACCTCTAATCGAGTATTTCTTACAGCTATGAGTCACCTCTAATCGAGTATTTCTTACATCTATGAATCACCTCTAATCGAGTATTTCTTACATCTATTAGTCACCTCTAATCAAGTATTTCTTACATCTATTAGTCACCTCTAATCGAGTATTTCTTACATCTATGAGTCACCTCTATTCGAGTATTTCTTACATCTATGAGTCACCTCTAATCGAGTTTTTCTTACAACTATGAGTCACCTCTAATCGATTATTTCTTACAGGTCTGAGTCACCTCTAATCGATTATTTCTTACATCTATGAGTCACCTCTAATCGTGTATTTCTTACAGGTCTGAGTCAGCTCTAATCGAGTATTTCTTACAGCTATGAGTCACCTCTAATCGAGTATTTCTTACATCTATGAGTCACCTCTAATCGAGTTTTTCTTACAACTATGAGTCACCTCTAATCGAGTTTTTCTTACAACTATGAGTCACCTCTAATCGATTATTTCTTACAGGTCTGAGTCACCTCTAATCGATTAGTTCTTACATCTATGAGTCACCTCTAATCGAGTATTTCTTACTGGTCTGAGTCAGCTCTAATCGAGTATTTCTTACAGCTATGAGTCACCTCTAATCGAGTATTTCTTACATCTATGAGTCACCTCTAATCGAGTTTTTCTTACAACTATGAGTCACCTCTAATCGAGTTTTTCTTACAACTATGAGTCACCTCTAATCGATTATTTCTTACAGGTCTGAGTCACCTCTAATCGATTATTTCTTACATCTATGAGTCACCTCTAATCGAGTATTTCTTACTGGTCTGAGTCAGCTCTAATCGAGTATTTCTTACAGCTATGAGTCACCTCTAATCGAGTATTTCTTACAGGTCTGAGTCAGCTCTAATCGAGTATTTCTTACAGGTCTGAGTCACCTCTAATCGAGCATTTCTTACATCTATGAGTCACCTTTGGTTTGCTCACCCCCACAACCGACGCTAAAAAATGTAGAAATCATATTGTCCAGATGAACTTACTGACCTAAGAGTGGATCGAGACTCTTCAATACGACCATGTCCGTGTCCAGGTAGATGCCACCGTTCAAGTACAAAACTTGTAATCATACAATGTCAGACAGGTGACTCTGGAGTTTTACTGTACGTCCTGCTATTTTAGGTGGAGTCTCTCTGTATATAAACCTGTCAAGAAAATCTGGCATTATTTGTGGTTTGATACACACAATGAACTGTATGAAAAGTAAGAATTAAGTTTTTGATAAATATTTTCAGGTATTTTATTAGTTAATTGAATAAAGTTGTCTTTTTAGAGCATTTTCGAAAAAAAATGCTCTATTGTCCCCGTTTTGTCTGTCTGTCCGTCATTACCCTAGATCTCAACAACCATAAGTCCTAGACCCATGATGTATATATCATTTTGTAGGTCTTGGCCTGCCAATAAATGACTTTTTTCCATTTCGCGATCTGACCTCTCAGGGCCGTAAAAGGGGGCTTAGTTCCGTTTTTTGCTATATAAGCTATATTAATAAAGAGCGCCTATATCTCAACAACCATAAGTCCTAGACCCATGATGTATATATCATTTTGTAGGTCTTGGCCTGCCAAGTGTACATCAAAAGTCCATTTCGCGATAGGACCTCTGAGGGCCGGGCTTCAGGGCTCCTAAGGGGCTTATATATTATATATACACATTGTACGTTCAATAACCCATTCATTTGGTGCGAAATACTGCAGCACGTAGTTTCACCAAGATTTATTAAGAAACTCATCAAATGAAATAGTAAGCTTGTGTTCTGAGTTTAATTGAAAGTATCAGAGCTATGCAACAATTGACGGAGTTTTCGGACGATTAAATGACTATAATTTCGAATGTTTTCAATTATGAGTCCTATTTCAGTAACCACAAACCACTTGTAGTTAGATTTAAGAGAAAATAATTTTCTTTCAAATAAAAAGAAACGTCTTTATAATATTTTTTACAGATATATGCATTACACAATTGAATTTATAAACATTTCCAAAATTTACAAATATTTACTGAAAGTAACATACGTACTGATACATAACAAGAAAATGCGCTAACACGTCCTGTGTCCAGAATGGAACAGGCTTAATTGCTTGTTTCAATAACACATCCACTCAGCTTGAAAAACCACATTATTTTAACAGTAAAAATGTTATACATACAGATACACAAATGGTTGAAAGAATAATAAACCTAAAATTTACTGACAGACAGAGAATATGAAAGCCATATAGAAAAATAAATTGATAATTGCATTGACTTTTATTTTTATTTCATCAACTTATAGAAACCCTTCTACCTGAGACCAGAGACATCCCTGATGACCATCTCCCACCACGGACCTTTAGGATGTTGATCTCCTATGACGTATAAAGCTGTTGGCTGCACATGACGTTGAGCTGCCACGACTGCAATGTAGTTCTACATTTCAAACTTGTACTCCCCGAACGTCACAAAGAAAACTATTTTCGGCACCAGATCCAAGTTTTTCATGGAGCAGATCTCTGGCTCCAGCTCCGGATTAACTCCGATCTGACGTAAATAAATCCTACACAAAATGTCCGTGTGGTTAGCCACATCATTGCACATGGTGTCGGGCCCAAACGTTCTGAAAGATGGATCCAAGCTTGACAAAAATTTAACCACTTTACACGAACTTGTGTTGGAAATGTTTTCATCGTGTTTTATAAAACTTTTCGCCTCCGACTTTGACCTGGTTTTCCAGAAAGACAAGTAGCTATCGGGGCACCCACTGGGCACACCTATGTACTCAATCTTGATAAATGATTTCTCAGTCCATCTGCTCACGTCAAAAAATGTCATAAGAAATACACACACAGAGACTACGCCCACGACGAATAGGGTCACTTTTAACAGATTTGAGGCCATGTTGAAACTCAATGCTGATCTCAGAACTTCCTAATTTGAATCTCAGTTTAGCTGACTGAAAATACCTAACTCCTTGCTATAAACACACGAAGAAAACGTATCACAGAAAACTCGTCCACACCAGAGATGAGCGGACAGCGGACGCGTCCGCTTGCGGACGCAGATCCGTAGACTTTCCCGAATCCGCGGACTGACAGCGGACGCTTCGTACGGTTAAGTTGCGGACTCGTGGTCTGAAGCGGATCTTCTTTAGCGTTACCATAAAAAATTTCAAGTCATTTAAACGGCTAAATTTCAGCAATGCGGACGCGCGGACTGACTGCAAACCAATGTTGTAAGATTCTGCGGATGCGGACGCGGATCATTGATAGAAATCCATGGACGGACGCGGACGCTAAATTTCAAGATCCGAACACCTCTGGTCCACACAATCACGTTTCAGAGAATTAGAAGGGAAACTGTGCTATTTTGTGGACGTGGATAAAGAGGGAAGTTTTTTTGATGACCGAATCAATAGAAACATCTGTTCTTTTTTAATCTAACGTGTCAATATTAGAGCACTTTATGAATACATTATAGATCTTATGGATCTTTTGCAATATAGCAGGAGCATTTAATTTGTGAACAGGCATTTAGTCGATCGGGCTTTAAACGTAACATACACACATATACACTGTATGGATTAGGAATCAAGTAGTAGTATTAAGTAAAGCTCCCTTAGCCGTAACGTGGCCATCGGGCCAGATAAAGTGTATAGTACATCTGTTTCTATATCCTCGGCATATAAAGGGACTGTGTGGTTAGCACAGGGGTCGGTAACCTTTTAAGACGGAAGAGCCAAAAGTTATAATTTACAATTTTCTCAATTTTTAAAGAGCCACTAAAAATGGTTGTTTCAATATTATGGTATTTGATTAAGACGCAATTTGACATCGAAAGAGTCGCAGCTTCACATCGAAAGAGCCGCATGCGGCTCGCGAGCCGCAGGTTGCCGACCCCTGGGTTAGCACAACGCCCAGCCGCCTTTACTTCCCCAACTTTAAGTCAGGTACCCATTTAAAGCTGCGTGGAAGTGTGAGACGACTTTGCACAAAATTTCACCCGGAAAAATTACATGGGCCTCACCGAGGATCAAACCCAGGACTATCGACAGTCGAGTAGGCCTATCTACAATTCTACACCACTTGGGCCATCCGTCAGATTCAAACATCGTTAAAATGTTACTAGTGTATCGGAATCAACAACGAATCTGATAATTTTCAACCCAATATAAATCATCAATGCTGAAATAGAGTTTTTGGTCTTATATTCAGGAAAAAGTTTCTTTGTCTGTTATGTATGATAAATATGATGAGGGACTTAGATATATCAGATATCATTTAGATGAGGTTTTTTTATGTCCGCGGCTCTCAACCTATTTTTGTGACTATACCCCTAAGTATGTCCTTGGGTACTCTTCACGTGCAAATTCTCGAATAAATGAATTGACTTATTTTCAAAATGTGTGGTGGTGTGACCGTGTACCACGAACGGCTTGAATTGAAGCAAATCGTTCAAACAAACAGCTACGATGCACTTTAACGTCATCATTTGCTGCAAAAAAGAAATGAATTCCTGGAACGTTTTTTTGGTTGCCCAATACTACTTCTGATGTAGCGTTAGTTTTTAATGTTTCAGAGTTGCCTGCAAACTTGCTCTTGCTACTATCCTCTTTACTGTGCCACCAATACCATCACAAGGACTTTTTCCATAGCAAAAAAGTTCCACTCTGCTTGATGTGTTTGGAATTTCTTAGGGCATTCTGTGGGCAAGCTATACTTAAGATAAATACATCATTCAACTCATGACAAAACAATGAGTAAATACTGAAAATTACAGCCTGATACCTCTTTTAGTTTTTGAAATATTCGCTACGCAATATTCAATAATAGTGTATAATCATGCAATTTCATGCAATTTTTCACCAAGAAGGCGTTAAGACACCAATATGAAATTTTCACCATAGCTAGTACTTGCCAAGGTTAACAAGTGTGCAAAATATGAAAAGTGTGAATTACTGTCCAGATGGTCATCTGGGGGTCGCAATAAGTGTGAATATGGATGACCATGATGCTTAAAGGAGCCCACCATGAGTACACTATTATTGATTAACAGGAATTCTCTATCAAAATAATAAACACATATATGGTACTTACTAATTGTATAACAAACATCATTTCATGTCTTATAGGTTCTTGGCTATACTGAGTCAAATATTGATGAAAACTGTCTGAAGTGCAATGTTTGGAAATTTTTAGGGCATTCTGTGTGCAAGCTACACTTAGGATTAATACATCATTCAACTTAGGACAAAACAATGAGTAAATACTGAAAATTTCAGCCTGATACCTCTTTTAGTTTTTGAAATATTTACGTTCAAATATCGCGAAAATGTAAATGTCACGCGCACTCGCGACTACCCCTAAAAATTAAAAAAATCATATCTCAGAAAGTTTTTGACCAAATGGCCTAAAATTTTCAGGAATCACTCAACTTTGAATGTACCACAAGCCCGGAAAATTTCAGGAAGATCTGAGGGGGTCGGGTGAACAATTGTCAAAAAACTGGTTGAGTTGACATGGAATGACCCTAATAATATTACCTAACTATACTTTTTTCAGTAATATAGTGTACCTGCTCAGTTAGTCAGTATAAACTGTTCATTAATCACACGGCGTAATTATATACTTCTCTTAAGTCAGTGTTACCTGCTTATCAATCACATGACATAAGTATAAAGTGCTCAGATAGTCAGTCTTACCAGCTTGTTGATTACATGATGTAAGTATATACTGATAAGTGTTAAATACTAATTGATTACTTGTTTCCAGTCAGTCTTACCAGCTATTTTGGTTACATGATGTAAGTATATACTGCTAAGTAAGTCAGTATTAAATACTAATTAATTGATAACATGTTTTCAGTCAGTTTTACCAGCTATTTGATTACATGATGTAAGAATATACTGCTAACTGAGTCAGTGGTATCTGTTTATTGATCAGATGACGTAAATAAATCTTGCTCAGTGGGTCATGGGTCAGCACTACCCGCTCATTGATTACACGATGTAAGTATATACTTCTCAGTTAGTGTTGTTTGCTTATTGATCATATCAGAGTTCATCTACCTGTCCCTCGGTGGTAGATGGGAGTGGGGGAAGAGGGGGTTAGAGCGAAAGATAACTCTGCTTGTTCGAAAAATTCCTTTGATTTTGTATTTATAGAAGTTATCATCGGTTGATAAACATATACATATATATATATATATATATATATATATATATATATACAATGTAGGGAGCGACCGATAATCGGATCGCTATCGGTATCGGACCGATATTGGCACTATCGGTTAATATTGGATCGGCCGATTGTTGTAGGGAGCGACCGATAGTCGAACCGATATTGGCACTATGGGTTAACTGTCGGACCGGCCGTTTTTTGGCTGCCGATACATTGTTTTTTTTTTTCACAACAGAGTTGCAGAAAAAAAAATCAGTAAATAACCCAATTCTATAACCAGATCAGACAAGATTTAAAAAAAAGGGAAAAAAAAACCCGTACACAGAAATTGTCACGTCTTCCTCAGAGATATGACCTTGAAACAATAGGATTGGCATTTCTTAATTCTAATGTATGACATTGAATGATACAATTAGTGAACATCTGTGCGTATTTTTTGTTGGGATGGGAAGTTGGGGGGGGGGGGGGAACAAGACTTACGTGTGGGCGAAGTGTCACGAAATATGACAGGGAAGGGGTAAGCATGGGTTGACATACGTCAGTAGCTGTAGCATGAGAGAAACACGTGTTTGGCATTGTTTTTGATTAAAAAAAATATCGGTATCTGGAGGGGGGGTTAAACAAGACACGCGTGGGCGAAGTGTTACAAAATATGTGAACGTGGCTTGAAATACGTCATATAGCACGAGAATAACACGTGTTTAGCATTGTTGCTGCTTAAGGGGCTGTCCATTAATTACGTCAACAAAATAGGGGGGAGGGGGTCAGAAAATGTTTGACAATTGTTGACAAGGGGGAGGGGGGGAGGTCAAGAAAAGTTGACGTCAACAATGTTACTTTTTTAAATTTAATATAATTACTTAATAAATAGGAAAATTAAGCAGCGTTTGTAGTTTTGTGTTACACACTCGCTTAACATTCAGTATTTTAATTAAACTAACTATATTCCTACTAATTTTGCCACATAAACATTTTGGAAGCCACCTTTTTTAGGGGGGGGGGGTAATAAAATGTTGATGTAATTTTATAGAGGGGTCTCTGGAAGTTTGACAAGCTGTTGACAAGGGGGGGGGAGGTAAAAATCGCCAAAAATTTGTTGACATAAATAATGGACAGCCCCTAAAAAGAAAATATCGGTATCAGTAAAAATGCTGGGGAAAAATATCGGTATCGGTATGTAGATGCATTATTCAGAATACTTTTTATGTTCATTTATTTTGATGCAGAGGCGATAAAATTTCTATGTCTGTTTATAAATCTAATCATTTTCATTTATCTCACTTAAAGAGTTAACTAGCTCGTCATTATGGCTAAGATCAAAGTATATGCATGTCATAGTTAGTTTGTTTGTGTAGATTAGTAGATCAGTTGTATGTAATATATTTATTATTTTCGTGGTACTTTTGTTTCTTGGTAGGTGTAAATATATTTCAATCTCTTCGGACTTTATGATTCAACTAACTTGACTTGGTGTATATTATTATATTATTAAGCATCCACATGTATGAGACGAATCACATGTATAAATTACTGAGTAGACTTCTATGTATTAAACATATATATATTTATTTATTCAATCTATGGAAGTACATACATGGTATAAAATGATGTGAGATGAATAATCAAGTCCGTCTACTTGTCTCTACCAAAATCTATTGTCTAATAATTATCGTCTGTTGATTCCCACTTCCGCTAAACTAAGTGGCCAGATAATTAAAACCATCTCTGTGCCAACTGTAAATTCTCTAGCCTAAACTGATTATTACAATGCACTATATTGGATCTTAGCCATTTGGATATCCTGGTCTTCAGGCCCGTAGCCAGAGGGGAGCTAGGGGGGGGCTGAGCCCCCCCGTTCATGACATGAGCCCCCCGTACATGATTTGAACTTTTTGACAAAATTTTAATAATAACGGCTATAAAACATAAATCATTTTGTTCAATAAATCAATAATAATAAAAACTTAAAAGTTTATATTTTGACAATCATTCAGGCTATTTTACTTACATATAAAGCTTATCTAATTTTTGGGCATAAAAGCTTGAATCTTATTGAAATTCACTTCTAGGTATTTTGGGCAGCATTGGCATTTGGGGCTTCAACAGCCGTGTGTGAGAACAGTTTCTCAACCCTCACACGAATGCTTATCCCGTATCGCAGATCAATATTACAAAAGCGTCTAAGCAATCTTTTCCTGCTTGCATTTGAAAAAGATTTAACAGATCTGAATGCTGAAGCATTTTTAGGTTAATTCAGTGCTAAACCACGACGTTTGCAAATTTGAAACGTATAATAATATAAGTTCGCAACCAGAGCCAACGAGTGGAGGGGTAGGGAGCAAATGCCCAGGGGCCCGCGAGTGTTAGGGGCACGGACTGAGCTAACCAATCAACTTTTTAAAATATTAATATCAGCACGGGGGCCCGTGTCACCCCTGCCCAGGGGCCCGAAATTTCTGTCGAAATTTCGCAACCTTGTAATAGTTTTATATATTGATACCTTCTGAGGACAACTAGCAACTTAAATAAGTTAATAAAATAACATTGACTTCTGACTTATACATATGTATAATAAAATAATAAAGTACAAACTCCGTGATTTCTGAGTGATGTTATTTAATTTGCAAATTTACTTTTTAGCAGAATTAATTTTATTTTGAATTGAATAATTGCGACTGGTCAATTTGTTGTTGATAGACCTGTTCTTTGCTTTCAATATTTTATAAGAAATGTCACACAAATAGCTATGCTGTCTGTATTCGTGCATCTTTGTCGTTCTTCCCAGGTTCTACTTTAAACCAACAGTATAATAATATAAATCAGGTATCTATTATGTAACAATTGTATAGCAGAACAAATGGTCAATATATTTATAACAGGAATCAGAAATTGCTCAGCCTCAATAAATTTGTATCATTAAAACTCTTTACTATTTAAATTATTTTTAACAAAGCTACCACATGCCATGCATTATTGAAACGTAGTTAAAATTATATATTTCTAATTAATAGCTAAACAATCGGCACTAAAATGCACCATTCCAGATATGGAACTGCAAAAAATTTCTTGGGGAGGGGACTCACTGAGATCCCCTCCCAAAACCCCTCTTCTCCGTTCGCAAGCTTTCGGCGCCTCGCGCCTCCATCTTCCCCCCATCCCCCCGAGCATTTCTTCTACCCCACCAGGAGCGGATTTAGGGGGAGGGTCCGGGGGCAATCCCCCCCTTGTTATCGCAAGTTTAGGTAAAACATCATTGAATTATCGAAATATTTTTTGTTCTAAGACCAATTTTTAACAATGAAAACAGTTTTTGCCCCCCCCCGTCAAAGTTGTCTAGATCCGCCCCTGTGCCCAAGGATCATTTCTTCGGCACCCCCCCCCAATCCAATAATCCTGGCTACGGGCCTGCTGGTCTTGGAGACATACCATGTGCTGTGGGGGGGGGGGATCATTGGGGTTCTCCTAGCCAGAAGAAAAAAAAACCTTTTGCAACGGTGGTGGCACTGTGGTCGATGAGGACAATCCGAGACCGTAGTAATCACGGCGGGAGGTGGTGACGGATGTGGTCGGCACACAACACTTCCACTCTGTCCCACTCAAACAATCTCTTCCATTTCTGGCGGTAGGAGGGGGTTCAGGCACAATACACCCCCACCCCCTTGTCCGAGATGCTGGAAAAAAAAACCTTGCTTTGCCATTCTGGTCAATCAGCAGTACACACCCCTTGCCAAGGTCTAGGCAAGTCTTAAAACCTCCGCCGCTTTGTAGGCTTGGAAGACATGCACCAGCGCCGCCAACAATGCCGGTGTGGTAGGCACACTACACCCTTTTCATGCTGGCAGTGGCGGCGTAAAAAAAAAGATGCAGAGCGCTTGACTCTTTGCCTGAGTGCCCCTCATTCAATCCTCGATGAGAAACTAATGGAATTTTTCAGGCCCGGGTGAAGATTGCAAGCCCTCCCCCATCCCCGAGCCCACCCAGCTATAACTGGGTGCCTGAATTTAATTGGGGAACTAAAGGCAGCTAGACACACAATGATTCTCTTAATCCCTTTACAGTTGCGATTACATAAATACATTTCATCAGCTCTGAAAGCCCCCCCCCCCCCTATTGGTTCAACGGAACTGTTTTATGTCATGGGGGAAGAGTTAATCGTACGCTTGATATTTATAGAAAGTAAATTTTTAAAAAAAAAAGGGTATCATTAATCTAGCAATTTTCCCCCACCCATGAATCTCACTGACTTTAAAGTGCAAATATGTATTTCACAGAATGTATTCATTGAACTGAATGTCTGTCATTGTTTTTCGATTAAAAAAAAACATTGCACCGTTTAATTCTTTTCGATTTAAATAAGACAATGAGAACAGAACGGATATTTTAAAAAAAAACTAAAGTAACAATGAGTATAACGAAATATTCTACCACAATGAGTATAACGAAATATTCTACCACAATGAGTATAAGGAAATATTCTACCACAATGAGTATAACGAAATATTAACCACAATGAGTATAACAAAATATTCTACCACAATGAGCATAACGAAATATTCTACCACAATGAGTATAACGAAATATTCTACCACAATGAGTATAACGAAATATTCTACCACAATGAGTATAACGAAATATTCTACCACAATGAGTATAACGAAATATTCTACCATAATGAGCATAACGAAATATTCTACCACAATGAGTATAACGAAATATTCTACCACAATGAGTATAACGAAATATTCTAGCACAATGAAAATTCCAATATACTCCACATAGCCAAATATTTTGTTCAAACTAGATCGTGTTATTTCCTTGGTTTGGCATCACCATATATATCTGAACACCTGGCCAACAGTTGAGTTGTCCGTTTGGATGGAGGCCACAGTTTTTGGTAATTTTCCATGCTCCGTCCAGATATGCATGGCATACTGATGGGTCCAGTCGTAGAATTGACTAGCATTGATTAGAAAAGGGATCTCAAACCAGTTTGGACGATACAGGTCTGGTATTATGTTGACTCGATTTTCGTTTTTCCTATAGAGTTGAAAGGCCGTCTAAATGAAGAGGCAATAAACACAGTTAGTATATGGCTATTTGTTTAGTTGATAATTATGTCAACAAAAATAAAGTGGAGGGTGTTAAAAATATAAAGTATGTGTATTTTGTTGAAAAGTAGGTCAGGAAGGTTTAAGATAAATTGAAGTCATCAGTAACAGCATCTGAAAATGGTAGCTCAGCAGTCAGCATGTGTTGGTGTGATTACTTGGTCGACACGTCCTGATGATGACCAATAATTACGACGTTTGTCGATGTAAGGGTTTATTGTTACGACATTTTTAAAGACTTTATTAGAGGGGGGGCATTTTTATTATGTATGAGATGGTCATTGAAAGCTGTAACTTGTTAACTCTATTAATTATAAATCGGGGACGGGTAGTAGTGCGGTGTAGATCGCTCGACTGTCGACCGGATTGTACTGGGTTCGATCCTCACAGAGAACCTTGGGATATTTTTGGTTTCGGACAGATCCGATATTTTCATGATTTTTATTACAATTTAAAGATGCAATTAAATATGGAAATACAAAAAAAAAAAAAAAAAATATATGAATTGTCATATTTCACATTTCAGCCTTAGGGTTTCATGTTTGAAAACCGCAGAAACTATCCAAAAACTGCAGATTTTTTAAGAACATTTCAGCAATTCAGCCCGTAACGTGAGAATTCTACAGCAGGGGCCAGGCCATTAGCAGGGGTCTGGGCAGGAAATAAATGTTACTAAGTAGAGCAAACAAGCACAGGGGGGCCAGACAAAACGCAGGAGAACCCGCCCGCTACGGGCCTGCAGCTATTATTGTATTAGATGATTTGGAATAATAAAAAAACATTCACAAGTTAAAAAGCTGTAACGAGAATTAGGAGCTTTTATCTTGTCACGTGAACCACACGTGATGTAACAAAGAGCCTGTTGGCCACCGGTTTCACATGCCTGTCCCAAAAATATTTGAAGGAATTACGTCTTGTTAGTTTGCAATATCACTGTCAATACCATAGAGCAATGTTAGATTTTAAAAAATTACAAATTTAGACAGTACCGTCATTGAGAAGGTCCATTCATTGGCCCTGTAGTCTCGATAACTTTGGTACCAGTCCTTTATAAAGGTGTTCCTCCTTTTGCTGACCAAAAATGCATTGGCGATTTCAAAGTTTTTGGTCAGTATACCTGCACCGAAGTCATAACCTGATGACGTAAGATACAACAGTCATCGGCCTAATTAAATTACTGGTACTATATTTTACTTTATAGGTTTGTTTATTATTTTACGAAGACCTGCGTCCTGATTGGCACTGATTGCCATGATTGACACTAATTGCCATGATTGCAACTAGTGGCCCGGATGATCACTAATTGTCAATATTGACACTAATTGCTCTTATTGTCATTAATTGCCATCACTGTCACTTTTCCATTTCCTAAATTGGAAATATGAAGGTATGTCTTGACATACGACCTTTCAAATGAGTTGAAATTGCTGCTGATCCTTGATTGTTGGACCCCTGATAAAAAGTATGACTTTTAAAGCTGACAGTGGTGGAAACAGTGGTTTTAGGTATTCATGGTTATCATCTATTCATCGTAGGTTGTATGCTTGCAAATGTTAAAAGGTGGCTTTTGCAAATTTTACGTGTTGTTTCCACAAAAAGTAATTCCATGAGTACATGGAGCATTTGTCAGTCAACCATGCGCACAATTTAAAGATTTCATCCAAGATACACGTAGCCAAATGCAAAGCACATAGCACAAAGGCTCTTATTGAGGATGCAAGTTATTTTGTTGCATTATTCAAAGTCAAAGCCAGTTTCTATAGATGAGAAGTTGAACCTATCATTTAGAAAAAAAAATTCAAGAAAATTGCAACAAACTGGGTCCCACCATTTCTACAATCCTTTTTTTTTTTTTTGCGGCATGCATGATTTAGCACTTCATGGAAAAGAATCACATTCTGGTAATTTTTACGACCTTTTGTAGTTTCGTGTTGAATCTAGAGATGAAGTTCTAGGTAATCATTTATCAATTGGTTCTTGTAGTACTAAGTGCATCTCGGCAACTACACAAAACACTATGATCGAAATTTGTGGGTCACTCTTGTGTGAAGACATTGTTCGTGAAGCAAATAATACAGTTGCAATTTCTATACTTACGTGCCGACGAGACAACATTATTTCAGGCATTGAGCAGATGTCACTTGGTGTTAGATTTGTCATCATTACAAATTCATTAGAATTGGGATTAGATATGACAAAGCTTGTTGGTCAAGGATAAGTCGATTGTTCTACAATGGCAGGTAAAGAAGGAGGAGTCCAAGAAATAATTCAAAAAAAGACCCAAAAGCAGCATGTGTACATTGCGGTTTACATAAACTAAATCTTGTCGTGAACGATTTAAATGCTATACGAAACACAATAGGAAAAATTAAGTCAATTATAGTGTTTTTCTGAGAAATTAATCAGCGAAGAAAACTAATTCCAAATGTTCCTTTGCTATGTGAAACTAGATGAACACATAAATATAAAAGCTTGCGGAATTTCGCTGCAAATGTGACAGAAATTGTTAAACAACTGGAATATTTAGAACAATCTGTAAAAAGTAAGCAAGTTGCACATCGGTTACTTTGTGCTTAAGAGGTTAGGGTTGGGGTACATTTGTTGTTTGATTAGTTATTATACAAAAATATTCATCAAACCTAGAAGCTGTGACCCGAAAATTACAGTCAGTGCATTTAGATTTACTGGCAGTACAAAAATACAAAGAAGAATTGTTGACTACATTGGCTGTTGATCGACAGAATTGTGATGAGAGGTATAAGGAAATTTTTAGTTACAAAAGGTGTTGTAGATGAAATAGGTGTCGACATTCAACCTCCATGACAAGCTGGAAGACAAATAAACAGGGAAAATGTAAAAGTTGATTTGCCTGAGGATTATTTTAGAATAACTGTTTTTACACCCTACCTTGATTCTATTAACTGGAAACTCGTTTTTGTGTAGAAAATCAACCAGCATTTTCCCTTTTAGTTTTGCAGCCCTTTTTTGATGACAAAACTAGAAAGATCAAGCTGGAGCTTTCGCTGAATATTACGCATTTGACAATTTAATCGAGGAGATTGAAACCTTGTATGATACATGTATATGGACATGTAAAACTAGTAAAGAGGAAAAACAATGACTCTTTGTGAGGTTTTAGATAAAACCAATTTTTTTTCTATGATTAAAATGGCTTTTTGACAGCATTGACTTTTCCAGTAACAACATACACAATCGAGAGATCATTTAGCACTCTAAGACCAGTAAAAACGTGGCTACGCTCAACAACTGGTGATGATCGTTTATCTGGTCTTTGTATGATGAGTATCCGCAGAAAAAGAATATCTCAATACAAGGAAAAAATTAAAGAAAATGTTATCAATCAATTTGGACAAACACCAAAATGTTTACAATGTTTGTTCCAGGGAAAATAGTTTAAAATTACAATATTACTGCTGTATCAGTGCAATTTATAATTTTATACTCCATTTTATTAGTATAGTAACTGTTTGATACTGAAACCATTCTTTTAAAAATTACAATAATGTAATAAGTTATACTTGCGGATATAAGATATAATTCTTTTTTATGTTTGATCTTTATACATGTTCTTCAATGTAATAAACTTTCAGGATTTTTTTCCAAAATGTAGGGGGAGGCAAATGCCCCCTTGCCCCCCCCCCCCTTGAATACTCCCATGCTACTGACCTAAGAGTGGATCGAGACTCTTCAATACGACCATGTCCGTGTCCAGGTAGATACCACCGTTCAAGTACAAAACTTGTAATCGTACAATGTCAGACAGGTGACGCTGGTGTTTTACTGCACGTCCTGCTATTTTAGGTGGAGTCTCTCTGTATATAAACCTGTCAAGAAAATCTGGCATTATTTGTGGTTTGATAAACACTATAAACTGGATGAAAAGTGAGAATTAAGTTATATTAAATTATTTGGCTTGAAAAACCACACTTTTTTTTTTAAAAAAAAAAGTTCAGTCTAGGGTTTAGGGTTAGGCACAGAAAGACATATGAAAAATGAACGAGAAATGTATGCACAGACAAAGAATCTGAAAGGCAAATGAAAAAAAAATTATTAATACATTGATTATTTGTTTGGCTTTTTGTTTTTATTTTATCAACTTATAGAAATATTTCTACCTGAGGCCAGAGACATCCCTGATGACTAGCTCCGACCACGGACCTCTTGGATGTTGATCTCCTATGACGTATAAAGCTGTTGGCTGCACATGACGTTGAGCTGCGACGACAGCAATGTAGTTCCACATTTCAAACTTGTACTCCCCGAACGTCACAAAGAAAACTATTTTCGGCACCAGATCCAGGTTTTTCATAGAGCAGCTCATTGGCTCCAGCTCCGGATTAACTCCGATCTGACGTAGATAAATCCTACACAAAATGTCCCTGTGGTTAGCTACATCATCGCATATGGTGTCAGTCTCAAACGTTCTGAAAGATGGATCCAAACTGGCCAAAAATTCAACCACTTCACATGATCTTCCGTTGGAAATGTTTTCATTGTATTTTATAAAACTTTTCGCCTCCGACTTTGATCTCGTTTGCCAGAAAGACATGTGGCTCTCGGGGCACACACTGGACACACCTATGTACTCACCCTTGATAAATGATTTCTCTGTCCATCTGGTCTCGTGAAAAAATATCATTAGAAATATACACAAAGTGAATATGCCCATGGTGAAAAAAATCACTTTCAACAGATTTGGGGCCATGTTGAAACTAAATGCTGATCTCAGAACTTCCTAATTTCAATATCGGTTTAGTTTACCGAAAATACCTAACTTCGTACTAGAGAGACACGAAGAAAACTTCTTACAGTACACTCGTCCACACAATCACGTTTCAGAGAATCAGAATGGAAGCTGTGTCATTTTTTGGACGGGGATAAAGAGGGGAGTTGTTGTTTGTTTTGATGACCGAATCAATAGAAACATATGTTCTTTTTGATCTAACGTGTCAATATTAGAGCATTTTATGAATACATTATAGATCTTATGGATCGTTTGCAATAAAGCAGGAGTTGTCGAGACATGAAAAAGTACTGGAACTCGTTCCGGTTCCCCCGCGTTCCCCTCCCAATACACCACTGATAAGGAATCAAGTTGTAGTAGTAAATTAAGAAAGTTCCCTTAACCGTTGTCATGGGTTTGAGTAATTTGGCGAAAACATTCCAACTTTATTCCAACCCTTGACTCGCACTGCCACCCTCTAATAATATTAATATGTATATTATAAATATAATAGTATATGTTCCATTACTCCCACCCCTCCCGCAATTGCGTCATACCACAGGTGCTGGGGTGAAAAGCGGCATCCCGACCAGGGAGCCGACGGCACAGAAAAATTGACTGAGAAAGGTGAATTCGCACCTCTGTTGACCGCTCGGCCACTGTTCCTCCGGATCGGCTCTCTTCAAAAGGGAAGAGACCCGTTCAGATGTCCAGTTACTTTCGTCTTTTGTCGATATGACGAACACCCCCCCCCCCATCTAGGCTCCACCCCATGACTGTTGAGTGTCTACGCCACTTGGCCATCCGTCCGAATCAAATATCGTTAAGATTTTGCTAGTGTATCGGAATCGAAATCGAATCTGATAATTTTCAATCCAATATAAATCATCAATGCTGAAATAGATCCCTTGGTCTTATATTCAGGAAAAAGTTTCTTTGTCTGTTATGTATGATAAATATGATGAGGGACTTAGATATATCATATATCATTTAGATGGGGTTTATTTATGTCCGCGGCTCTCAACCTTTTTTTGTGACTAGACCCCTAAGTGTGTCCTTGGGTACTCTTCACGTGCAAATTCTCGAATAATTTAATGAACTCATTTTCAAAATGTGATTAATTTTCTAATGCGATACTTGGGCAATTGTTTGGTGAAGTGTCACGTGGCAAACTGGCGATCTACTTCAAACATTTGGTTGTTTTAATCGCTGGTTACCCTAGAGAACCTTTTATGTACATCTTCGGGTACGCTTACCACAGGTTGAGAGCGTCAGTTTTACAGTGGTTGTATGGACCTATACGTTTAAAAAAGAAAAATGGCATCGAAACATGATTTTGTTGTTGTAAGATCAAAACGTTCAGATTCTTCCAATAAAACTGCACACAATTGTATACATCAAATTCTAATAATATTCAACTAAATTGTTCGTTTTTTGCAATGAACTGGTAGGTGAATACATTTCCTTTACTTGAATTATTGCGATGTCAGAAAGAAATCGTTCATAATACAATAGTCTTATCTATTTTCAATGTATCTGTCTAGAAATCTTTGGAGACACGAGACATTATTTAAAATTGAAAACCAAATCTCTTGGGGGGGGGGGGGGGAACTCAACAGTAAAAAAAAAATCGTATTTTTTTATTTTCTAAAAAGCTTATATTTCGAATCCATTCAATGAACAATATTTTATTCATATATCACACTTTGTGATGCAGAGAGAACTAGAAAAGGGACGAACAGAGAATAAACAGACCGATGAACTAACAAACTGCCAGACTGAATGACAGGCCATTGGTGCGTTGCTTAATTGCTAGATGCATAGAGGCAAATTATAAGTCAGGATATAGTTTTAAGTAAGTCATTTTTTACCTATTTATTAGTAATATTACCTAACTATACTTTTTTTTAGTAATATAGTGTACCTGCTCAGTAAGTCAGTATAAACTGCTTATTAATCATATGGCGTAAGTAAATACTTCTCTGAAGTCAGTGTTACCTGCTTATCAATCACATGACATAAGTATAGACTGCTCAGTAAGTCCGTGTTAATATTAATTGATGACATGTTTTAAGTCAGCATTACCCGCTCATTGATTAAATGATGTAAGTATATACTGCTCAGTTAGTGTTGTTTGCTTATTGATCATATCAGAGTTCATCTACCTGTCCCTCGGTGGTAGATGGGGGGGGGGGAGGGGGGGAGAGAGATCATAAAGCGAAAGATAACTCTGCGTGAGAGTAATAATTCCTTTGATTTTGTATTTATAGCAGGTTTATAAACATATATTTATCAAAACATAGAATAAAATTAAATAAACAAATAGATTTCAAAAGTATCTTAGCCATTTGGCTATCCTGGTCTGGGAGACATACCATGGTCTATGGGGGAAAGATCAATGGGGATCTACTAGCCAAGAGAAAAAAAAACCCTTTTGCGGCGGTGGTGGCACTGTGGTCATTGAGGATTATCCAAGGCCGTAGTATTCACAGCTGGCGGTGGTGATGGATGTTGTCGGCACACAACACCCTTCCACTCTGTCCCACTCAAGCACACCTGCTCAGTCTGCCATTTCTGGGGGGGGGGGTTCAGGCACATTACAACCTCCCCTCTGTCCGAGTAACAGGAAAAAACTTTGCCTTGTCATTCTGGCCGATCAGCAGTACACACCCCCTGCTAGACTTGCTACTCTAGGCAAACCTTAAAACACTTTTGTTCTGGCATGCCGGCAGATGTTAGAGGGCACATTCATCCCGCCGCTCTGTGGGCATGGAAGACATGCATCAGCGCCGCCAACTAGGCTGGTGTGTTAGGCACACTACATCCTGTCATGCTGGCAGTGGTGGCGTAAAAAGAAAAAAAAAAGATGCAGAGCGCTGGAATCTTGGCCTGAGTGCCCCTCATTCAATCATCGATGACAAACTAATGGAATTATTTAAGGTCCAGGTGAAGATTGCAAGCCCTCCCCCAATCCCCGAGCCCACCCAGCTATAAATGGGTGCCTGAATTTAATTGGGGAACTAAAGTCAGTTGAACTTTGTGCTAGACAAACAATGATTCCCTTAATCCCTTTACAGTTGCGGTTACAGAAATAGATATATTCCATCAGCCCTGAAAGCCCCTGTTGATTTAACGGAACTTTTTTTTATGTCATAAAGGAGAGTTAATCATATGCTTGACATTTACAGAAAGTATTTTTATGTCATAGAGGAGAGTTAATCATACGCTTGACATTTGACATTTATAGAAAGTATTTTTTTAACATCGTGTTGTATTTAAGACAAGGACTTTGAAGTGTAAATATATATTTCACTGAATAATTTCTCAGAATGTATACATTGAACGGAATATCTGTTTCATTTTGTTTGCTCTAACTAAGACAATCAGAACAGAACCGATATTAAAAAAAAAAAAACTAGAGAAAGTAGAAATGAAGTGGACGTTTTATATATATATATATATATATATATATATATATATATATATATATATATATATATATATATATATATATGTATAGAGAGAGAGATAGAGATAGAGAGAGAGAGAGAGAGAGAGAGAGAGAGAGAGATTTCCTTCAAACAGTTACGTATATACTTTGTGACGTACATTATGTCAATGTATGTGTAATTTGTCTCTCAAGCCTTGTTACACAATCTAATCACTTTGGCTGACAAAAACAATCTATTCCTTTTCTAAAACAACAACCGTCCGTGCTACTCCACTTTCCTAACTTCTGCTCAGTATCATAGTCCATGTGGTGCACAGGGAAAAAATACACTGTCACAAGCCAGTAAAATTTAATTTTATTTGTTTAACTTCCTTTAAGACTGGAGACTTGCATAGCCTCAGACCTTACTTTTTGAAAAAAAAAATTTACTATATTTTAAACCTGATAAACAAATTTATTTTAAAATTCAATAAGTTCAAAAAAAACTACGGTATTTTTTTTCTTTTTATTATCATTAAATAGTTTCTTAAATAAAACCGAACCATTGTTCCCTTAAGTATTGTACCTTTGACCAGTATTTGATCGATAAATTTACAATGTGTATAATAGCACCTAGTTACAAAAATACCCATGTTATTCAAACATTTATTAACAATAACTGAGACATACAAACTTAATTCAAATTTATACCACAATGAGTATAACGGAAAATTCTACCACAATGAGTATAACTAAATATTCTACCACAATGAGTATAACTAAATATCCTACCACAATGAGTATAACGAACTATTCTACCACAATGAGTATAACTTGTCACAACCCAATTTGAACAACTCGTGGTCTAGGGGTACATTGGCGAGAGGTTCACCCAGGTCCCAGTAGGTTGGACATACACATTAACATTTGTATATATATATATAAATATGACGTATACAATCAATAACTGTATAAATAATAAAAATAATAACTTTAATACCACTTTATAACTGACTATACAGAAAAATATTAGATTTATGTGACGATTTTGCTTCACCCACAATAGTATTACATTCAATAAATCGACTAAATTATAATAGATCAGATTATTACATTATTATTGTCAGGTGGTCTCTCAATCCTGGGCCGTCCGGGTCTCAAATGCCTCCAGAACGACTAGATGTCAGGGCTGTTACGGTGCACTTCAGGCAGGGCCATTTCACGTCCGATACGACTTAAAGGTTACTTCCAGATTCAGGGCCTACATGTTACAAACAACAACATGTACGATATGACCACACAATGCTACTTTGATATTACATTATACAACGTATTGTCTAAACTATACAACATACCTCCAGAACGATCAACCTATCACACACACACACCAACATATTCATGTAAATACATCTGTTATATCAAATATGGTGAATGCATAATAAACACACACATCAACATCTTCATGTAAATACACCGGTTATATCAAATATGGTGAATGCATAATAAACACACACATCAAACATGTATGTAAATAAACCGTTACATGGCATGGGAGAATGCAAAAAATAAACGTAACAAATCTATGCGTTGTACGTCACCAGCGGCTGTTCACTAACAGAGCGCCACAAGTTTCGTTTTTTATAACATGCGCACTAAGATGTGAACACATCCTTTCAAACATACTCCCTTCACCTACTCTATGATATCTTGACATAACTAAATATCTTACCACAATGAGTATAACAGAATATTCTACCACAATGAGTATAACAAAACATTCTACCACAATGAGTTATGAAAAATAGCACAATGAAATGACAAATATACCCCACATTGCCAAATATTTTGTTCAAACTAGAACATGTTATTTCCTTGGTTTGGCATCACCATATAAAATATATCTGAACACCTGGCCAACAGTTGAGTTGTCAGTTTGGATGGAGGCCAGGGTTTTCGGTAATTTTCCATGCTCCGTCCAGATATGCATGGCATACTGATGGGTCCAGTCGTAGAATTGACTAGCATTGATTAGAAGAGGAATCTCAAACCAGTTTGGACGATACAGGTCTGGTATTATGTTGACTCGATTTTCGTGTTTCCTATAGAGTTGAAAGGCCGTCTAAATGGAGAGGCAATAAACACAGTTAGTATTCGGCTATTTGTTTAATTGATAATTAAGTCAACAAAAATAAAGTTGGAGGGGGGGGAGTAAAAAAAAAGTATGTGTATTTTGTTGAAAAGTAGGTCAGGAAGGTTAAAGATAAATTGACGTCATCAGTAACAGCATCTGAAAATGGTAGCTCAGCAGTCAGCATGTGTGGGTGTGATTACTTGTTCGACACGTCCTGATGATGACCAATAATTACGACGTTTGACTATGTAAGGGTTCATTGTTATGATTTTTTTAAAGATTTTATTAAAACGGAGGGGGGGGGAGAGTCATTTTTATTATGGATGTGATGGTCATTAAAAGCTGTAACTTGTTAACTCTATCTAATACATAATCGTGTAGCCTGGCGTGTACGTTCGCGTGCGTACGTGTGTATAACTGTCTCACTTAAGCTAATGATCAAAGGGATACAACTCAATTATCACTATATTAGTTAACTCTCTTGCTCAAACTTAACTCCCTTTGGGAAATTCCATCATTAAAAATGTACAAGGAAATATATGATACTTAGTTGTTCAATCAACAAAAGGTAATCTCTTTGTAATTTCTGTTCTCAAATGTGATTTGGCTACAATAATCTCTTCATGTCCTTGGGGTCACTGCGAGTGATTATTAACGCACTCAAATATATTTGTCATTATTTTAAACTCCAACTGTGTACCTACTCGCCGGACCGGGTACCGGGCCTTTGTTCTAGTCTAATACATAATCGTCTAGCATTGCGATCATGCGAGCGAGCGTGTGTATAACTTCCGCGGCTAAAAATAAACTGGGGAATTCCAAAACTTTAGTCTCACTCGAGGGGAATAAACTCTTGCTTGGCTAAAAATAGTCTTGGGAATTCCAAGTAGTGCGCAAATTATGTAAAGTTGTAAAGATGGTCAAAGGGATACAACTCAATTATAAGGAGTCACCGGGACAGGTAGTCGTGTGGTGTAGGGCTCGACTGTCGACCGGATTGTCCTGGGATCGAACCTTAGAGAGAACATTGGGATTTTCTAAGGTCCTGGTGTCCCCAAGCCCACCCAGCTTTAAAAAGATACCTGACTTTAAGTTAGGGGTGTAAATGCTTGTGGGCGTTGTGCACAATCCCTATATAAGCCGAGGTTACCTAAACATAAATTCTACACTTAATCCGCCCAAATGAGTCCTTAGGGGCTTAAAGTAACTCTTTTTTTTTTATAAAATATAAATAAATTAGCATTATTAATAAAGACATTTAGTCAACTCTCAATGGCGTCGGATTAGGCTAGCGAAGCCGCATCGCTTAGAAGGGCACCAGTAAAAAAAAATGGCGTATCAAAGTCGCACTCTCACAAGGTAATAAAAAGGAAAAACATTAAGGCGCACAAAATAGTTATACATAATTGTGTATTACTACGTGTAGCCTGCTAATCCTTTGCATAGATTTATATCCCATAAGGTTTCATCAGTAGGCTAGGTTATTTTTGGTTTCGGACAGATCCGATTTTTTCATGATTTTATTACAATTTAAAGATGCAATTTGTTATGGAAATACAAAAAAAAAGTATTTAAATGGAATTATTGCACATTTTTGGCCTTAGAGTTTCATGTTTAAAAATCGCAGAGACTATATAAAACTTTTAAAAACATTTAATCTATTATTATATTAGATGATTGGGAATAAAAAAAAAATTCACCGGTAAATTAAAAATCTGAAACGAATATTAGGAGCTTTTCATCTTGTCACGTGAGCCACACGTGATGTAACAAAGAGCCTGTTGGCCAAAAGTTTCACATGCCTGTCCCAAAACAATTTTGAAGGAATGACGTCTTGTTAGTTTTGCAACGTCAGTTTCATTACTATAGACCAATGTTAGATAAAACGAAAATGACAAATTTAGACAGTACCGTCATTGAGAAGGTCCATTCATTGGCCCTGTAGTCTCGATAACTTTGGTACCAGTCCTGTATAAAGGTGTTCCTCCTTTTGCTGACCAAAAATGCATTGGCGATTTCCAAGTTTTTGGTCAGTATACCTGCACCGAAGTCATAACCTGATGACGTAAGATACAACAGTCATCGCCTAATTAAATTGCTGATACTATATTTTACTTTATAGGTTTGTTTATTATTTTACGAAAACCTGCGTTCTGATTGTCACTAATTGCCATGATTGACACTAATTGCCCTGATTGTCACTAATTGCCATGATTTTCACTAATTGCCCAGATTGTCACTAATTGCCATGATTTTCACTAATTGCCATGATTGTCACTAATTGCCCTGATTGTCACTAATTGCCATGATTGTCACTAATTGCCCTGATTGTCACTAATTGCCCTGATTGTCACTAATTGCTATGATTTTCACTAATTGCCATGATTGTCACTAATTGCCATGATTTTCACTAATGGCCCTGATTGTCACTAATTGCCATGATTTTCACTAATTGCCATGATTGTCACTAATTGCCCTGATTGTCACTAATTGCCCTGATTGTCACTAATTGCTATGATTTTCACTAATTGCCATGATTGTCACTAATTGCCATAATTGTCACTAATTGCCATGATTGTCACTAATTGCCCTGATTTTCACTAATGGCCCTGATTGTCACTAATGGCCCTGATTGACACTAATGGCCCTGATTGTCACTAATTGCCCTGATTGTCACTAATTGCCCTGATTTTCACTAATTGATCAAACTCTTCCATTAAACAGAAATAGGTTGCCGTAAATGAGAGATTATGAATTATAAAAAAGGGAATTTTTTATCATAGAATAGTTTTGGTCTAAACCGAGCTTAGATTACCCGAGCTTGTGATAATAACGGTTAGATGACACGATTATCCAATGTGTTTTTATTATAAGACATCAACAGTAATTGTGCCTAGTTTGCAATGCTATAAAACCTTCGCATTACTGAGCCCTGACAGATTTATTTTATGGTATCTCTATTCAGAGCCGCCGCATTGGAGGGGGGGGGGACCTCGATCGTTTATCTAGGATGAAGTCTAACGAGAAAATTGACAGACCAAGCTCTCCAGCATACCGCCTGCACATAAATTTGGTCACAGATGAAAGCTATTATTGTAAAATAAAATTAAAAAAAAAAAACAACATTGACCTGTAATCAACTCATAAATTTGTACATATTAATGTTATTAAACATCTTATTAGAAAGCCAGGCCGGCCTTAAAAAGTGCAGGGCCCGATTAAGAGCAAAGTAGTAAACATCCCAAGTTAAAATGCTTGGAGTAGTCTGGTGAAGTCTTAAAAGTCTTAGACTAGTTTAGACAAGTCTGAAATTAAGTGTATGAAAATCAAAGATCGGCTCTGTTTGGATCTCATTCTAATCGAGTATTTCTTACAGCACTGAGTTACCTATGGTATGGGGGCCTCCACCTCTAACGATACAAAATGTAGAAAGCACAATGTCAAGATGGACTTACTGACCTAAGAGTGGATCGAGACTCTTCAATACGACCATGTCCGTGTCCAGGTAGATGCCACCGTTCAAGTACAAAACTTGTAATCGTACAATGTCAGACAGGTGACGCTGGTGTTTTACTGTGCGCCCTGCTATTTTAGGGGGAGTCTCTCTGTATATAAACCTGTCAAGAAATCGGACATTATTTGTGGTTTGATAAACACTATAAACTGGATGAAAAATGAGAATTAAGATTTATTTATTTGGCTTGAAAAACCACATCTTCTTTTTAAACAGTAAAATATTATGAATTTAGACTAGGGGTTAGGGTTAGACACAGATACACACATCATTGACTGAAAAATAAAGGAGAAATCATAAAAATACAGAGTCTTAAAGGCAAATGGACAAAGTAATACATACATAGGTTGTTTGGTTGTTGTTTTATTTTATTTTTTATCAACTAATAGAATCCCTTCTACCTGAGACCAGATACATCCCTGATGACCAGCTCCCACCACGGACCTTTAGGATGTTGATCTCCGATGACGTATAAAGCTGTTGGCTGCACATGACGTTGAGCTGCCACGACAGCAATGTAGTTCCACATTTCAAACTTGTACTCCCCGAACGTCACAAAGAAAACTATGTTAGGCACCAGATCCAAGTTTTTCATGGAGCAGATCTCTGGCTCCAGCTCCGGATTAACTCCGATCTGACGTAAATAAATCCTACACAAAATGTCCGTGTGGTTAGCCACATCATCGCACATGGTGTCGGGCCCAAACGTTCTGAAAGATGGATCCAAGCTTGACAAAAATTCAACCACTTCACACGAACTTGTGTTGGAAATGTTTTCATCGTGTTTTATAAAACTTTTCGCCTCCGACTTTGACCTGGTTTGCCAGAAAGACAAGTAGTTCTCGGGGCACCCACTGGACACATCTATGTAGTCACCCTTGATAAATGATTTCTCTGTCCATCTGGTCTCGTCAAAAAATGCCATAATATATACACACAAAGTGATTACGCCCATGGCTAATAAAGTCACTTTCAACAGATATAGACTATACAACCATCTAAAATTTGAGGCCATGATGAAAATCAATGCTGATCTCAGAACTTCATAATTTCAATCTCGGTTTAGTTTACAGAAATACCTAACTCCTTACTAGAGACACAGGAAGAAAACTTCTTACAGAACACTCGTCCAAATAATCACGTTTCAGAGAATCAGAATGGAAACTGTGTTATTTTGTAGACGTAGATAAAGAGGAGAGTACGATTAAAACCAAATCAATATAAAAATGTGTTTTGTTTATTTACCGGGACAATCCTAGAGTAATTATTTATGGATCGTTTGGCATAAATCAGGAGCGGTTAAGTTTTAAACGGACAGGATGTCGGGATTTAAACGTAACATATACACATATGAACTGTATGGATTAGGAATCATAACATCGTTAATTAGTAACTTGTACATCGGAATCGACATCCTTTGATTTGTAACCCAATTATCAATGTCGTATTAGATCCCTTGGTTTTATATCTTTAAAAAAGCTCCAAATTCCTTTTTTTTTGTTCTTTATGATAAAACGATGCCGGACTTAAACAATATCAGAAAATGTATATATTTGTAGTTTTTTTTAACGGTGGCGGTTCTGGATCTTTTTCGCGATTGTACCCCTATTGGTGTACCCCTCACAGGTAAGTCTACGAATAAATTTACATATTTGTATAATGGAATGTGCTTACTTTTGTAAAGCGAAACTTGAATGAGCAAACTGGCCCATAAGCAATCTAGTCTTATATATCTATGGTTTTAAACGCTGCTTACCACTAAAAAACTATTCCTGTACCTATTTCCCGTATCGGTTTTTACAATGATTAAAATCGACCTATATATTTTAAATAAAAAATCGGCATCGAAACTTTTTTGCTTTGGATCACAACGCACATAGATTATTCAAATAAAACAGCACAAATTTATATATATATCAAGTTCTAATAATCTGTAAGTGAAATGTAAATTCTAATAATCTGTCAGTGAAATGTAAAGTGTATGAGTTATAATTCAAAAACATCCATTTTTCTCCGATAAGGTCAATGGGGTGGGGCTAACGAAGAGAGGAGATGGATCTAGTAGTGAAAAGCAATCCGTCCAACAAAAACCATTAAAACACAAATACATTGAACTGTTATCTATTAATTTCAGATTTTTTTTAATATGATTAATAAATAGGTTCTCAAAAAGCGAGTGAATTTTGTACTTTCGAAGCAAAGTATGCACAAATTTAACTTTACTTTTTAAATAAAAAGAGTCAAAAGTTGGCATGGGGATTAATGGTTAAGTCATCAGATTCAAAATGGGTTTGAGTACCTGGTTCAAACCACAGCTTAGGCTAATTTATTTTTTACTTTGCATTTTTATCATTGTTTTCCATTATGTAGTCCTTTTTTGTAAATGTTTTTCCGAAATTAAAGTCTCATGTTATTTTAAAAAGTAATCAAGTTATTGCTATTAAACCTAAACAAAATCGTTGCTTATTCATTTTTATAAGCTAGCCTTAAAATGGCTTTTATAAATATAAATCTTGGATATTTTTATGTTGTTATCAAATACGCCTGTTTTATCATAAGTAAATGTTTCAGCATGACATCACTTTAAATGCTTGTAGCCTATTTGTAATACAATGAACTTAACACTTTAACATCAAAATTAACTTTTAGACATAAAAGTGAAATGCATCATGAAAACAACTGATAAATTCCATCGTCTTCAACAGAAATTATTGACAGAAAGAAGTTAAATGTAAGACTGATCTAGCCTCAAAAATGTCCATAAATGAGTAATTTTTAAAACTTTTTTCTTACCTCATTTGTGCCCTTAGCAAGTATCAGTTTCAACTTGCTAATATCACTTTTAGCAGCTGTAAAATAAAAACAAATTGTATAACAGATTAGCCTGAAGTATTTCTTATAAAGTATAGGTCATATGTCAGAATTCGAATGAAACTATGTTTACTAATGACAATTCTGATGATTAACTAGATGATAAATAGTAAATATCAATTATTAATTACATAACAAAAATAATAAAAATGATAATGTGATGAATAGAATACGTTTATTTACTTTCACAATAACTAATCATTTACAGTGAAATATTACGATAACATATTTGACAAAGAAATATATTACACCACGATGAATGGGAGAGAGAGAGATATCGAATTATAGTAATACTTACTAATCAACTGATCTTTAATGTTGCTGCCTCCCCATCATCATTTGATGAAAGACCTGCACTGACAGCTTGAAAATGTTTTGGCAGCTTCATACTCTTTTTCAGTGTTAATCTTATCTGTTCTCATCTTCTCAACATTGCTTTCAATTTTGCTCAAAGTCTTTTCTGTTGGCTATAGAGGCTTTGTTCTAGGGGGATGGGGAGAAAAATAAACATAATGGTCAGAACTATGATTCTAAAATTTAAAAATTAGAAAAATCTGTTAACACATAAAAAGTTATTTACGAATTAAAGTATGTCTTTACATGAAATAAAAAAAAAATTATTATTATTAAGTAATTACATCTGTGATATTTTTACTGATCCTTTTGTTTTTTCTGTTCAGATTTTTGAGGGCATCCTTCTTGGCATTACTGAACATATGCCTTTACATCAATACTTTTCTTGTCTGCAGTTCAGCCTCAAGTTTAACAGTCATACTGCCTGATTCTAAAAAATATGGTTGTCATTTTGTTCTTAGATAGACTGTGTACTCTACTATTGTGGCTGGCTATGTAAATGACACCAAAAAACCTCACCTTGTTTTTTTCTTTTCCATTTCTTCAATAGTAGAATCTATATCTGATATCTTGATCTTTTATCTTAAAATATATATGTATAAGATATAAATACATGAAAATTACATCTACATATATAAGTAATTAAAAATCGATGAGAAAAATAAATGTTATGTGAAAGGAACTCAAAAAAAAAAGAAAATGGCTGTATTGCTTAACTGTTTTTTACTTTGGAGAACAATATTAGACTCTACAAGATACATATTAAAACAATGGAGAAGTTTATTTTAGTTCTTAAAATGAATAAAATGTATACTAGAATGTAGGTACAAATTCAAAAATTACATCCATTTTGTTTTCAGTTTGATGATATCTCTTGCACCTCAACAAGTTCAATAGCAGATTTCTTCTTCTTTTCTAAAAAAAAAATAATTTCATATAGAACTGTTTTGCTCATCTGGTCAAAATTCAAATAATAGATAATTGTAATTAATATTCTGTTCAGGACACACCCACATTTTCACCAGATGTAAAAAAAAAGACCCTACCTCAACACTTACAAACTGGTAAGCAACGTATAGCTTATTTAAATGTTCCAACTGCCTTATAATTTTCTGATATTCAAATAAGATGACCTCTCTTCTCTAAGTTTGGTTGCGTTGGTGCAATATCTTCATTTAGAACCTAATGGTGAAAAGTACATTTGACAAATAAATTATATATTCATGTAACAAATAATTTCTTCTGATGTAAC
The DNA here is from genome assembly GCA_021962125.1 of Bulinus truncatus. Classification (NCBI taxonomy): domain Eukaryota; kingdom Metazoa; phylum Mollusca; class Gastropoda; family Planorbidae; genus Bulinus; species Bulinus truncatus. Next base: position 1,500,749 of record JAGDYQ010000017.1, on the reverse strand, counting down.
AATAGAACATCATAAAGAAATTAATTACTTTGTATCTATTTCTCTAAGTTTAGCATCTTTTTTCTATAATCTTTTGAGCGGTTTCTTTCTTTGTTTCATATGGTGAGTACCAGCTGCTTCTTCAATCATAGACAGTATCCTGAAACATGCAAGCGAAAATTAAAAAAATGATTAAATATTTATATGTAGCAAAAGATAAATATGTGAGCTTTTTTTTATAATTTATTGTTAAAACACTTACTTCAGGTGGTTTCATATTTAAAACTTTGGTGATTCTTTGCCATAATTAAAAGTGAGGATTATTGACATTCAGCTGAACTGACTGGAATAGATCCTGAACACGCATGTTGGTGGCATTACTTCCATTATCAAATATTTGTTACGACCACCTATGACAACCTGTAGAGTAAAAATATTTTTAGATGAAAATTAAAAGAACACTTATTAATTTATTGTTATTTCAACTCACAACAGATCAAATTACATTTTTACCTGTCTAGTAACTGTAATTTCATCTATTGCTCATATCCAAGAGGAGTTTGATTTTTGTCTTGATTGTCCAAAAGAGATTTAATGCTGACAGTAGCTTTGTCACACCAGCTTGGCCACTTTATAAACAAGATCTTGGAGATTACCAGCTCTGACCTATTAAAACAACAAAATAATAACACAATTACCACATAATGTTTACTAAAAACTGGATTTCATTTTTTTTGTTTCCCACCCATTTGTTCAAATACTTTGCAAAAAATAAAAAAGTATTGATTACATAATGATTCACCAATTTATAACACAGTAAAAATGAACTTTAAACTCGCTGTCCAGTTTGACATGTCCAGATTCCTTTGCTTTGATATGCCTCTATGTTTTTTTAACAGCATCTTGCACAGCTTTTAAAGCATATGGAACATTAAATTTTAATTTAGTCCAACACATCTCTAAATCTCTAAGTTTCATTCCACCAGATCACTTCATTGTCAAAATGCACATAAACTTATTAATGCTGACCCCCTAAAATTGTCTACATACATAAGCTTAGTATTTATGCGGACCCATAAATTCACAAGTTTAATGCAAACAGGTTCTAAATTTATTATTGCTATTAACATTTTTATTAATGCAATAACTGATTTAGAGAGTCTACATTAAATTTAAAAAAAAATTACCAATAAGGACTTAACTTAAAAGGCTTGTCTTTCACTAATGCAAGTTAAGGATTTTATATATTTACATGCATACACTTTATTTATAAAGATTTATAAAGGGTTTTTTATAGGAGAGCGCTTTGTTTGAAGACAAAAGGGTCATCACTATTCACACACAGACATGCACAGTAAGTCGTAATGTACAGTTAGTTTGTACTTGTCCTTTGAAAATTGCATCTATCAACTAAATTCTGTAGCATAGTGGATAGATCAAGCACTTTGGACGAACTCATTGGTTCTCGAATTGAGACAATAAGGTGAACAGCAGCAGAAATATCCGCAGTCAGATGGAGCTGACCGTCCAAAACTGATCCATGTGGGGGCTTGGGAGAATTGAGCTGGCACTAGTACCCCGTTTCATTATGGATTGCCCTATAGATGCATACTTTGAGGCGTTGAGGCCCAAATGACTGTATTAGTTCCCTTGCCGACAATGCAGAGAGGTTGAGGAAGCTGTGCTAATATTATATGATATACTGAGCTAGTGCCCCAGCTGGCATTATTTTCATTGAAATTTTGTCTGAGAGTTCTCAAGAAAAGACAACAATTAAAAAGATCATAAATATACAATGGTCAACATTGAATGAAAAAAACTAACACTATTTTATTAATTATAATGACCTACGTCTATGAGCTATTATTGCCAAGTACTTAGCGTTTTTAGCGTGAATAGTGAACATGATAAAAAACGCATAAAGCTTGATGCAGAAAAAAAAGTATAAAACCTTTTTTTTCGAGTCGAAAATAGACTTTGAAATTGAAAACATAACCTATTAAAAATTGAGACTATGTGTGGGTTAATTCCGTCAGATAAATTTTTTTTTTTCAGAATAATAGATACTAATTTGAAAGCATATTTTTTTGTTTTATTCGTCCGACTTTATTTACTAAAGGATACATTCTGAAAAAAAAGGGTTAGGGGGGTTAGGAGTTAGCATCATATCGCTATCTGAAAAAAAGGGGTTAGGATCATATTGCTAAAAAATCGCACATTTTTTTCGTACCCAGAGAAAAAAATTACGGGGATACTTTTTTCGTATCCATTAGCCACTATGATAAAAAAATGTTCCGTAAATTTATACCCATTATTCTGTAAAAAAAAAAAATAATGCATTTAAACACTTTTTTTAACTTTTATATATGGTATATTAACAATCAATGCTATACTACTATATACTATGATTTGGACTAGTTTGTATCCATTGACTTAATTGTTTATTACCATGCTTAATAATATTTACTTAAAGACCAAGCCCTATTATACTTAGAGATAATTAGAAATTCCGAGTAGAAAACAAAATGGAATCAAAATATTTATTTTCCACTTCCATTAAGACCAGTAATCGCATTAAACAGTGGGTCAAATCCATTTATTTCTGTTCGCTGCGCGTGAATTTTGAAGCCATCAACCACTACTCACGATTTGATGTACATTTAAAATTCTTTGAATTAATCTGTTGACATTGGCCTACTCAAAATAGCGCCGCTTTGCAAAACTTCCGGCTGAGAATTTACGGTTACCTTCGTTAATAAGTGTCCCTTGTTTCGTTTTCGTTTGCACCAGAATGATAATGCATCCGCGTTCAAAATATAAAGATTGGTTAACAAAGATAGTGATTGTTTGCATAGAATAAAAAAAGTATTACTAAGCATTAAAGGTAAAATTATCATGCAAAAAATATTTCGATGATATTATTGATATACCTCTATCACAGTACGAAATCAACAATGTAATTGTTTTTACGACAGTCCATGGATAATCATTAAAATTTAAATGGTTCTTTAATATCCTGATACCTGAGTCTAAACATGAATCGAACGAAATGGGTTGAAATATGGCTCGTAAATAATCCTAACTCACTTTAAAAATATGTTCCATAATTCTTAAAGTATTAATAATCATTTTAATTTTATTCTTCATGATAATGTGTTGGATGATTGATGCCCTGCGGCTACTGAGGCAGTCATTGATTTTTAAAACTAATTAAAGCGGCGTTTTTTTTACTATATTATAATTATATACTTTAGTGGATGATGTTGCAATTTATTGACAATAATTATTTTGATAAATATTATTGATACTTTACCTCTATAAACATTCCAAAATCAGCGTATTGATTTACGGGGCCTTTATCAGGGCTTAGTGGGACGGGTGGCCGAGTGGTGTAGATACTCGGCTGTCGACCTGACAGTCCTGGGTTCGATCTCGGTGAGAACCATGTGGAATTTTTCCAGGTGAAATGTGTTTCAAAGTCGTCCCACAAGTCCACCCAGCTTTTAATGGGTACCTTAAGTTGGGGAGTAAAGGCGGCTGGGCGTGTGCTAACCACACAACCCTTTCATATGCCGAGGTTATAGAAACAGATGAATTCTACACTTCATCTGCCCCGATGGCCCGTTAGGGTTAAGGGAACTTTACTTACTTATCAGGGCTTGATAGTAACAGGGGCAGGGGGAAAAATCAACTTCAAAGGTATGGATCTGAAGATGAAATTCGTTAACTAAGGGCATTGCAGTCAGTCTCTGTTTCGCTGCAATGATATTCTAATGAGCTGTACCAGTCAGGAATAAATGCCGGAACAGCGAAAGTTTTCAGTTTCGCTGCTTGCAGAATTTTTCTAGGAGAGTTACATTTCAAGATCACTTGATAAACAAACAAAATGGCTGCTTAGAAACGTCATTCGAATAGAAAAAATGATTCACATTAGTGTATATTATTAAAGCAGCAAGTGAATTTGACAGAAAACACCAGTTTACTTATCAGTTTTGGCCGGTAACAGTCTTTGTATATGATTTCAAATAAATTTTTTTAATAATTTTTTTCTCCCAAAATGCCTTTTTCTCAAAAAAGTTAATTTTTAGGGGGGTAGGTAAAGAAAAAAAATTATAAAAAAAATTCTATTTAATATTTCAGAAAAAAATTGGACGTTGTTTGAAACACTCTTTAACATTTGTGCAAAGTTATTTTGTAATCTACAATAGATTTTAAAAATGTGTTCTTTGAAAATTTTTGAAAATATGTCTTAAAATTACTTTTTACCCAAAAGTCCCCAAATGCATTTGTAAATAAATTTTTTTTATTTTTTTATTTCTTTGTTCATTAATTGGTATGTTGTATCATGTGCCAAAAATGGCTAGTGTGGCAAAAATAAAAAAATTAGAAAAAACAACAAAACAGAAACCCTTAAGTGTCCATGGACCACCTTAAATATTTCATGTCTTCATTGTGGAGCACTAAATAATCCCACTTATTGGGAATGCAATTGCCCCTGTTTAAGGTCATTTTATCCATCTGATGCCTTTAACAGAGCCCCTTGTTTGGATTTGTTTTTAAATATGATTTATACCCCAGTAGAAACAAAACTAAATGACACATTTCCTAAAACAACTCTTAATTGTGGTTAAAAATACTCACTTGTTTGCAACATTACCAGAATTGAATTATGGTTGCTGTAAAAGTTCAATTATAAGTTATTGAAATGAAACCAAAATGGTAGACATTGACCACTAAATAAAATAATTCTCTGCATTTCATGTGTTTTGCCTGCCTTTCTTGTTGTGATTTATTTGACTGACTTTAAATCTCCACTAAAACATTGAAAAAATTATCTTAAAATTATCATCTAGAAATTTACAGAATTTTTTTTAATTTTGAACTATGAAATTAATGTGCTATTTCTTTACAGCGATAGTCAAATCTTAACGTAATTGTCAACAAAAGTTTTCAGCTCAGATGTGATATTCAGCACAAAAATTAACTATGCTTCATATGCTGTCCATCCAGACAAACTGGTAGAGGTGTATGAAATGAAATGTTGCATCTTGGGCAAATTTAAATAATTTTACTAATGTAAGTACCTGATATTTTAAAATTCAATATTTATATTTTGATTAATTTCAGGATCACTAGAATATCTATATAACAATATATATATATATATATATATATATATATATATATATATATATATATATATATATATATATTAATTGAAATACAAACTATCTATCAGAAACACTTTCACTTTTCATTTAAATAACATTAGAAATAAATATTTCAGCTTATTTAAATGAAAAACCTATTTTAATTATGCTATTTTAGGTTAGAATTTAAATAGTTAAGGCATTTCGATTTATTAATATCCAAGTCGAAAAAAGTAGGTCACTTAAAGATTTAAATCTGAAAATTTAAAAGAAAAATATAGACAAATGGATTCAAATTGTTGTAAAAAAGTACAGGCAAGTTTATTGCTTATTAAATATTGTTGATTCAACATTGCCAATTTCTATCAGTTCAAAGAATCATATAGAATACATCATTTTTTATTTATATTGTTTTTTAAATTATCTGACATTGATGCTCTGATTAGTTAAAGAAATTTTTTTCAGATTGCTCTACAGTTTCCTGATGAAATTTTAATTGATGCACCAGTAGTAGCAGAGTTATTAAAAGAAGATTAAAAGATTCCACTGTTTTTATTTTAGGTGATACCTCTTATGGCAATTATAGTAGTTTATAGTATATTTTTATGTATCTAATAAAACAGGCTGTTGATAATTGATTCTCCCTTGGAGCAAAAAAAGTTCTTTTTACATAATTTGTATTTCTAAATAAATAAGATTTAATAGTACATTTATTGGGGTTTACTGTAGTGGAGTTAATAATTTGTTTTACAAATCAAAATAAATCAAAATGATATACAGTCAAACCTCTTTTTACAGCTGTCCAAAAAAAAATATTCTTATGTGTGATTATGGTTACAATTTTATATTTTCTTTTTAAAAGATTAAGTAAATGAATTTAATCATCGTGTAGGATATCTGTTCGTTTTGGAATCTCTGCTATATGTTAGCTCACCAGATTCATCATGTGCTGCTATCATACTTCTAGATATTTCTCACATTTTACACACAGCTCATAATTTCATTTGAAATGAGGTACTTCTTACTCTTTTTTTGTTAGTTTGGGGTTATTGTTTGCACTACAGAAATATTCCAAGCTGACCAATACAATTTTAAGACCACAAGGTGCAAGTATGAGCTAAAATTTTCACGTTTTTTAAACTGCAAGTAAGACTATGAGTATAAAGTACCCAGCTGGAAAGTACAGGTTTATAAGTATGGTACAGTACAAGCTTCAAGTGTACGCTAGTACAACTGCATAGTAAAACAAGTTCCAAGTACCACGTCTCTGCTACACAGTCACAACCAATAATTGTACTAATTACATTTCTTCTCCATATAGTTAAATAAAAAACGAAAATTAGTAGCTAAATTTGTGATTGCTTTTATTTATATTTAAACTTTGTAATTTAATTATTTTTTATGAATAACCCTTTTTTTAACACATGCTATAAAAATATGTTAAAACTAAATCATGATTATTTAAAGCTGCTGCGTGGATGAAATAAGTGGCCAGCATTATGGAGCAAGCTGTATGTACATTATGGTCATGCCTGCCTTAGCCTCACATCTAAGTTACCTGTTTTATATGTGCTCCCAGTGTTCATCGACATTGATGAATGTGTCCAACCAAGTCAAACAAACTTGTACAGACCTTGACATGAAAGCTGTTATAGTCTGTGACTGTGGATACCAATATATAGGCAAGTTGAATTCATTTCATTCACTGGACACTGAAAGTTTTTCACTTATAGTTTCTCATTAATCTTTTTTTTTTTAAATCTGGAGTAATTGTTTCTCTTGAAACCAGAACAAGCAATATGTTCATCACTTTTGGAATGTCATCAGATAAACTCAGAAATGTCTGTTGAAGATAAAGCCACTGCTACATCAAATGTAACAATGATGAAAAATGTCGTCGCATTGAACTTCTGCATCAGGGGACTGTCTCAGTGACTATTCTTTTGTTTTTATTGGTAAAATCAAAGCCCAACTCTCATGTGCATGATGATGACATTCAACCTATCTAAAGTTTACACATATGTGGGTTCTCATGAAAATCTTTTTAGATTGGAGCAGTTTCATGTAACAAGGCCTAATGAAAGAATTATTTGATAGAGAAAAGCAAAAGATGCTAACATAGTTGGTATAGTAAGTAGGGACCTAGTTGTCAACAGAATTTGCACAAAGAGATGATAGATCACCTAAAATTTACTTAAGAAAGTTGGCAAGAAAAGCTACACTTTTGTTGTTGGAAGTGAATCAGCCAAACTGGCCAATTTCGCTGAAGTGGAAGTGTTTGTCCTAGTATCCACCATCCCAGTCCTTTTGACCAGTCCAGAGCTTTATCAGCCCATTGTATCAGTCCATTAGAATTGGAGATGGCCTGCAATCAAGCCAGGCAGTGGACAGGAGACTACAGCTTAGATTTTAATGAACTTTTACCAAGGTAGAAGCTTCAGTACTAATGAAATAAACTATATACGATTAATTGCTTTATTTTTGGCAAAAAAATGTATAGAATAAATACACATTACTTAATTATTCTTTAACAGCCATTTTTCATTTTTAGGCTCTGCTATGCCCCATTTCAATCGCCTGATAATAAACATACAAACAGCGAGTTTGTTGATGTTTCCCTGATAAACAACAGAGTTCGAACTCTAGGCATGAAGGATGTAACTTCACTGTGTGAAGCTACTGTTAAAGATGTTGACTTGTCTATTTTAACATGACTGTTTCAACTGGTGTCAGGAATGCAGGTCAATAAATGTTTTGTTTTCCCAGATATACATTGTCACACACTTAGCTATAATTACAGTTGGTAGATTTGCATAATTACCATTTCTTTTTTTCAGGAGGTACTGTAGCTCGAGAAGTTGGAAGGGACCAGGCAGACAGGAGAGACTCCTGTTAACAGGCTATTGAGGGGCAACATGGAATAGCAGCAAGTTATGATAATGAACCTACTACTTAGTATTTCTCAATTTAAATATCGCACCAGACATTTCACTATCAGGTGGACTTTTGAACTTGTCTGGGTAATTTTAACTAATACACATCCTGATTTTTAAATATAGTTGAACAGATTTCATGAAAAACATTGACACAGTTACATTTGCAAACAAACTAAAAATAAATGAAGTACTATAAAAATAAGAAAATATATTTTATATTATACTGCTAATACATAAATAGATGTATACATTGATGACAAAGTTGTTCACAATATGAACCATTTAATCCCAGTTGAAATGGATGGAATTAAAACTATACATATATCACATGGTATTTGTGAAAAAAAATCAAATAACTAAGAAATATACCCTACATATATGTTGACAAACATAGCTACTGCTGTATGTTTACATAATGCCATTAAATGTAACACACTGCTATAGTGTAGAGGTCTGATGGTTTAGAAATGTATTAACTTATGTGTATGACAGATATATATATGTTGATTTTTTGTATATTAAAAAATCATATTTACTTCTGGTTATTTGTTAATTTGTTCTTTAGTTCTTATTTTATTTTAGTAATTTATAATATGTTCATTTCAGAAATGAAACATGTTGAGGAAACTTATATTTAATAATTGCAATAAAACTGTCTAGCAGTTAATTAAAAATTGTAACAAAATATTTGCAGAATCGGACATACTTTTAATGAGCAAACTATAGTAAAATATATACTTATTTGTTTACCCTAATATTCTGAAAGATTTTAAGAGTAATATTTAAATATAATAAAAAATTAATGCATTTCATATATTAAGCCTAAAATATTTAAATATTATTTTGTAAAGATAGTTAATCAATATATATATGTTGATTTTAGCCCAGGGCGGTATATATTTTGCTTCTAGCCCCGGGCGGCATATATTTTGTTTCTAGCCCCGGGCGGCACGAAATCTAGTTACTGCACTGTGTATCAGCTAAGGTGAAACGCAGCGGAATAACTGTATATAGGGTGAGACACCCCGTGCACCACTTGCTTCAAACTTCAACTTTTGCTGAGCCAAACAAAAACCGAAGTCTTTTACAATTACATGCTGCAAATTATCTTAATTACGTTTCTTTAACCGAAGATATTTTGTATTAACTAGCTCCCCCCCTCTCCATATAAATATCTAAGTGGGTTCCCAAATGTTTTATGCTGTTCATTTTATTCACCTTCGTGTTGGAATAGTATTTGTTAGCAATTCTGCCCATAGCAACTGTTTGTTATCCTAAATGGATTCATACATTGTCTAACGATAATTGTTTTCTTTCCGATTTGGGTGGGGGTGGGTGGGGGAGGGTGGGTATATTACTTATTATCTATGTTATAAAATATTTAACTTATTTTAAAAGCGGAGTTTGTTATCTTTTTTATGTGTCGTTGTGTGTAATTTGGCTCTCTTATGACATGTGTATCTTGTCCACCTTTGAAGCTAAAGTCTGTCAATGTATAAACGTATCGCTGATACGGTTTAACACTGACAAAAATAAACAACAACTGGAGATTTCTGCACTTCTAAAAGGTCGCACTATAACCTATGACCGGTGACGGGCAATATTTTACTTACAGGCTGAAAAATAAAACTAAGTGAAAAAAAGTTAAGTTAAAAGCTTAGATTAATTTATTTTTTGTTTCACTAACTGAAAAGCTCAACTAAAAATAATGAGTTACTTTCAAAATATTTTAGAATACAAAAAAAATGTTTTACTCTTAATGTTTTGCTTCATCTTCCAGGTGAAATTATAATTACGTAACGCTTTTTCCCCCCTCAATTTTTTTAATCCAACACTCTCTCTTTTCCCCTTCTCACATTTCGCTCCTTACACATAATACCCGTCAATCAAGTGTCATTAGTCTTCAGATTCATCACATTCGTCACAGTTTCAACCCCCCCTCCCCTAACTGCGTTCGCTGTTATATCATCTCTGGAGGATGGGGGTGGGGGGGGGGGGGGAGTGACGAAACATTGTCATCCATTTGTTCTTGTTGATCGTTTCTCAATGAAGGCCCGAGGAAGGAAGGGGGGGGGGCTAATATACGTATAAAATGACCCCACTGCGCTGTTTAAAAAAAAAAACTTACTTGGCCCACTATGTGAGTGGTTTGGTGGGGTTTAGTTGAAACAACAATTACAGGCTGGGATTAAATTATTTATCATTTTTTTCCACAATATTTCTTTGGTGTGTGTGTGGGGGGGGGGCTAAAGGAAGTTTTTAATGCAAGATAAACAAAAAGGTTTTGCGGGGGGGGGGGGGGGGGCTTCGAAAGCTAAGGACTCGGGTGAGCGTCCATCTTTAAATCCGCCTCTGATAAAAATGTATCATGTTCATTTTCAGACGCTGAATTTTAATTTACCTAAATACTGTACCCTGCAAAACATTTGCATAGAGTTATATCCCCCTTAGGCTTGATCGGCAGGCGAGGTTATTTGTTGGTTTCGGGCAGAGCCGATTTTTTTTTTCATGATTGTATTTTAAACTGGAATACTGTTGTATTATTTCTTTACTTTTGATTTAACGCAGCGCCCAAATCGCTATTATTATATTATATACTAATGAATAAAACTATTCCCTTGCAGGACATGGTATCTTACAGTCCATTTCACCCCCACCTCCACAACCTTTTTTTTTTTAAATCAACGGTGACGGGCGGAGGCTGGGTGCTGACTTGTCGAAGGGCTAAATAATTAAAAAAAAAAATGAACGCGTCCTCACTAAAACCCCCACAGATTTGAAACACCATTTTTATTTTTTAGGTCTTGGGCAGAGGTACATTTGAAGGTTCTGGGAAAAGTACATTTGAAAGGGGGGGGGGGGCTCATTAAAAAAATGTAATTTGGGGGGGGGGGGCTCACGAAAAATTACAATATTTTTTGTAACATTTTACTAAAGAGATTTGCTGAATTTTTTTTAAGTTCATGAATGCAATTCTAGGGATTCCCTTGGAGTAACTTTGGTTTACTTTGAATGAAATAACATTCAAAGTTTTTTTTTTCTGAAATGTTCTAGGTGTTATAAATTCAAGCATGAATTAAATCACGGGACTGCATTGAGTCAAAGCAAGAAAATGGACTACATTATTTCTATTTACTTTTTTCATGTCCATTGTTCTTAGCAAGTTAAACATTGTTGTAATGCCTGGTTTTGCCCTTGAAGATGTGTGACCATGTCTACTAAAACGTACAAGTTTTAAACCATATTTCATCTTAAGTTATAACAGAATTTTTTATGGCACTTGAAAAAACATGACTTCATTCCTGAACTCATTAAACATATTCAAAACAATGCCCATTACAAGCATTATATGAAAATTTTAAGTATATTCTGACTACGGTATAATAATATAATGCGAAATTAGTGGTGCCGATAGACATTACAAAAATAGTAACACTAATGGCAGCCTCCTAGACATTTGTGTTTTCTTTTCAAGGTGGATGCTAAACAAAGTGAAACTCCACAACGAATAACAAAACTTCCACACAACTGCATATATACAATGGCGTTTAATGCTGCATTATCATTATTGTAATTGTGTTTTTTTTAAAAATTATATAGCACTCTTAAATATCTCCAACAACAAAGTTATAGAGCTTGACCGAAATTTCAAACTTCATGCGTCTCGAACTCTTTCAGTCTAGTTACAAAACTCATCAAACCGACAAACTGCCACAAACCTACTTGGCTATCCCCTATCGGCCTTAGTTCAACAAAGTTACGAACTTAGCAACAATTTGTTCTGACTTTTATAATAGATAACGCATCAGCACACTTGTGATTGATTCACTTTACGGATTCATTATAACCAGGGGTCGATTTACCACCGGGGTTATCACCGGCACTAAGACCTGTACTCCCCTGCTCTACTTTAGCTAATATATCCCAGCCGGGGATGAAATCATAGACATTTATCCCCGGCTCTACAGAAATTTTTTTTCATCCCTTGCACTGGTTTTTTCTTAAATCAAGCACTGATTATAACAAATTATAATTTTAAAAAATGTATCATTTAGCCTAATTTAGTAAGGTCATGCCTAATCTAATCGTTATTTTAAAAGTAAAAAAAAAACTTTGCCAATAAATATATGTATATTGCAGAAAATGTGAACATAAGTCATAAAAAAGCATAAACTAATGCACACAACTAAAAACATGATATTAACCAAAGGTAAAAATACACAATTAATTTGATTTTAAATATGGTTGCAATACTTAATTATTAAACCACAAACAAACATCTCATTCAACCAAAAAATACCATCTGACCTCTTACTGTCCCATGTCCAGTTTGTTGGTGATCTGACATGCTGAGCTGATTTGTCTGGCCTTAAACATTCACACATCTTCTCTAATTCACATATTCAATTTAGATTCAAAAAATCTTTTTTTATTTATTTTTTTTGTAAAAACATAGTTTAACTTCATTTTTTAAAAGTTCTAATGACCGCGCTGTAAGCATTGAATGAATCATAGCTTATTTTAAGACAATATTCTTATTCAAATAACAAAAGTATCTGATATCTGGTGTTTGTCTATCATGTAAATGTAATTTTACCCAGATTTGTGTTGGTGTGATGCAGTGGGCTTTCACCCAAACAATCTAGAATAAATCATTTTACTGTTTATTTGGAGGGGATGGGAGAGGGCTTTTACATATTGTAACTTACACAATATTTCTTGTTCTATGGGGTACGAAGAATTTAAACTTAACAGCTATTCAGTTGTCTCCACAGAAGATAATCAATGAAAGCCTTAGTAAAAATCAATTGGAGAAATATCAATAATCACCATCATTACATTAAATAACTTTATTTTCTTTGTTATGATTTTCAATATAAATAATATTTCTTTTTACATTTCTTGCTGCAGGAGACAGACTGTCAAGTTCAGTAATAACATTTGCAAAATTCACACCCAGATTACACCACTTTTATTCCGAACTTCACAATTACTTTGGTAAGTTGGTCAATGTAACAGTAACTGCCAATTAGGTGATGAATTTGAACTTACTGTGCTCTAGTTCAGTGGTTCCCAACCCCTGAGCCGCGGACCGGTACCGGTCTGTGGAACGAATATTACTGGGCAGCCCAAGAAACATTAAATCATTTCTTTTTTATTTACTTATCTTGTCATTGTGTGACTTTCCATGGACGAGGAATAATCCCCCCTTCCAGTGGGCTGTGGTGGAATTATCAAAAGATGACCGGTTCTTGGTGAGAAAAAGGTTGGGTACCACTGCTCAAGATCACCTTTTTACTCTGAAATCTCTTTTATTAAATTGTGAAACATTTTTTCTTTGATATCCATAGTTAATTAACATTTATGCTTAACATTAAAAATATTTTTGGAATGAAGAGATTCTTTTAATATGTTCTAAAAATAAATCAATTGATTCTTTTTAATTCAAATTTTAAGTGTTATATTTTAATCATCCCTGAGATCTAAAATGTATTTTTAACTTCAACTTTTTGCTGAGCCTAGCTTAATTCACCAATGACCTTTACTATCTAGTTTTAGTAAATTATCTTTCCTTCAATCAAAGAGATTCTTAATTAATTTCCTTATTTTCCAGATGAAAGTCAGGGTGGGCTGCCATATTTTAATATTTTGTTCTATAATTTATCTTTTTGTTGATGTTGTATTTCTAAGCTGCTCCGGCTAATACCTACTGTTAGTTGTAATACATTGATTGATAACATTTACTATGTAGAAAAAATTAATGTCAGCTGGAAAAAAGTTGTCACTATTACAAAGCGATTTTTTATAGATAACCTCTAATATATATACTAGTTGCAAGTACCCGGCTTTGCCCGGGTTTAAAATAAGGTTTTCTGTTTACCTTTTGTTTTCTCCCTACCCCCCCTCTCCCTCCCTCCCTCCCCCTCTCTCTCCCTCCTTATCCCCTCTCTCCCTTTCTCTTTCCCTCCCTCCCTTTCTCCCTCCCTCCCTAACTCTCCCATCTTCCTCTCTCTCCCTATATCCCTCCCTCCTTCTCTCACCCCCGTCCCCCTTCTCTCCACCTTCCTCCCTTCCTCCTCCCCCCTCTCTCCCTTCCTGCCCCCTCTCTCTCTTTATCTCTCACTCCCTCCCATCCTCTCTCTCCCGCTCTCCTTCCCTCCCCTTTCTCTCACTCCCTCCCCTCTATCTCCCTCCCTACTCCCGCTCTCCCTCCCTTCCTTTCTCTTTCCTTCCCTCCCTTTCTCTCTCCAACCCTCCCTCTCCCTCCCCCCCCCCCCCTTAATCTCCCTCCCTCCCTCCTTCTCTGCCCCCTCCTTCCCTCTCCCTCCCTGCCCCCTCTCTCTTTATCTCTCTTCCCCCTCCCTCTCTCTGTACAATTAAACGTCAAATTACGCTTCTTAAATAAACAGAAAACCTTATTTTAATCCCGGGCAAAGTCGTGTACTTGCAGCATGAAAAAAAAACAACAACAATATTTTTTTTTTCCCGTCCCTAGCCCTTTCTTCACCGTCCGTTCAATTACACATTCACTTGGTGCGTGATTTTTATTTATAGTGAAGGCGATCCCATACCGTGAATACTTTAATATAGTAAAATACTAAAATAATTAATTACAATTAAACTACCCATCGAGATGAAACGAAACCTGTCCTATAACCTTCCCCATGTAATTATGTGTATGTGTAACAAATTTCACGTTATTTGGTTTTCTGGATCTGGAGTTATAAGGGAACAGACAGACAGACAGACAGACAGACAGACAACTAATGCGTCTTATAAGTATAGAGATATATATATACTAGTTGCAAGTACCCGGCTTTGCCCGGGATTAAAATAAGGTTTTCTGTTTACCTTCTGTTTTCTCCCTACCCCCTCTCTCCCTACCCCCTCTCTCCCTTCCTCTCTCCCTCCCTCCCTCTCCCTCCCTTTCCCTCCCTTACCCTCCCTCCCTCCTTCTCCCTCTCCCTGCCTCTCTCTCCCATTTCTCTCCCTCCCACCCTCCCTCTGCCATCTCCCCTCTCCCCCTCCCTCCCTCTCTCCCCCTTCCTCCTTCCCTCTCTCCCTCCCTCCCCCTCTCTCTCTTTATCTCTTCCTCCCATTTCTCCCATCCTCTCTCTCCCTCTCTGTTTCCCTCCCCTTTCTCTCCCTCCCTAACCCTCTCTCCCTCCCTTCTTTCTCCCTCCCTCCCCTCTCCACCTCTCTTTCTCTTCCTCCCTCCCTCATTCCCTCTCTCCCTCTCCCCCACCCTCTCTCCCTCCCCTCTCTCCCTACCCCCTCTCTCCCTCCCTTCCTTTCTCTTTCCTTCCCTCCCTTTCTCCTTCTTTCCCTCCCTCTCCCATCTCCCTTTCTCTCTCCTTCCCTCTCCCATCTCCCTCTCTCCCCCTCCTTCTCTCACCCTGTCCACCCCCTTCCTCTCTCCCCTCCCTCCCTCCTACCCTCCTTTTCCTCTCTCTCTCCCCTGCCCCCTCTCTCTCTCTTTATCTCTCCCTCCCTCCCTCTCTCTCTCTCTCTCTCTATATATATATATATATATATATATACTTATTATTATGGCTTCACACTTCTTCTAAAATCCTTCTTCATTCCTTTAACTTCCTCAAGCTGTACAAATAGGGAAGCATGAAAAAACATCAACAAAGACACAATACAGCACCAGCGCGCAAGTTCTATTCGATCATCGGGAAATGACGCCACAGAGGAATTTTATTTATGGCGCCGTCGAGATTACTTTAATATAGTAAAATACTAAAATAAAAATAAAAAAAAATTTATTACAATTAAACTACCCATCCAGATGAAACGAAACCTGTCCTATAACCTTCCCCACGTAATTATGTGTATGTGTAACGAATTTCACGTTTTTTGGTTGTCTGGATCTTGAGTTATAAGGGAACAGACAGACAGATAGACAGACAGACAACAAATGCGTCTTATAAGTATAGATATATATATATATATATATATATATACACACATATATATATATATATATATATATATATATATAAGTATGCAATATTAGTACTGATATGTTATAAATTATGCAATGAACTCTTGTTTGTAACCAAAGTGTCTTACTTATCTTGTTTCTGTAAGGGCTGAGCCGATGAAAAAGAAAAAAAGGATAGACCCCAGTGTCATTGCTGCACGTGAAGCTAAAAAAATCAGAAGAATAGAAAAAGAGATCAAGAGGCTGACAAGATTTGGGAGGATTTTAAAACCAGTGGAAGAAATCGAAATGGACAATAAAAAGTTCAGGCTCGCCAAGTATGTCTCTAACTAGTTGAATAAAAGTTGTTTTTTCTGTTAGGATGAAATATAAGTAGTTAAACGCACACACTCTTGCAATTATAAATTTAGAAAAGTGACCTCTCATTTAGAATTTTTTTTTGTAAAAGTCATCTTGGTGAGAATCTTTTCAGTAGCATTTAGCTGTCAATACTTGCTTGACCAATTATGTGGTTAATGCTCTTGTCAGTAAAAAATTTTGTAGCATTAAAAAAAAAATTATTATTAATTTAAAGTCAATTTGCTGCCCAGTTTGTTTTGTCTAGTGGGACGGATGGCCGAGTGGTGTAGATACTCAACTGTCGACCTGAGAGTCATGAGTTCGACCCATGGTCAGGCCCATGGAATTTTTCCAGGTTAAATTTGGTGCAAAGTCGTCTCACAAGTCCACCCAGCTTTAAAAGGGTACCTCACTTTAGTTGGGAAAGTAAAGGCGACTGGGCGTTGTGCTAACCTTTCATATACCGAGGTTATAGAAACAGATGAGTTCTATACTTCATCTGCCCCGATGTCCCGTTAGGTCTAAGGGAACTTTACTTTTTTTTTTGTTTTGTCTGACCAATATATGGCTGTTGAACTCACATTGATTTAGCTAATAAAAACTTTATAATTAAAAATGTGTGTAATCTACAATTGTATTAAAAAAAATCATTTATTTTGAGCCTGGTTATTGCTTTCAGAGAAAGAAAAAGGTCTTTGCCCCCATTAACATCAGATGTGAAAGAATACAGAGATCTCTTGACAAAAGAATGGGTCTCATATAAAACTCACCAGTGGCATATGGAATCCAGAATTGTTGAGCAGTTGACAGCAGCCCAGCAGGAAGCACTGGATGAGCTCAGGAAAGAATCTGAAGATTTATACCTGGCAGCCCTGCAGGTAAAATTTTTATTGAAAGTTTTGTATCATAAAAAAAAACACCCCGAGTTTTTACATGGGCTATAGAAAAGAAGGGGCAAATAAGAATCAGAGAATTGTAGTCTAATTTTCAACTCCTTATTTTTTTAAAAACTTTACTATGTCCATTAGTTCAATGTCTTTGGAATAGGGCATAATATTAGAATCATAATACAAATTTTGGTATCATCTGATCAGCAATTAACATTACAGTTAGAATTCGTGGAGAATTGATGTACTTTTACTGTTTTCATCAGATGCCAGTGAAATGCAGCAAATATTTGTTTTTTTTTTAAGATCCAATTAAACTGATTTAGTGTCTCTATTCTTATTCTCTAGAATATGCTGAGGTTTAATTTCTTGGCTGTATAATCTTTAATGTGGGGGGTGACTATATGCAGTGCAGTCTTATAGGCATGACACAGGTCAACTGTCAAATACTGTTGTCAAATACAACAGTTATCTTCCATTAGTCTCTTGGTAACAGCTAGTTCTTATGTGCTATGTTTGTTCAAAGTCAGATGTTGGCAACCTTTTGGCCCTTGCAGAAGTTTTAAAGCATAATTAAAAAATTAAAACATTTTTTGAATATTGGAATACTTTATTATGGAGACATTTTTTTAAATCATAATTTAGAATAAAATATAGTTTAAAGTAATTAAATCAGTGCAGTAATTTTATCTGGTATTATAACTTAAAAGGTGTCAGTCTATTAAGTTTATACAGTAAACAGTCTTTTTTTCTCAAGCATGAGATGTATTCCATGTCGTTCTTTTGTCTTTCTCTACCTTTTCCTCCTCTTTATATTTTTTGACATTGTTTTCTATTTGATCATGAGATATTAACTGATCAAAGCTTGCAACCACATGTATCTGCTTTTGCTAGTCATCAGAAATTTTTCTTAGCTCGCTGATAGATGGTTTTTATGACTTAGAAAAAAAACAAACCAAATACCTTTGAAGTAAAAGTAACATATCAATTTATTTTATCTGCTTCTCTGTTTACAGATAGATTATTCATGTGTGCCAATAGAATTTCAAGGTCCAAAAGTAACTCCACCGATAAAAGAATACCCACCTCCTGATGGAGAATATGTAGATACTACTCGAAAATACTAATTTTGTTTGTAAACTAATAAAATGCTTATATATAACATACTAAAGTAATACAGTATTTAGTGTGGTTATTTATTTGTAAGTTATTTCTATTTTTTTAAAATGTTGGTGAAATTGTTGTATTACTTATTTTGAATGTTGTTTTTTTTTGACAGAAATTTTAAATTAAATTTTTTAACAAGTTTTGAGGTATGAGCCCCCAACATAATATCTCCTGCCCATCACCACTGTTGAGGTATGCGACCCCAACAAAATATCGTTCCATATGAGGATGATGATTATCCTCGTTGACAGAGGGGTAAACATCTTTGTCGCATCCCTTAGGCTTTCATCACACTGGGTCATAAGTCTATGTGATGAAGAACCTTTATCTTGTTTCCTCAGTAGCTGTCGCTCCTGCACCAATACATGTATCTATTTTTATGGGGTGGGGGGTACTAGCCCCACATCAAACCTCCTCCTTTACCCACCCCCCCTTTTTTTTTCATCTGAGTTTGGAAGCGTCCTTGGTGGAGTTATCAAGTTTTGATAAATTGTTCCTTTAGCCCTGGTGGGCCACCTGGGCAGATGAAGTGTAGAATTCATCTGTTTCTATAAACTCCGCATATGAAGGGATTGTGTGGTTAGCACAACGCCCAGCCGCCTTTACTGCCCAACTAAAGTCAGGTACCCATTTAAATCTGGGTGGACTTGTAGGACCACTTTGAAACAAAATTTCAGCAGGAAAATTTTCCATGGCTCTCACAGAGGATCGAACTTAGGAATCTCAGGTTGACAGTCGAGTATCTTCACCACTCGTCCATCTGTCCCACATCAGGTGTTGATACTTTACCAGTTAGCAAAAAAATTGAATAAATTAATACACAATTTTTTTGAATATAAATGCTTTTGAGTGAAAATACTCTAACTATTCACCAAGTCAAAATAAAAACCACATCCATGCTTAGTGAACAAGTACTAACAGCGGTGTGGTTTGAGTGTGATCCACGGTGACCAGCAGAGATGTCTAGGGTTGGTCCATACAAAGACCCTTAGCCTACTTTGCTGAAAATGAAGTGGCTGAAATTAGATGGTGAAAATAAATTATGGCTTAGAAAATAAATCATAGTGTCTAATTGTTGTGGCCTGTAGTATGGCAGATGGAAAGTGATGAAGGCCCAAATTATGGATTATTGGACTGCTCTACTTTAAATGCTATGCTTTCTGCTCCATCAATATTATTACATTTTATTTTCAAAAACATTATATTAGAATATTTTTTACTTTATTCCTAATTTAGATCAGGGGTGGGCAAATGTTTGGAACCGCTGGACACATTGTGTTCTTATATTTTACAGAAATTCCAGATCAAGAGCATTTATTTTTTACTTCGACACGTTTGAATAATTTTTAGTGGTATGGGTGTAGGTGTAAGCTGGAGTTTTGACACTATTGGACAATATTTTGCTGTTCCTTTTGCCCACACTGTTTGAACCAACCATTCAGCGGGAAGGGAGCAACATGTCACAAGTTATAGAGTCCACCATAACAAGCGATTAAGACAAGACGTTAAACCTAGTGCAGGATTTACGCATATGCTACACAAGCTATAGATTAGGGCCCCCACTTTCTCTGGGGCACCCAAGTAATTGTCTGAGAAATTGTCACATATACTTAAATATTTGGCACTGAAATATAAATCTGGAAAAGGGCACCATATCTCAAATAGCTTGGGACCTTATAAAGTCTATATCCGGCCTGAAATACACCTGTTGAAAATACTATGTTTATTTTGTTATACCAAGTTATTGTTATAGTTGTATGGCCGAAGCCATTGAATTTACAACAGAAACCTAAGTAGATTAAAAATTCCATTTTGTTATCATTGGTATGTGGGCTGCTTCTAAAAATGCTTGTTATATTGGTATGTGGGCTGCTTCTAAAAATGCTTGTTATATTGGTATGTGGGCTGCTTCTAAAAAAGCTTGTTATCATTGGTATGTAGGCTGCTTCTAAAAAAAGCTTGTTATCATTGTTATGTGGGCTGCTTCTAAAAAAACTTATCATTGGTATGTGGGCTGCTTCTAAAAAAAGCTTGTTATCATTGGTATGTGGGCTGCTTCTAAAAAAACTTATCATTGGTATGTAGGCTGCTCCTAAAAAAGCTTTTTTATCATTGGTATGTAGGCTGCTTCTAAAAAAAGCTTATCATTTTTATGTGGGCTGCTTCTAAAAAAACTTATCATTGGTATGTGGGCTGCTTCTAAAAAAGCTTATCATTGGTATGTAGGCTGCTCCTAAAAAAGCTTTTTTATCATTGGTATGTAGGCTGCTTCTAAAAAAAGCTTATCATTGTTATGTGGGCTGCTTCTAAAAAAACTTATCATCGTATGTGGGCTGCTTCTAAATAAAGCTTGTTATCATTGAACAATATTTTGCTGTTCCTTTTGCCCACACTGTTTGAACCAATCATTCAGCGGGAAGGCAGCAACATGTCACAAGTTATAGAGCCCACCAGAACAAAGACGTTAAACCTAGTGCATGATTTACTCATAAGCTACACAAGCTTGTTATCATTGGTATGTGGGCTGCTTCTAAAAAATGCATGCTATTTTTAGCATGGCGAAGAAGCAGATGGGGGCTAATCACTTATTACTAAGTTATTAAGTAATCCTTTATTTTCCCTTATTGATCACACTTCAAAAATTGCGTTTAAAAACACTTTCATAAACACAAGGAAGTGTACGACTAGCATGACTGCAAACTATCGAATACTGAGCAGCGCTTGTCTTGAATCCAGCAAAGGTATCCGTTGCTACGTCAGCCAGTGGCGTAGCGAGCTTAACTCGCGCCCGGGGCGCACTACTTTTTAGTACCCCACCCCATTCGAAAACCATATAATATTATATGTTTTGCGGATCATTAGGCGCCCCTTTGTGAGTAGCGCCCGGGGCATTATGCCCCCCCTTCCCCCCACTACGTCACTGATGTCAGCTTATGCAGAGAGATGTGATATCTTTATCGAAATCCACCAACTCCATTAGAAATACAACAGGCAAAATCTCGGAACCTCGTTAATGTGGCTCATTGAAAAATCGCAGGTTGTGTTGACGGAAGTCAGTGTCTCTAATTCGACTATGAGTAAGATGATGTCATGTTCGAAGTCATATCGCACTTCTACATTGCGAAGTCTGATATTCAAATCAAGCAAAAGAGGGAAAATGGTCATTTGGCAATTTTTTTAAAGCATGCTTTACACATGTACGCCACTGGACACAGTTTGGCTTTTGGCTTGAAGTTGTGTGTTCAGATTATTCAAATGTTGCAAAATAACTTCTAGAAATGCAAGGTTTACACAAAACAACACTGTCTTGCAACTTACATTCAACATCTTTTAAGATGTAAAATTGACCTCGTCTTACAGCTCAACAATGCTCTTTAAGACTTCACATAATTAAACAGTCAGAGAAAATATATATGATACAAAATGTCTCCATTCTCGTGTGAATCATCTTAATTGATGCACACGGAAAAATTGACCTTCTTAGTGGGTTTTTTCAATTATGTAATCCCAATAGCTGCTTTTACACTCCACGCCAGTTTATATCGCAATGAATGAACCATCTAGTTCCGAGGTTTTCAACCGGTGGTACACGTACCTCAAGAAGTACGCGAAAGGTTATTCAGGGGTACGCAGCAATACATAATTCTCGTTTAAAACATACCAGATCACAAGTTTGCTGCGTAACTCATCACCAAACTTCGTGCCCCAGTACCGCAGAATAATGAAAGAACATTCCATTACGAAAATACGGATATTTATTCGCGAACTTACGTATGAGGGGGTACCAGCGGTCAACTTTCGCACCCGTGGGGGTACAGTCACGAAAAAGTTTGAGAATCGCTGTCTAGTTCAGTTAGCTGTCCATGAACGTATTGTCTTAAAAGTTCTGTGTGTAAGAGAATGCTTTCCAGAATTCAGTTTAACGGATTTAGATTTTTATTCTGAATTGATTATTTTCTATATTTTTCATTAAATTTAAATAATTCATCAGTTAAAAAAATGTGCAGCTTTGTCTGAAGGTAAATATGAGTTGCTATGGCTTAGACTGGCTTAGACAAGAAGTGAGGTCACACTGTGAGAAACACTGGTTTAGGATCACAAGTGAACTTGTTTTCTTTCCATGACGTCGGATGGTTTCTTGGTGGTGTTGTAATAGGAGAAATATTTACAAAGAACTCATCGAAAATAGAAATTGGTTTTTTAAAGATAGTTAACAATAATGAAACAAACAAACAAAAAAAAAACAAACAAAAACAACATCAACTAAACAAAACAACTAACACTGCAGACAGATCAAATTAAAACAAAAAATCATTCAGTTAGACCAAAAAAAAAAAAACCCCACCACTCCCCACCCTATTATTTTGCACCCCCCCCCCCTATCCAATTTCCCCTTTCCAACTTTACTTGGTTATTTTATGGATTAAGACTTACCCGATGATTGAAAAAAAAATTGCAATGTCTAAACACCATAAAAGTGCATTAAAATAAAAATAAACAAGAAACATCAAACATAAGAGACCTTCCGGAGTCATATCGTAGCAATCTGGTGTTTCCTTTCATGTCCACACATCAAACATCAACGGACATACATCACAATAATCTCTGTATACAGTGATCGATACTTGACTTTATGGCAACTGACATGATGGATGTCATTTTATTTTCACTCCTATGAGCTTTTTTTTCTAATTCTATTTGAATCCACAATAAAGTATGTTTATTTTGTTTCATGCCTTGGTCTTTACGATTGTATTTTTGTCTGAAATGTCTTCAAACGTTATTATTGATTTTGTGTATTTTTGTAAAAGCAAATCTATTTATTGTACTTATATTTCACAGATTTAAAAAAAAAGTTACATTAAATAAGTACGTTATCCATTGGATTTTTATGAGATTGTATAAAAAATGTGAATCACTATCCTCCTGTTTCTGGTTTATTGTTACATATGACGTCGCGTTATGTTACAGAGATCTTCACTATAAATCATGGCAAAACTGAATCATCTAACAAACGATACAGCGTTTATGGGTAGGTGTATTACTGTATTTATTCAATGAATTAATTTTTTTTTACTGTTTTATTTTCCCTTTTTTTCAGTTGTTATTTTTAATATTTTGAAATTACCACAGAACTCTGTTATCTTGTGGGTTTAAATATTGTGTTCAATAAGTAATATACCGCGTCACTCATTATATCAGTTTAAACTATATATAACTAAATGTAAAGTTGTATCAGTTTAAACTGTATATCACTTAATGTAAAGTTGTATCAGTTTAAACTGTATATAACTGAATGTAAAGTGGTATCAGTTTAAACTGTATACAACTGAATGTAAAGGTGCAGTGCTTTTTTTTGTGCCGGTACGCACCGCTACAGCGTACCGGCATCTTTTTTCAATGTGGGGAAAAATATTACTTTACTTGTATTCTAACGTTTATTATTAATTTAATATATTATTAATTTGTTATAATTGAATTATTGTAAAATTGCGCGCTATAAGAATTAAAATATAAAATGCGAAACTGCGAAATGGTAGTTAAAAGTTAGGCGATCCATCACTGAGTACCGGCACCTATTTGTTTTACACATAAAGCACTGTAAAGATGCATCAGTTTAAACTGTATATAACTGAATGTAAAGTTGTATCAGTTTAAATTGTATATAACTGAATCAAATTCCGAACATATAGTTGTATAAGTTTAAACTATATATATCACTAAATGTAAAGTCGTATCAGTTTGAACGATTTATCTGTTTGTTTCAAACCAGGGGCAGCATTTTCAGCAATTCAGCGGGCAGCATTTTCAGCAATTCAGCACTTCTCCATCAAGTAATGGGGCGGTGGTTTCAGATTTCCTCCCGGAAGCCGCTAAAGTAGTAGCGTCACTGGCCTTTATAGTTGTGTAACATGACTAAATGTTAGGCTCCTATATCTGCAGCAAAAATTTCCTTTTTTTTGAACCCCTGTTGGGCAATTTGGCTTTGTAACATTAATTTATGCACATGCAGAAATAATTTCCTTTTTTTGAACCCCAATGGGCCATTACCCATTTGCTTTGTAACATTAATTTATGCACATGCAGAAATAATTCACTTTTGATGTAGTTTCAAGTCACAAAGTGCCCGGTGTTGCGTAAAAAGACATTGTGACACCACGTGGTGTGACTTTCTCGCGAAGTATAAACTAGTTCAGTGTTTCTCAAACTTTTACTCTTCGCTACCTACTATGACAAAAGTTATGGTTTCGTGACCCATCATTATAAAATGTAACGTCTGCGCGCCCCGCTTCATATTTTCTTCATATCTCGTTGACATGTTATTAATATTCTAGTGGAAAAGTCTGCTGAAGGGATTTGATTTATAACGATTTATATTGAATAAAAAATTGACTTACATCATGATTTATATTGATTCATTTGTGATTTACGTTGGGTGTCCATCGGGCTCCACTCTGTGCCGGGCTGAAGCTCTACAGATAGCCAATTTATTTTTATAGCAGTTCCAATTGCACCATCTTTTTCAGCTAGCCTGAGGGCGATACACAGTTACGAACGGCGATTATGTTCAAGTGGAAAGTGTACGGACCTTTAGCCTGAAGGAGACATACGGTTACACGCATACGAAGGGAAATTATGTGTAAAATAAATAGGCATTTAAAAAAAATCAGTATAATCTTAATAAAGTTGAATTTCCCTAATCGATTAAAATTTAACTAAAAAAACATTCGAAAGTTGGTATGAACAATTATGTAACAAATATGAACGCATGAAGTGCAGTTATAAGTATTCTTTTGTCAAGAGATCTCTGTATTCTGTCACATCTGATGCTATTTGGGGCAAAGACCTTTTTCTTTCTCTGAAAACAATAACCAGGCTCAAAATAAATGATTTTTTTATACCATTGAAGATTACAAACATTTTTAATTATAAAGTTTTTATTAGCTAAATCAATGTGAGTTCAAAAGCCATATATTGGCCAGACAAAATAAATCGGGCAGAAGATTGACTATAAATTAATAATAATTTTTTTAATGCTACAAAATGACCACATAATTGGTCAAGCAGGTATTGACAGCTAAATGCTACTGAAAAGATTTTCCCCTACATGACTTTTACAAAAAGCTTTTAAATGAATATACATACACTAGTTGCAAGTACCCGGCTTTGCCCGGGTTTAAAAAAAGTTTTTTGTTTTCTCCCTACCCCCCACTCTCCCTTCCTCTCTCCCTCCTTCCCCTCTCTCTCCCTTCCTACCCCCTCTATCCCTTTCTCTTTCCCTCCCTCCCTTTATCCCACCCTCTCCTTCCCTCCCTAACTCTCCCATCTCCCTCTCTCCTTCCCTCCCCTCTCTCTCCCTCCCTCATTTCCTCTCCCTCCCTTCCCCCCTCTCTCTTTATCTCTCCCTCCCTCCCCTCTATTTCTCTCCCTACCCCCCTTCCTTTCTCTTTCCTTCCCTCCCTTTCTCCCTCCCTCTCTCTCCAACCCTCCCTCTCCCTCCCTCCCTCCTTCTCTCCGCCTCCCTGCCCCCTCCTTCCCTCTCCCTCCCTGCCCCACCTCTCTCTTTATCTCTCTCTCCCCTCCCTCTCTCTGTACAATTAAACGTCAAATTACGCTTCTTAAATAAACAGAAAACCTTGTTTTAATCCCGGCCAAAGCCGGGTAATTGCAGCATGAAAAAAAAAACAACAATATTTTTTTTTCTGTCCCTAACCCTTTCTTCTCCGTCACTTGGTGCGCGAATACAGGGGATTCCCTGTGCATTGATACAATTTGAATGCAATAACATTTAAAACACCCGCAAAATACCAAAATAGTTAATTACAATTAAACTACCCATTGAGATAATAAATAATGTTAATAATGTCACAGAAACATTTTAATTAACGTATTTCGATTTATTAAAGTGCACCTTTAATTTTAATCTTCCGAATACATAAAACGATAGGTAAATAGATATGACTATTGATTTCATCATGTTTACAATTGGAGTTTCCGGGAGTTGCCCCTCTTTTAAAAATGTATCATTGGGAAATGACGTCACAGAGGAATTTTATCTATGGCGCCGTCGAGATTACTTTAATATAGTAAAATACTAAAATAATTAATTACAATTAAACTACCCATCGAGATGAAACGAAACATGTCCTATAACCTTTCCCATGTAATTATGTGTATGTGTAACAAATTTCACGTTATTTGGTTTTCTGGATCTTGAGTTATAAGGGAACAGACAGACAACAAATGCGTCTTATAAGTATAGAGATACTAGGACATACATACATAGTACATAATACTAGGACACACATACATAGTACATTATACTAGGACATACACACATAGTACATAATACTAGGACATACACATATAGTACATAATACTAGGACATACATACATAGTACATAATACTAGGACATACATACATAGTACATAATATTAGGACATACATGCTTATTAAATCCTTATGTTATTACATATGTTTATAATTAAAAGTTCTGTTCTAATTTCTTTGCATCATCCCATGTATATAATTCATACAATAAGCAAGTCTATACAACAACAACAACAACAACACTAACAACAACTATATATGTCCCACAAAATTTGTTAGAAATATAACGTAGTTATAATAATGACTTATTTTATAAAAGCAGCCATTAGATGCGAGGACTTCTTCATTAGTAATTTAGTAACTTTACTAATTAGGGTACATACAAATCTTGAATTTTATGTCTGGGATAGTGGAGCTATCAGAGGCGTACCTAGGGTGTGGGGGATCCGAATTCGAAAGTCCCCTGGGCCCTCAGCTCGAGGGGGGCCCCACATTTTTTAAAATTAAATATTAATTACATTATCTCATGTCATGTGTCGAATATCCAAATGCAGGCCCCCCCCAAAGAGGCAAAGCCCCCCCACCCGGGTCCCCAAATCCCTAGGTTCGGCACTGGGAGCTCTATCGTCGTGTTTGAGAGTGTCTGGCCTAGACGGTTAAAAAAAATCGACACATTTAATCTTTTTACCGTGAACTAATTTACTGATAACTTCACTTGAAGCTGTAGAGATGGCTGAAGAATGGATAGATAGTTATTGATAACTTCACTTGAAGCTGTAGAGATTGCTGAAGAATGGATAGATAGTTGGGTGAACCGTCAGTAAGACTGACAGTCGTTAGCAAAATAAAAAAAAAATGAACAAAACAATACTATTGAAAAATCAATATCGGAAGCTATTAAACAGAAAAATCTGTTGTGTATTTGTGTGACTCCTATAAAATCCAATGCTTTCTTAAATTCACTCAGCGTCCTCAATCAATCATTGTCATCATAGTTACATTTAGGATGTGTGTGTGTGTTTGTGTGTGAGTGATGCGTGTGTATGTGTATGTGTGTGTAAGTGTGTCTGTGTGTGCACTCACACAACTCACAAAGCGCGCGTGCACACATGGCTACAGAGAGCACAAAGATCTGTTTGAGTAGGATTATATACCGATAGTTGGAGCTTTAAATTTATCTTTTTCCTTTCAAATTTTCCCAGCCAATATCATTTGTGACGCAGACAGCTATTGGAAAGTCCGAGGTAACTTCTAAGGCAGGGCCGGTCTTAGGAATTGTGAGGCCCGATTTGACGGATGCTTGCGAGGCCCATCTTTTTAATTTTTTTGTACAATAACAACTATTAATATAAATGTAAATTGCGGGGCCCCTGCCAGGTGCGGGACCCAATTTGGAGCAATCGGTCAAATCGGCCTAGGACCGGGCCTTATTGATTTAGTAGACTCTCGACCAGTGACTCTCATAAGGGGTCGTTCACATGTTATATAACGCCGAAGTGGGAGGGGGTGGATACATATTTCTTATTTTTGTTATTTTGTTATATCACACAAGTGTTACATAATGATATATGAGGGTTGAAGGAAGGGCAAAAAGTGACAATTTTGCATTACATAATATGTGAACGGTTCCACGACGAAAATACCGGTATTTTGCGTTACATAATATGTGAACGGTTCCACGACGAAAATACCGGTATTTTGCGTTACACAATATATTAACAGTTCCTCGACGAAAATACCGGTATATGGAAACTAGCGACAGAATGTTCTACGTCAACGGTGGCCAGTCAAAGGCGGCTCTTTGTTGAGTTTAGTGTAAGTCCCCAATTAGAAAGTTGTGTTTAGTATTTACACCAAATATTGTTGAATTCACTATAATACCTTTACAGTACTTTTGATTACATTAATAATAAAAACAGCAACAAAAAACAAACAAACAACAACAACAATAATAGTAGGCCGCCTATACAGCAATAAGAGACATGATGCTTGATAAACACAATATGGAAATCTTCTGTAATTATCTTCTGGTGGGGATTTAAGATAGCGCAACACACACATATTATATAGTTTGTAACATTAACTCATCCTCGTAGGGGACTTCTTAATGATGGGCAGGGTGGATTCCTGAAAATTCCACCCCAATCCGTGCCAAAAAATAAATAAAATAATTGAGTGATATTAATGCATTTTTCTTTTTTGCTGATTGCAATGCAATTGCTGCCCTTTGCTGACTGCCTATCTCCGCCACTACTTATGTACGCCACTGTTGCTATGGCGGCCTATCTCCGCCATTACATATGTACGCCACTGTAACTATGAATGCCTATCACCGTCACTACTTATGTACGCCACTGTAACTATGAATGCCTATCACCGTCACTACTTATGTACGCCACTGTAACTATGAATGCCTATCACCGTCACTACTTATGTACGCCACTGTAACTATGAATGCCTATCACCGTCACTACTTATGTACGCCACTGTAACTATGAATGCCTATCACCGTCACTACTTATGTACGCCACTGTAACTATGAATGCCTATCACCGTCACTACTTATGTACGCCACTGTAACTATGAATGCCTATCACCGTCACTACTTATGTACGCCACTGTAACTATGACTGCCTATCTCCGCCACTACTTATGTACGCCACTGTAACTATGAATGCCTATCACCGTCACTACTTATGTACGCCACTGTAACTATGAATGCCTATCACCGTCACTACTTATGTACGCCACTGTAACTATGAATGCCTATCACCGTCACTACTTATGTACGCCGCTGTAACTATGAATGCCTATCACCGTCACTACTTATGTACGCCGCTGTAACTATGAATGCCTATCACCGTCACATCTTATGTACGCCGCTGTAACTATGAATGCCTATCACCGTCACTACTTATGTACGCCACTGTAACTATGAATGCCTATCACCGTCACTACTTATGTACGCCGCTGTAACTATGAATGCCTATCACCGTCACTACTTATGTACGCCACTGTAACTATGAATGCCTATCACCGTCACTACTTATGTACGCCGCTGTAACTATGAATGCCTATCACCGTCACTACTTATGTACGCCACTGTAACTATGAATGCCTATCACCGTCACTACTTATGTATGCCACTGTAACTATGAATGCCTATCACCGTCACTACTTATGTACGCCACTGTAACTATGAATGCCAACCAAGCTGTGTCTGCCAGAACTTCAGCCCCATTAGCCCATACAGTCGGGAGTCTTTTGTAGTTCAGTCATACTATTGCGCCCCCTCCCCTTAACCCCCACCCTGAAGCAATGAATTGTATTGCATAGAACCCCCCCCCCCCGTGGGCATAACATACAATAGTGGAAAGATTAGGTGAATTTCACAGGTGATGAGGGAAGTAATTCATGCTCATAAAGATTCACGCACTGAAGTTATCGATTAGGATTTTCTCCTCTTTTTAAAAAAAAAAAACTAATACTTTTTTTTTTTTTACAAAATGACATCCTGTCTTGACAGACTTTCGCGTCGTTATCTTATCATTTGAATATGTGTGTGTGCGCGCAGTTTGTTAAGTGCATTGTGGGTACATTTGTCTGTCAGTTTGTAAGGAAATAAGTCACCTCTGTTACCGTATGATAAGTGATATCATAAAGTAAATACATGACATAGAACTACACAATATTAACACAGAATACTTGGATCTGCAAGTTTTAAAAATATATTTTTCTATTTCCAAGTTGACAAGAACAATCGTGGCAAAATAATTTTACTTCTGACAAGTTGCTTTTTGTGCTAAAGGTAATTGATAACGTAATTTTATACCTCTTCTTCATTCATCTCTACGGCCCTTTAAAGGCTAAGGCATTCCGCACTACTTATCTCTACTTTTCCCGATCCATGTTCATTAATGGCTCAGGCATTCCGTACTACTTATCTCTACTTTTCCCGATCCATGTTCATTAATGGCTCAGACATTCCGCACTACTTATCTCTACTTTTCCCGATTCAAGTTCATTAATGGCTCAGGCGTTCCGTACTACTTATCTCTACTTTTCCCGATCCATGTTCATTAATGGCTCAGACGTTCCGCACTACTTATCTCTACTTTTCCCGATCCATGTTCATTAATGGTTCAGGCATTCCGTACAAATTATCTTACTTTTCCCGATCCATGTTCGTTAATGGCTCAGGCATTCCGCACTACTTATCTCTACTTTTCCCGATTCATGTTCATTAATGGCTCAGGCGTTCCGTACTACTTATCTCTACTTTTCCCGATTCATGTTCATTAATGGCTCAGGCATTCGTACAAATTATCTTACTTTTCCCGATCCATGTTCATTAATGGCTCAGGCATTCCGCACTACTTATCTCTACTTTTCCCGATTCATGTTCATTAATGGCTCAGGCATTCCGTACTACTTATCTCTACTTTTCCCGATCCATGTTCATTAATGGCTTAGGCGTTCCTCACTACTTATATCTGCTTTTCCCGATCCATGTTCATTATCAATGTGCAGAGTGGTATGGATAGACAAAATAGCTATAGCCGTTGTTATGGACAGAGTGTGGGACGGATAGCCGAGTGGTGTAAGATACTCGACTGTCACCCTGAGAGTAGGTATGTGACATACAAATTTCAAAGTCATGTAGTCCAGGACCAACTTTGAAACGAAGCAACGTGTTCTAAACATTAAAAAATGGTTCCTGATTCTAAAAAGATACGAAACAATAATATGTATTTTTAGTTGTAACCAGTGCTTTTTTTTTGTGACGGTACGTATTTCAATTTGGGGAAAAAATTATGACTTTTCTTGTATTTTAAGAGGATTTAAGTTCGTTAATTATAAAATAAAATTGTTTTAGACATTTTGTATGTTCGCAGTTGTGATTTAGCTTGCATCGAGGTGCGAACTTGTAGTTAAAAGTTAGGCAATCCATCACTGAGTACCGGCACCTATTTTTTTTTACAAAAAAAAAAAGCAGTGGTTGTAATATTCTACATTGATTTATAGACGAGTGCACATATATAAACACCGTGACTGAAGGGGTGAGAGAATAAATGATTTTTCGACAGACTAGAATATTGTTTAATAAACTCCTTCTAATCATTGTTGAATGAGCCGTGGGCACTGGACTATAACAGGATTAATTTATTCAGTAAATTGATTCCTTGACAAATGTTTTCAGTGCTTATAAATGAGAATCTGTTATGGACAAAAAAAAAAACAACAAACTGTCCAGAACTAGTCTATAAGGTTCATTTTTTTAAACTTAAGCCATTCAGCCTATTTTTCAGAATTTTGGCAGATATTATCGTTTATGTATTCTGTTGTGCCAAATAGATTTATTTCAGTATTTGTTGGACAATAAAATGATGACACTGAATTGGTTTTTATTGACAATTCTGTTCTGTGTTTCCCTCTTGACTCTGGAATTTCTCTACACGAACGTGACGAAAGAGCGTTCATCCAGCGACCACTATTTCATCACGTGTAAGCAGGACACTGTCATCGGACATGAGTTTCACTTAAGAGGTTCCCGAATTCGGGACCTGAGGCGAAATTTCAGCCAGTTTCAAGATCTCGGGCAGACTTTCCAACCGGACGTTGTCTCGTCTTGTCCGATAGTTGACCAACTAGCTGCAGTGGATGACAGCGTTCGATCCATAGAGCCAGGATTACTGTGTGATGGGCTCGCCAGGGACTCGGACATACTGTGCCGCATCTACCTGCGGCAAGTAGGGCTGGAGTGGCTGGAGAGACTGGTGTGTAAGCTGGACAGCTCGGACAGAGTGCCCAAGATTGTCTTCTTTGTCACGTTTGGAGATTATGAGTTCCAGTTTCGGAACTACGTGGCGTTTGTAGCGGCTCGGAGACATATCGCTCCCTCAGCTCTGTACGTGGTTGGGGATCAAGTCCCGCGAGGTGTTTACTGGGAGATGGTTCTGAGAGATGTACCAGGCGTCAGGTAATTACGTTTTTTGCTATAAATTTCATTCTTCATCAGTGTAGGCTCGTCGCTTTATAAGCGTGTGTGTCCATCTAAATATGTAGACTACTTATTTATCTATTTTAACTTTTTAGTACATTTTAATGAAAATATTTTTTATTGCATACTTTTTAGTTTTAAAAGAATAAAACTTTCAATCGCATGTTGCTCAGTTGAATACGATTTTATTAATTTGGCTAGCCTATAGAAGACTATTTGCACACTTTTGCACTAGCGCTGTGTTTCATATGACATTATAAAGGCCAGTTTTCTTTTCATTATAAACATTACTAAAAAAAAATAAAATCATAAACAAAATATTTTATAAAAAACAACGTTTTACTTGTGTACTAAAAAGCAGAAAATAATTTCGAAATAAATTGGTTACATGGTAATAGACTTTATAAGAGCTTCTGATTTTTATAAAACGGAAACCGTTGGCCGCATGAATGTAATTTAATATAATTTAATACATGTAAAGTCAATTGAATCAATATATTAATATAGTGAAATATTATTAAACAGGTTTTCATTTATATAAATTAGAGTATGTTAGAAAAGTCAGGATGTTTGTGTTCATTTTGTCCGTCTGTCCGTCTGTCATCACCCTAGATCTCAGCAGCCATAAGTCCTAGACCCACAAACTGAGTTCAAATATTTTATGACAACACCCCCACCCACATAAGGTAAAACTAATTTAAAGTTTTAATGAAAAAGACTCTCATTATATTGAGTTTAATCGATACTTTTCATTGGAAAAAGGAGTAAGGGTGGGGGAGTAGTTGCAGTAGTTTCACATTACCTACACACCGGCCATCACTACTCTTGCATACCATCACTACTCTTGCATACCATCACTACTACCATCTTCAATGTTGCCGTTAACCTTATCAACAGAATCCTTTTCCTTATCATATTACAATATCCCTACTTGTAATAATCCCCGACATGATTATACATCCACCATCATCAAGATTATCATGAAATCTCATTTAACTTCATCATTTAAAATATCATCACATTGACAATCATACCAACACACTATGTCATCCACACAACATTCAACACACTATGTTATCCACTAAGTAAGTAATCACTCCCAACATCTCAAATCATAATTAGGTGCGTCTTTATATTCACATTGCAATCTGCTCGAAGACAGGATCCTAGTTTTTATTATTTGTCAACTCGAATAATATTGACCCAGATTGATTCTTAGAGTGCCCATGATCAGAGCAAGTAACGGGTCAATGAGTCATGGGTCAATGGGTCAAAAGGGTCGCAAAATTGGATGGGTCACATGGGTCATGTGTCAATGTTCCCTGACCCACGACCCATCCTTAGTCTCCGCCCAACCCTAAAAAAAAAACCCGTCGTCGCGCGATTTTTAAAAATTTCAAAATGGTTTCTATGGCGACGGCCGCCATCTTGAAAATAACTACATTCAATGAGTCATGGGTCGAAGTTAGGTATTACGCAAATCCTAGAACTCTATCCCAAACTCTCGAAGTTAAGTATTACGCAGATCCTAGAACTCTATCCCATACTCTCGAAGTTAAGTATTACGCAGATCCTATAACTCTATCCCATACTCTCAAAGTTAAGTATTACGCAGATCCTAGAACTCTATCCCATACTCTCAAAGTTGAGTATTACGCAAATCCTAGAACTCTATGCCATACTCTCAAAGTTAAGTACTACGCAGATCCTAGAACTCTATCCCATACTCTCAAAGTTAAGTATTACGCAAATCCTAGAACTCTATGCCATACTCTCAAAGTTAAGTACTACGCAGATCCTAGAACTCTATCCCATACTCTCAAAGTTAAGTATTACGCAAATCCTAGAACTCTATGCCATACTCTCAAAGTTAAGTATTACGCAGATCCTAGAACTCTACACCATACTCTCAAAGTACAGGTGATAACTTGTTTGATCCCCCCCCAGGTTTGTATACAGTCTCACCATTTGATCCCCAGGTTTGTATACAGACTCACCATTTGATCCCCAGGTTTGTATACAGTCTCACCATTTGATCCCCAGGTTTGTATACAGAGTCTCACCAACACATATATCTGGACGGAAGATAGAAATACAACATCACAAATCTGACATTGTGCGTCTCCAGATGATATTGATGAACGGTGGGATCTACCTGGATACAGACATGGTGGTTCTACGAAGTCTGGACGATTTATTAGGTGATCATTTACTTTGAGTTATTTCTTTATTAAGTTAGTCGTGGACATTTCAGTAGGGAAGAGTGAAAATCGATGTAGGAAATTGTTCATTTTCAGCCATTTTTTAAGCTGATTGCAGGGTGTTTTGTAAAACTAAACATTTTTCATTATCTTATAAGCTACCTAGTGATGTTATACATCACTGAATTCAGAAATGAATAAGCTATTTAATGATATAAAACTTTTTATATTATAGAAATTTTTAATTTTGTAAAATTATAGTGTAAATGATTTTTTTATTATTTTTTTTAACTAAAAATACAAATACATCACAAACAGTAAGAATAAAAAAAAAAGTATGAAGAATTTAAACAAAATCTTTATTATTTACATAAACATTATTCATTTATACAACACATAAACAAATTTGGACTAAAAATTTTGACAATTTTTTTTTTATTCCACTATAAATGATACTATAGAAAATGGAAAAAATAAAAAAAAATAAGGACTGATGCCTCTAGTGTGAAAAAAAGACATATAATTCTCACACAATAAGTACAATGTTAGACTAGACAAAATTGATCATTAAAATGTATATATTATTATTATAAGTGACAGGAAACACATTTAAATGAATTGATAATTACTTTAAATGTTATTTATGATAAAGTAAAAGACAATTTCTGTCATCTTGAAAACATAAGAAAGTATCACATGCAGAACATTTAGTTCTTGTTTTTCTTTCAAGTTTATAAAGAGAATAACATAATTTACAGTTTTTTCTTTTCCTTTGAAGGAACCATTACAGGTAAAATAGGATGATTAGTTTTTATTTTATATGCTGTCGCTGTCGGAACCTCATCTAAGTCATCAATCTTTCCTAACTGTCTAATTAACTCTATTGTGTAATCTAACTGACTATATCTTGCTGGTCTATTTAATTCAATAATATCTGGATTTTGTTTCCTCCAGTCTTGAAAAAGAATATAACTATTTACCCTAGCAATATCAACAAAATGAAAAAATAAAGTTTTCCACCATTTATTTGTTTTTCTAAGCATATTATATTTATTTAAAAGTTGATCACTTTTGTCTACCCCTCCCATATTAATATTATAATCCTTGACTAAAAGTGGTTGTCTTACTTCTAATTTTTCAAAAGTCCCATTTTTTTTTTTTTTATTTCTTCTCATGACTGAATTAAAAGAATTAGCTTTATGCATTGTAGAAACCAAAGATACTGTTTTGTTATCCCTCCACTGCATTGTTAAAGTTTCCTTTTCCTAACCCATCTCATATCACCCCTCTTTGAAGTCTTTTCCCATTGTTTTACATTTTTTAATTCAGTAGGAAATCCTTTTCTAGTAGTCAAAATGGTACCACAGGCTAATACACCTTTTTTTAACAAATCTTTTTTACTAAAACAAAACTAGTATAAAAATTGTCGAAAAACAAACGATAGCCTTGGTTAACAATGGAAGATATTAAATTCATTACAACCCCATAAGCTAATCCAAATGGTGATAAAGTTTCAGACTTACCCAAATAAACATCAAAATCATATGTATATCCAGTAACAGAATCCGCGAGCACCCATAATTTCATCCCCCACTTAGTTGGTTTATCTCTAATATACTGACGAAATGAATATCTTCCTTTTGTTTCTAACCATTCGTTCATCAATTGAAATATTAGGTCCAGGCTGGTATAATTTCATGCATTTTCTTCTAATGAAATCAAATAAAAACCTAACTTTAGTCAATTTATCCTCTGCCTTTTCGGTGTTTCGGTTTGAAACTTTCAAAAAACTAAGTATTTGTTCAAAACGTGGCCTGGTCATAAAGGCTCTTGCCCATAGTCCATTGAATAAACTTTTTTGTTCCAGTAAGACTGAACATTTGGAGCTTGTATCATTCCCATGTACATTAAAAGTCCAATAAAGCTCATAAATTCTTCTTCACCTACATCTGTCCAGTTTTTGTACATGGCTGGTTTAGTTGGTCCAATAAATGCAGCATTCTGATTAGTCGTAAGTTGCATAGTTCTCTGACCAAAGTTGAAGTAAAAAAACAGAGAAAAAATGGACAGAGGAGTCAGATACTTTTTTCTGTCTTGTCTTGTAAATGACTCTGGAAAATGAGCTCCAGGAGTTCTCTCAGGTTTGAAGGGTGGCAAAGCATCAGGAGGTCCAGAATCTTGGTCATCATAACTGAAGATAAAAAGATGTAGTAACATTAGAAAATTTTTTTTTAAAATGAAACAATGATATTTTGTTAAAAATTTATTCAACAAAATATTCAGTAATAAATTAGCCATATAAAATTGTTGAATTATTTCTTTTGTTTTGTTCAAATGTGAAAAAAAAGATACGTTACCAATGTAAACAAAATAAAGTTACATTTACTATGGCCCTAAACAAATATGAATTATAAATGAATGAGTGGAAAATGTACCTTTAATTATATAAATAGTTAAACTAACATAATTTTTGTAAATGTTTTGATACCTATAAATATCTACTAATGAATATACAATTAACAAAATAAAAAAAAAATTGGAAAAAATTGCCATGTGCGTTTCGGCTTTGCCACTAAGACTAATGTTTACCTTCCATTGTTGACATGTTTAGTGGAAAATCGATGTATATTTTCAGTTTCACTGACTTCTTCTTCTTCCTCTTCAAGCCAAACTTCATCCTCACTTGAAATATAGTCATTTTCATCGTCGGAAGATGAATTTATATCCATAATTCTTTAAAAAATTGAGACGCTAATAAAAACAGGACTGTCGTAAAAGTGACAAAATGGCGTCCATCATCCCGGAAGTTTGTGACGTAAACACGAGACTTTTATTTAATATTTTTTTTATTTAAAATGTAAAAAATGTGTAAAATGTTGTATTTTTTGCTAAAATATTCATTTTTTTATAACAAAACATAAAATAAATTGATCAAAAGTAAAAATATAAAGAATTATAACATAAAAAAATCGTCGATCACCGGTGATCGAAAAGCCAATGCTACGATGGTTGAGAGTTATAGCTCTTTTCAATACATTTGTCAGAATCGAACATTCACTGCAATTAACATCCTGACCCCGGAAACGGTCTAATCATTAACTATCTTTTTTAGGCCATGCATTTTGTTTAATAGAGGTTTTTGACATTTTTTTGCGGTTTTCTCAAAATCGCTATTTAAAAATCTTGTACATTTTCGACACTTTCAAAAAAAAAACTACTTAAGATATAAGCTTACAATTTCGCATGCTTATTCTTATATCTATTGTTGACATTCTCCAATTTTTTGTGTGGAAATATTAGATAGAATTTTTTAATATTTTTTTTTCTTTCCTAACCACCCCCCCGCCCAAAATGTAACTTTTTTGAGTGTACCGAAATAAAAAATTCACAGTTTATTTATTTTCCATTTTTTTCTAAAAAAAAATTGGACGTTTGTTTGTAACACACTTATTAACATTTGTGCAAAGTTATTTTATGATATCTACAATAGATTTTAAAAATTGGTTCTTTGAAAATATGTCTTAAAATTACACTTTTTCACCTCAAAAAGTCATATAATACATTTTTTAAATACATTTTTAAATAATTGTTTTATTTCTTTGTTCATTAATTGGTCTGTTGAATGCATGTGCCAAAAATGGCTAATGAATCTTAAAAAATAAAAAAAATAGCAAAACAAAGTAGCTGAAACATTGAATCGGTGTTTGGATCACCTTAAAAAATTCGAATGTGAGAGTGAAATTCGGGAAAACCCAATTCGCTCCTTAAATATATAACAATTAGTAATGACTATTTTATTTCTCTAATTGAAAGCTCGATTCTCTCTATAACGTAAAGAAAGTATTAAAATAGCATACAGGAATATTAAGTAAAACCCACAAAGGGAAACAATACTGTGAAAGTGCGATATACGTGCGAAGCATGCTGGCGTTATCTCCCCCGACCCCACTATTTGCATTCCTTATCCGTCCTGAGCTGATGGAGCAATTAATGGTGCTTTTGCAGATAAAGATCTGACCATGGGTCAACTGGACAACAGTACCGGACTAGGCACGGCATTTATCGCAGTGAAGCGCAATAACTCGTTTATCAGAGACTGGTACTCTAACTACAAGAGTGATTACAGAAGTTCTGTTTGGGGATACAATTCAATGGAGGTGAAGCATAGTTTATTTTGTTCTTAATGAAATATTTTCAAAAATCTATCTATCTATCTATCTATCTATCTATCTATCTATCTATCTATCTATCTATCTATCTATCTATCTATCTATCTATCTATCTATCTATCTATCTATCTATCTATCTATCTATCTATCTATCTATCTATCTATCTATCTATCTATCTATCTATCTATCTATCTATCTATCTATCTATCTATCTATCTATCTATCTATCTATCTATCTATCTATCTATCTATCTATCTATCTATCTGTCTATTTATGCCCATTCACATCAATATATCATTTTAACTATTTATAGGCCTGTCA
Organism: Bulinus truncatus; assembly: GCA_021962125.1. NCBI lineage: Eukaryota > Metazoa > Mollusca > Gastropoda > Planorbidae > Bulinus > Bulinus truncatus. The sequence goes on along the minus strand of JAGDYQ010000017.1, from coordinate 1,461,314 downwards.
GTCTATCAATCTCTCTAGACTATCGACCCAATCTAGACATCTATCCACTTACTCATACTTTGAGACTGATATTTATTGATTCTAAGTATGACTCATTGAGCAACTTACTATTAACACGTTTGTTTCAGTATTCCAACATACTTCATTACAAGAACACTAGTCGAGTTGTACTCATATCCGACAAGCTCTACAAACCCAACTGGTTTGAACCATCTCTCATGGTCAATGAAAGCGTGACGTACAACTGGACCAACAGCTACGCCATGCACATCTGGGGCGCCAACCCGCAGGTCCCCAAAAGCCCAGATGAAGTGAAAACCGGGAACAGCACAGTGTGTCAAGTATTCCGTTACATTTTGTTTGGAGACCCAGCACCTATAACGTGAAACAATCCAGAAAAATTGCAAGCGAAACAACTCAATCCTAAAACTTCTACTCTTGTTTTCTTTAGTACGATCCAATGATAGCAAGATTCATTTCTTAGAGCGGCATCGTTGTTGAATCATTTTTTTTTTACTATGTCATTGCTAAATCTCTTTTAATCGATTATGTTTTTGCTCTGTATAGAATTTCTGTTATATCACAATCTGGAATGAGGCTCTTATTTACCTCAATTTGGCCGACCATTTAAAAAAAAAAAAAAATTCTTATTAACTGTACTGCAGCAGTGACTTTCCATGGATACCTGGTTGTCGACACAGTCACAGAAATGAGCACCTACCGACATGCATCACTAAAAGGTTTGTTGGTCAGTGGCAGATTTAGGTCGGCATAGGCCAAGGACGCAGCGATAATTAGTGTTGGATATTGGATGTAGACTGGAGCAATACGTTGTTGGATATTGGATGTAGATTGAGGCAATACGTTGTTGGATATTGGATGTAGATTGAGGCAATACGTTGTTGGATATTGGATGTAGATTGAGGCAATACGTTGTTGGATATTGTATGTAGATTGGAGCAATACGTTGTCGGATATTGGATGTAGATTGATGCAATACGTTGTTGGATATTGTATGTAGATTGGAGCAATACGTTGTTGGATATTGGATGTAGATTGGAGCAATACGTTGTCGGATATTGGATGTAGATTGAGGCAACACGTTGTTGGATATTGGATGTAGTTTGAGGCAATACATTGTTGGATATTGGATGTAGATTGAGGCAATACGTTGTTGGATATTGGATGTAGATTGAGGCAATACGTTGTTGGATATTGGATGTAGATTGAGGCAATACGTTGTTGGATATTGGATGTAGACCAAGAGTATAAATCTTCATTGTGGCGTATTTATGGAGGCATTGTGGTATTAATAGAGAATGTAGATTTAAGAAATGACATATCATCCAGATTTACTGTTTGCGGCCCAAGTGATGACCCATTGAAGTTATTTCCTACTGTACATGGATGAGGAAGGAGGTTTACAAGTAGACAGGATGTCTTCTAGAACACTGCGCCTTTGTTATGGAAGGAATATTCAAATTAAATTAACATCTTTCTATGACCTTAATGACGGGTATTAACAGAAAAATAAAACTTGACCGTTGTAATTGTTATAATCTTTCAGTACTAGAAATATCATTTCAGTATCTTTGATATTAATGTGGAATTTGAATATATAAGATATTGTTTATTTTGAATGTCATGTTTACCTATGTGAAATTTTGTCTCTGTATTTTGAACAGCTTGTAAGTTAATTTCTTTTCTTAAGTAATAAATAAATAAGTAATCTTTTTAAGAGATGTAACTTTTACAGATTGAAAATATTTAGAGATGGCCACCAATTAACTTAAGTATTTAAAATACTTTTTTTAAGTTAAATTACTTGAATTTCTTGTATTTATAAATAAAAAAAGTTTGATTATTTCCCTTTTCAAAAAGATGTACGCCGTCATTGTGTGTTTTTCGCATACTTTTCACACTGTTCTGTAAATGGATCTTATGGCTATTAGATGAAAGGACACCACTTACCTGCAAGACACAAAATTTAAATACAATTTATTGTTCATGAGAGTAATCTTAATATTAATAAACATATACCTTAAAAAAATAACAAAAAAAACCCCAATGTCCAAGGAATAATTATCACACTAATGTTGACAACAGATACATGTTTAGAAATATTAATTCTCTAGCACCGGACTCTAGCTGCCTCTACACACTGAGTTGTCCCGTCAATACACCGGCTGTTCAGTCTTTTACTTGTATACCTCATGGCACAACTCTTTCTTTGAACTCAGTTTATCTGCTTGATGAAACGTAAGTCTCTCAGAGTCCGTGAGATTTGAACTCTCTGTGCTGCTCAACATATTAAGGGAACTGCAATTCATCCCTATGGCAAGCAATCTATCCGGCAGGTCCAACCTGTAGTCCGCCAGCTCGTGGAACTCGAAAAGCACATGGTCCACGGGGGCCCGTCGTGCGGTTTTTTTATTTTTATGAAGGTTTCATGGCTGAAATAAAATATGTGTGTCGTATAGATATACTATAATATAGATCAGTGGTGGCGAACCTAAGGCACGCGTGCCACAGGTGACGCGAAGAGAATAATCAGTCGGCACGCGACTACGATATAAGTTCCTTTAATTTTAATTGGAGTGTTGGCACTTTGCTATAAATAAGTGTTCTTTTATGGTTGAATGTTGGGCACGCCGCCCCAAAAAGGATCGCCAACACTGCTACAGATCAAGGCTGGACACTTTTTTAATCACGTGACGCAAGGCTTTTTTTTTCATATGATAGAAATGCCAGACGTAGAGCCGATGGAATAATTAAATGAATTAATGGAGTTAAAATGGGGTGGGGAGAGGGGGGTGAATGTTTATATTATCCGTAGTCCGGATAGGTCGCTCAGAAGCATCCCTAATTATGTTGACTATTGGCAAGTAAAAAAAAAACAATTTTGTTTTAAATGAGTGATGATAACACTTGAACATATAAACTGACAAAATACTTAATACAATACTTACTACAATACTTACTACAATACTTACTACAATACTTACTACAATACTTACTACCTAATACAAAACTTACTACAATACTCACTACAATACTTACTTCATTACTACTTACTCTTGAACATAATTCTAATTCTTATTAATCAACATAAAAATAAAATAAAATATATATATCACATGAATTATCATTTATACATAATGACAAATAAGTGGTAAAAATTTTAATATTTAGAGAAACTCAAGATGTGCAAGTTGGAAGTAAATCATCCTGTCATTTTACTTCTGATTTGACACCATGTTTTTTACATTTTAATATTTTTTTTTTGATAATGAAAGCAGTTATTTTTTAAGATCTTTATATTGATTATATGGATCCTAATAGATTTCTATACAATTTAGTGCTTCTGACTGGAATAGTTTTCAAGTTATAAGGTATAATATAATATATTGGGTTTAAAAAAAAAAAATAAAAAAATACATAATAAAAAAAAAAAAAAAACCAACCCCCCCAAACAACAAAAAACCCCCCCCCCCCCCCAAAGCTAAAGGGGATATACTCTATGCAAATGTTTTGCAGGGTACAGCTAGTATCTTTAATTTTGGCTTTGGTGAACTGTCATGACAGCTAAAGAACTATTTTCAATCAACATAGAAATTAAATAAAATATATCACATGCATTATCATTTTTACATAATCACAGAAAAGTGGTGAAAATTTGAGCCTTTCTATCATTAATGAAACTCAAGATATGTATGCTTGGAAGTTAAACATCTTGTCATATTACTTTTGATTACACACCATGTTTTTTTTCGTTTGACTCTCAAGAAATGCAGTTTTAAGTAAAATTTGGAAAAAAATTTGGTCACTTATTTTCTTATATAGCCTATAATAAAAGTAAAACGTCACTAAAAAATCATAAGTTCCTTATAATTAAGATATAGTCACAAATGAAGTGTTTTTGGAATGTACTCGGCAAGATCTATTCATCTGTACTAGCTTTAGTTTGATACAACAATTTTGAATTTTTTTTTCCAAGTACCTTCCTTTAACATAAAAACAGGATTTGAAATGTACTTGCAATTGTTAATCATTAATTACATGCCAGATGGTATATGAAAACAATATCTGCCATGGTTTTGTTAACATGTTGCTGTGACAGAAGTGCCACACTATTACTGGTCCATGAAGTTAAAGTTTTCTGTTTCTTCGCCACCGGTTCAGGTAATCCATTTGATGAAGTGACAAACCTCTTCAGTATTGGTAATTTATCATGTGCAGCAGGATGAATACTCTAATAATAAAAAGTAGTACAAAAATATAATTATAAAAAAAAATAAATTGGTTTTTACAAATGTAAATGTTTTGAAACAATGGCATCTTCAGCCTGTTAATTATATAATAACATATTATTGCTAACCTGCAGATGTTTTTTGAGATTGGCCGTAGAATTGAGCGCGCAGCTATAAGTCTGTTTCGTAGCTGGAGGACAAAGCTTGCAACGTACACGAACTTTTTTGTTATCTATTTCAATTTTCGTAAAAAATTCGGTAAACACTGAACGTTCAAAAGAATTTTCAATTTGCTTTGAGTCCGCCATTGAGTTTGTCAAAAAATAAATTAGCTTTTTTATCGCTCACAACCAACTCGAACTTCCTATAACCATAAACATAAAAATACTTAACAAATATTATTGATTGCCATAGGCTCGTTCCGGCGCCAATAAACACACATGCGCATGCGCACACATGATACAACAACGATCAAAGCAACTAGTAAAGTAACTAGCAATTTGCGTTACTAGTTACTGATAAAAGTAACTAGTTGCTTAGAATAGTTACAGTTCAGTAAAAGTAACTAGTTACAGCATTAGTTACTTCAAATTGTAACTAGTTACAGTAACTAGCGTTACTGTAACTAGTTACTACCCAGCACTGTTTGTTTCAAACGACTATCACATTGCACACAAGGATATGTCCGTTAGTTTACTGTTCAAATTTTATATTGACTTTTTTTTTTAAACGATTACTTCCCAAATGTTCAAAATTTATAACTAAACGAAATTTCCAATTTATCTTTTAGAGCTTTGCCTGTGTTGGTAGACCGTCGTTTGTCGTTTTTTTTTTTTCATTTCACTTTGTAGACAGAATACGACGGTTTGTGATAACATTGGTTGTTAGTATATTTTTGAGACGATAACACGTTTTGTGAACTGCATTGATGTTCAGCATGATCTTAAGGCGTAGAATTTTATACAGCTCATATCTATTGAAAGTGGCTTTATTCACCGTGGGCGTAGTCTCTCTGTGTGTATATCTAATGACATTTTTTGACGAGAGCAGATGGACTGAGAAATCATTTATCAAGGGTGAGTACATAGGTGTGTCCAGTGGGTGCCCCGAGAGCTACTTGTCTTTCTGGCAAACAAGGTCAAAGTCGGAAGTGAAAAGTTTTATAAAACACGATGATAACATTTCCAACGGAAGTTCGTGTGAAGTGGTTGAATTTTTGTCAAGCTTGGATCCATCTTTCAGAACGTTTGAGACCGACACCATGTGCGATGATGTGGCTAACCACACGGACATTTTGTGTAGGATTTATTTACGTCAGATGGGAGTTAATCCGGAGCTGGAGCCAGGGATCTGCTCCATGAAAAACCTGGATCTGGTGCCGAAAATAGTTTTCTTTGTGACTTTCGGGGAGTACATGTTTGAAATGTGGAACTACATTGCTGTCGTGGCAGCTCAACGTCATGTGCAGCCAACAGCTTTATACGTCATAGGAGATCAACATCCTAAAGGTCCGTGGTGGGAGCTGGTCATCAGGGATGTGTCTGGTCTCAGGTAGAAGGGTTTCTATAAGTTAATCACAAAAAAAAAAATAAACCAATACAATTATCAACTTTTTCTATATAGCTTTCATACTCTCTGTAAGTCAATTTTTCGTTTATTTTTAAGTCAGTCATTTGTCTGTCTGTATGTATACTATTTGGACTGTTTAAAAAAAATGTGGTATTTCAAGCTGAGTGGGTGTGTTATTAAAAAAAAACACACGATGATTCTATTAACTAATTTATTATATACCGGAAAACATTTATAAAAAAATAAATCTTACTTTTCATAAAGTTTATAGTGTTTTTCAAACCACCAATAATGTCAGATTTTTTTTTACAGATTTATATACAGAGAGACTCCACCTAAAATAGCAGGACGTACAGTAGAACACCAGCGTCACCTGTCTGACTTAGTACGATTACAAGTTTTGTACTTGAACGGCGGTATCTACCTGGACACGGACATGGTCGTATTGAAGAGTCTCGATCCACTCTTAGGTCAGTAAGTCCATCTGGACATTGTGCTTTCAACATTTTATAGCGTCGGATGTGGGGGACCCATACCAGAGGTGACTAATAGTTGTAAGAAATACTCGATTAGAGATGACTCATAATTGTAAAAAATACTCGATTAGAGGTGACTCATAATTGTAAGAAATACTTGATTAGAATGAGATCCAAACAGAGCCAATCTTAAAAAATGATTTTCTTTAATTAACGGGCCATGCCAAGAAGTGATCCCCATGATCATGTAATATATTCTAGACTTCTCCAAACTACTCTAGACTTCTCTAGAGTAGTTTAGGGATGTCTAGAGTAGTTTAGAGAAGTCTAGAGTAGTTAATAAATATGTGCATGAAATTAATAAATGCCTTTTATTTATACTTTTTAATTTTGATAGCATTAAGACTTCTTATAGATTGTATACTCTAACTTGATGTAATTATTTTGGCTAATATATGTGTATATTATATTACAAAAAAGGTCCATTATTTTGCGCAGTTAAGCACCATTGCTATGCTTCCTTTTTTTTTAATGATAATTTCAAAATTAATACCCAATAACAAACATTATTAAAAAGCAACTATCTTCATAATTCTACATGAAGCGAATTCATGAGGTCAAAATTATTAAAATCATGCTGAATTTACCCGCGTGCTGAATTGGAGTCTTCTCAAAAAGTTAAAGCAGGTCCCAAATAGAATTACAGGATTTAAGCACACAACCACCAACACACATAAAGTGAAGTTAATTAAAATCTTTTAAAAATGTTGTGTGCCTGTTTTAAGTGTAGTAATTGCCTCTTTTCCCCTTGACTGCCTCCATGCTAATTTTAATTGGCTCACCTAGTTATTGTTTGAAGGGCTAATGTTAACAGTGGAAATACATTACAGTTTATGTCACAGTATATTTTCGGTGGAGTGTATTGATTAGTCAAATCTTGAGACCTATTTGCACTATCGGCCATAAGTAGGCGTTATCAGTTTTACAAAGATATCTAACTAGCCATAAGTCTTGAGTTCTAATGAGGTTATATAGTTTAATGTAGATCCCACGCACAATTACACACGCAAATAGTGACCTGCTCTTGTATTTCTACACTTTTATTTAGCTTCATTTTCTGTTTGTGGGTTTCATGTTTGTCTTTAACCAGTCTTGTAATTCAATTTTCGACAAGTTCTCATCAAAGGAGAAAGCAGATTTTTAGAGGATGTTTGTTTTAGTAATAAGGAAAATTATTATTTCTAATTAATTACCTTTTTTTTTGTAATAAGGAAAACTATTATTTCTGTTTAATTACCTTTTTTTTGTAATAAGGAAAAATATTATTTCTGTTTAATTACCTTTTTTTGTAATAAGGAAAAATATTATTTCTGTTTAATTACCTTTTTTTTTAGTAATAAGGAAAACTATTATTTCTGTTTAATTACCTTTTTTTGTAATAAGAAAAATGTTATTTCTGTTTAATTACCTTTTTTTTAGTAATAAGGAAAACTATTATGTCTGTTTAATTACCTTTTTTTTTAGTAATAAGGAAAAATACTATTTCTGTTTAATTATAGATTAGCTTTTATATAAACGTCGTTGTATTTTTCTCTAGCAAAGTTTTGAACGTCTTTCAACCGTATCTTAGTGAATAAATGTTTGTGGAGCACAGCAATAAAATGTATCTACTTTCATTTTTTTAAAAACAAACCTTAGTTGCGTTAAACTAAGTCGCCTTAAATGCCCCTAGTTGAAACAAAGGTCATGATAATTTGGTGTTCGCACTGCACACAACCCATTTGTACAGCTGTCACATGGTTTATGACTCTCTAAATCTTTGAATCGAATCTTTTTATCGTTACCAGACTCACTTTCTTCGTGATTTTATATTTGTCTATGCATTTAGCGATATTGCTTTAAATGTGATATGTTCAATATGTTGTGATGTATTTGAAAGTACACGAGTTGTTATTGTCATTGAAGTACTGAATGAATCCTCATTTATTTATCTAAAATATTTCTTTTACAGGTGTCATCATTAAATTCTACAAAAAATTATAGAAGTAGCAGTTGTCATTATCCTAAAATTAATTAAACAATACGACCAGATAACCCTTTTTAGTTTTTTAAAATGCATTTTTTCTTATGAAAGAAATAAAATATTTCGTTAGAGATCATTACTTTTAACAGTAAAGATAGGAAAAAAAAACGTAAACAAAATGTTTATTCATTAAAATATTTGTTGTATTATAAAGCAAAATTGAAAATACTTTACAAAAAAAGAACTGTACATGACTAGACTTATTTTAATCTGTGTACGACAGGTAACTACTATATGTGTGAGATGATATCTACGAGTCGTGGCTATATCAGCTGTATGGATGATTCTATTTCTATACATGATTTGACAATCAGTGCAATTAGTGTCAATCAGGGCAATTAGTGCCAATCAAGGCTGTTAGTGCTAATCAGGGCAGTGCTCATCAGGACGTAGGTCTTATATAACTATTAACGAACATATGAAGGCGAACACATTTCAATAATGTAATTTGGTCGATCACTGTTCATGTAACTAAAGTACAATCACATTAACATACTTTTGTACACATAACTGGTACAATCTCCACTCAAACATTTTTTCTAACGTCCTCAGGCTATGACCTCAGTGCAGGTATACTGACCAACAACCGAGAAATGGCCAACGCATTTTTGGTCAGCAAAAGAAGGAACACCTTTATAAAGGAGTGGTACCAAGGTTACCAAGACTACAAGGCCAAACAATGGACCTTCTCAATGAAGGTACTATTTCATTTGCCATTTTTTCCGCCAAAGAGCGTTCTATAGTTTTAAGAAACACTAGGTGGTGGTGTCACAAACAAAGTGGAGGACATTCCTGAAAATATTTTTATGACAGGCATGTCACGCTTGTGGCCCACGGACCCTTTGTTACCTCAAGTGTGACCCACGTGACATGATGAAAAGCTCAGAAGATTCGTTTCAGTTTGGTGGGCCTGTGATTTTTTTTCAAAAAGTGTCCAATCAAACTTAATATACCAGCTTCTAAACACCAATCAAACTTAATATACCAGCTTCTAAACACCAATCAAACTTAATATACCAGCTTCTAAACACCAATCAAACTTAATATACCAGCTTCTAAACACCAATCAAACTTAATATACCAGCTTTTAAACACCAATCAAACTTAATATACCAGCTTTTAAACACCAATCAAACTTAATATACCAGCTTCTAAACACCAATCAAACTTAATATACCAGCTTCTAAACACCAATCAAACTTAATATACCAGCTTCTAAACACCAATCAAACTTAATATACCAGCTTCTAAACACCAATCAAACTTAATATACCAGCTTCTAAACACCAATCAAACTTAATATACCAGCTTCTAAGCACCAATCAAACTTAATATACCAGCTTCTAAACACCAATCAAACTTAATATATCAGCTTCTAAACACCAATCAAACTTAATATACCAGCTTCTAAACGCCAATCAAACTTAATATACCAGCTTCTAAACACCAATCAAACTTAATATACCAGCTTCTAAACACCAATCAAACTTAATATACCAGCTTCTAAACACCAATCAAACTTAATATACCAGCTTCTAAACACCAGTTTAGGTGGTTAGGTGGCGCTTTGATTGCGAGCCGGACCTTCAAGCTGCAGCACACGACCTGCATGATGTGGGCTACGGGTTTGACTTCCGGCGAGTCACAGTCACCTGCATATGTCTCCCATGGTGACTCCATGGCTAGTGCACTCCGGATAAGGTGGCGATGAAAGAAGGGCACCGTAAAACCGTAAAATTAGTTGTTTTTGTAATATAATAAATAAATATCTTATCATTACACGGACTCGAACCTCCCCCCCCCCCAATTCCCCAGAACAAAAACCCCGCTGGTTTACTCGCTCACAATGGCAATGTTATTTGACGAGATTGAGTCACCATTTTTTTCCATCCTGAAAATGTCAGAAAAAATTCAATCAATTTTCTATGGATGATGATTGTTGCGGTGGAATTTACTCGCCAAATATGAAGTGGTGGTTTTTAGATATCTATGTTATTGTATTTCAATACGTTACTTTAGAACTTTACAACAGCTAAAGTCCACGATATATATATATATATATATATATATATATATATATATATATATAGATATAGATATCAACGCCAGCGCTTGGTATACAAACACAAAGGATCTAAACTTTAATAGATTCTACAGCATGGATTAATATGTATAATACATAAGTCCTTTATCTAATAATGTCTTTAGTCTTTTTATACAAAAGTCATTTACTAGCAACTAACTATAACTAAAACGCAGGACTGTCTACACCGAACTAACTCGTATGACTATCAGTACCGTACTAAAAGGTCCAAGGTAAAACTAGCATCCTGTCAAAACATAAAGTCAAGCTACGGCCAGGGGGCGGGGACAGTGGGTAAAACGATTCTACAAAATATTTTAACTGCTGGAACCTCAACCCAGTGGTGAACTTGGAATGTGTGGAATGATCAGTTAGGATGGGGCATTAGTATGGAAGGGGAGGGGGGTGAAAGTGTCACCTGGGGAAGATAAATGGGGGTGATGGAGGAGAGGGCAAATTCAACACGTCACAATGATGATCTTTAGAAACCACAAAAAATGGAACGGTTTAAAAATTGTATGAGTTAATTATTGGAAAACTTTCAACGCAAGATGTTAGTAAATGCCTGGATATGTTGAAGAAAGTCAAACAGGCTATTGCAAGACTATGGTTTGTATTCTAGTAAATGTAGCACGCTCATCAACCGAATGTTGCATCAAAAGTGACGAAAAATAGTGTTGAAATCATTATTGGAAGACTTACTGAAATTTCCTATTTATTCAAATTCATTTAGCGTTGACGGTTAGCTGCTAAACTATTGCAATTTTCACTACTTCAGTACGTCACATTAAAGTTTGTTGCTAGCTGCTAAACAATTTTGACTCAAATTTCATGTTAAAGCTATACAAAATAGTATGCAAACCTCTTCTGTAAGCCTGAATGGCTTTAATTTTCGACATGTGCGGCACTCTAATGACAACTAATTGCTCACGTAGCCCTCATAAGAGTGCCAGTCACACATGTTTTTAGGCAGCCCTCCTAAACAACGATATCCTCTGTCGGGGGGCCCCGAAATTCACGGGGACCTAATCGCGACGTGATTTCTCTCGCCTTCTAACGACGCCAATGAGTGTGTACTAATTTTCTTTGTACAAATTTATAATTTATAACATATTGAAATATATGGTTTATAGTTAAGAGAGTAGAGAAATACAGTGTCGAGCCTGGGGATTAGGAGGCCCGGGGGCTTGGTCTCATTGGGAGCCCCTGCATTTTGACATTCTACACCATGACATGAAATAATGCACTTAATATTTAATGTAAAAAATTTTTTGGGGGCCTCCTAAAGCTGGGGCCCGGAGGGATTTTCGAATGTGGACCCTCTCCTCCCACCATATGAACGCCTCTGGAGAAATAGTTAAAAAGTGTTAACTTTCAAAGACCCCACCACTCACTCCCATAATAAGTAAAGTTCTCTTCTTAGCACTAACGGGCCATCGGGGCAGATGAAGTGTAGAATTTATCTGTTTCCATAATCTCGGCATATGAAGGGATTGTGTGGTTAGCACAACGTCCATCCGCCTTTACTTCCCCAACTTGTGGGGCGACTTTGCACCAAATTTCACCTAGAAAAATTACATGGGCCTCACCGAGGATTGAACCCAGGACTCTCAGGTCGACAGTCGAGTATCTACACCACTCGGCCATCCGTCCCACTACTCCCATAATAAAAATGTCAAAATGTACCCAGCGCCTACCCCACCCCCCCCCCGCCACAATATAAACTTTAAAAAATATCGTGACTATACTATTTTTCTTGGATGACCGTCTTTGGCACTGCTCATCGAGATTTGTTAACTAAGAAATCACATTCACTCATGCGGAACTACCATTTCCAAAGGCAGCTATTGATGTCGTCAGTTTATCTTAAACCTCCCTGACCTAATTTCAACAAAATACACACACTTTTTTAACGCCCTCCACCAGGCTTGCGGAGCCGCCAGATTTTTTCCCGGTTCCGGCTCCGGCTCCAGCAAAAGCAGCGGCTCCCGGCTCCTCGGCTCCGGCTCCGCAAGCCTGCCCTCCACCACATTTTTATTAACTTAATTATCATCTAAAAATAGCCGAATAGTAAATTTGCTTTTTGCCTCTTCATTTAGACGGCCTTTCAACTCTACAAGAAAAACATAAGTCAAGTCAACATTATACCAAACCTGTATCGTCCAAACTGGTTTGAGATTCCTCTTCTAATCAATGCGAGTCAATCCTACGACTGGACCCATCAGTACGCCATGCATATCTGGAGGGAGCACGGGAAATTACCGAAAACTGAGGCCTCCATCCAAACTGACAACTCGACAGTTGGCCAGGTGTTTAGATATATTTTATATGGTGACGCCAAACCAAGGAAATAACACGTTCTAGTTAAAACAAAATATTTGGCAATGTGGAGTATATTTGTCATTTCATTGTACTAGAATATTTTTCATAACTGATAGTGGTAGAATGTTTTGTTATACTCATTGTGGTAGATTATTAAATACAGTTTGTACCTCTCAGTTATTGTTATTTAATACGGGAATAAATGTTTGGATAACGTGGGTATTTTTGTGACTAGGTACTAATAGACACATTGTAAATCATTCGGTCATTTGGTCATTTGGCATAACATGTTGGAGTACGCTGTGAACGAGAACTACATTTGGTCATTGGCATAACATGTTGGAGTGAGCTCTGAACGAAAACTACATTTGGTAATATGGCATAAGATGTTGGAGTGAGCTCTGAACGAGAACTACATTTGGTCATTTGGCATAACATGTTGGAATATGCTTTTTCTTGTTTATGTAATGTTACTATTAAAAAAAAAGTGTTACACCTAGTGTGAAATCGAAAGATTAAAATAAAAAAAAAACAACTTTGTTTTATATTGTTTACTAGCTGTACCCTGCAAAACCTTTGCATAGAGTTATATCCCCTTACGCTTGATCGGTAGGCTATGTTATTTTTGGTTTCGGGCAGATCCGATTTTTTCATGTTTGTATTTTAAACTGGAATAGTGTTATATTAATTCTTTACCTTCGATTTAACACAGAATCCAAAATCGCTATTCTTTTATTAGATTCTGTATATTGTTTTATACTTTATGTTGTTCATAGAATGTCACTTGCTTTAAATAATGCGCCATACTAAACGCAAACAACTAAAATAGTTCATGGCGCTGCACTTTAATGAAGACATGTTGAACTTGAGATAACGTAATCTCTTTCTGCTATTTCCGTGTTTATATAAACTTTAAAGAATTTATGAATATTACCATGGAGAATTTGTCCTCGAAGTCGAAAATGGCATAAAATTAAGAAAAAAAAATGCTAAAAAAAAAGACAATGTTTCCTATATCTAGGGTTGGTAACAATACTCTTAAATTGTATCGTCAATACCGATATCAATACTTCATGTAAATAGTATCGCCAATACCAATACCAATACTCAAGTAAAAATGTATTGCCAAAATCGATACCAATACAATACCAATACTTTTGAGAATAACAAAATATTTTTATTTAAAATATAATGAGTGCAAGTTTCTCAAAAAAATATAAAAACAATAGAATACATTGTAAAAGCACAGATTTAATACGTAAAGGCATAAAAACACGCCCACCCAATGAAAACAGGCGCTCAACTGCAGCACTAGCTGTAAGTCCAGTTTTCAGTTGCATGTATAGTTTCTTAATGCTTGGGCAGACTGTTAGTGCAAGCATTTTTGATGAGCAATTAGTCTTGGTTCTGCCGCCGTGCAGTAAAACAAGCAGAAAAATCTGTATATTCAGATATCCGTACTGTTGACTGTACTAAAGCTGCACCACACTGCAGAGTAAGTTGAATGGGAAGTGCACCGCAGGCACGCTTTAAGATTTTTACAACTTCAGCCATGTGATCCAAGTTGTCTGTCCAGTCGGTTTTAAATTTTGGATTGACAACTGCTGCCAGTTTTGCCTCTAGATCAGAAAATATAAAATCGAACCGCGCATTAACTCATTCAATAACACCTCTGGCAAGGGGTTCACACACAGTGAGAGGGTGTTTATGTCGCACAATCATTTCCTGTAGTTGACCTTTTATAACAGGTAGTGTGGGCAGCAAAGAGCCAAATCCAATATTATTTTTTCCTTGCAAAATGCCCAGTCCACGACACAATGGATCAAATACTTCAATGTATTCTGCTCTGAATATTTTCTGCTGCGGAGTCAGTCTCTTGATGTCAAGGTTATCAAACACCATATCAAGTTAAACTTCTAATCTGGATTGGATATAAACAATGTAATTTTGCAACAGAATCGTAAGTGGAAATCCACCGAGTGTCTCCGGGAGTAACGAGATACGTTCCAATTGCCGCAGCCAAAGATGAGCGATTCTGTTTGTTCCAGATAGCTTCTAACTTCGCAAATGTTTGCACTGACAAACGTTTGGTTACGTCCTGTAGTACTTTAGCATCACGCCGTAACAACAAGATTAAACACGCGGCATGCACATTTACGATGTGGCGTTAGCTGGTAAATAACCTGTTCCGTTCGTCATCATTATCACATGATGGATTCAGTAAATCATCCATTCGTTCAAATTCCATATCCAAATCTTCATCATCCTATTGCTCTTACCTCTGATCTTCATTTAAATCCACATCGTTTACACTTACGTTCATCATTTCATCTTTACAAAACAGCGCAATCAGTGGCGTACCTAGGGGGAGCGGTTGGGTGGGATCCGCACCGGCGGCACGTTTTATTACTTTTTAGGGGGGCGGCAAAAATGTATAGATTATGTTGAAATACCTAAATGAGAGGGCGGCCGATACCCACGCTACGCCGCTGAGCGCAATGCTTTTAAAAAATTGACTCGTTGTCTGTTACAGTGAAAGAAGTCATTTATTTCAAATTCTCTGTTGATTGCTTCTAGTGTTTTGACAATTAAATCATAAGTATGTCGGCCAACTATTCTTTGCACAGCCAAGCAACAGCCATTTCGTTCAAGTGACTCAGGTTCTAACCAATGCAAAGTAACACCAATAAAACTCCTTCGCCTGTACAGCAATCGGCAGTTGAACAGACAGTATTAATTGAAGCAAACTTATCTTTCAGCTGCTGCCTACGAAGTTAAAATCTATGTTCCAGTTGTTTTGTCAATGTTTGTCGACAGCTAGGCAGGCAGGTAGCCCCGTAGCAGGGGCCAGGCCAATAGCGGGGGGGGGGGCAGGAAATAAATGTTACTAAATAGAGCAAACAAGCAGAGAGGGCCAGACAAAACGCAGGGGGCCCGGCCCCCTTCGCACACTACGGGCTTGCAGCTAGGCATCATTTGTTGCCTGGTAAGTCTATTAATAAACTTTCTGAAACTAGCCTTGTCGATATGATGGAAAGGCAACACTGAATTACATAGATAATCCATATATATATATATATATATATATATATATATATATATATATATATACTGTAAGTGT
This sequence comes from Bulinus truncatus, assembly GCA_021962125.1. Taxonomy (NCBI): domain Eukaryota; kingdom Metazoa; phylum Mollusca; class Gastropoda; family Planorbidae; genus Bulinus; species Bulinus truncatus. The sequence continues at coordinate 1,445,410 of JAGDYQ010000017.1, read as the reverse complement.
GTATAGTTTATATAGTGATAATTATATATCATACTGTGTGCTTGTGTGTATGTTGAGTTATTAATTCATTTATACTTATTTATATTTATATATTGTTTTTATTTATTAATTCATTTTTTTTTGTATTTAATACATTTATTTACAAATAATTAATTGAATGGTATAAAATTCTAAAACTGTATGATGTCAACTGTGTAATAAAACAATATCATATAATTAACACATATCATATTATTAAATTATTTGCTGAGTTCAACAAACATAAAATTTTGGGTGGTTAATAACAATAGATTGAATATCTTGTAAAATGACACTCTTTGATGTAACCGCATGACGATTTTCAAACGTTCAAAGCAAAATTTTTATCGGTCGGCTTTCTTTTTTCATTTTTTTTTATCTTCTGACAGATCGATACAAAAATTAAGTTATCTTTTCTGTCGTTCATTAAAACATTAAACAAATAGTTGATAAAAAGAAAGTAAATGAATGAAAGAATATAAGAATAACATTTATGGACATCGACCCGCAAAGCAAAAACTTCAAAAGAAGAAAAAATACATTTTTCCTTCAACTCGCCGACCGTGGTTTTATTGGTTGGGAGGTGGGTGGTGTTAATATTGGTAGGGTTGGTGGCTACGATTATTGTAGGGATTGAATTTTTGTAGATGATAAGGTATTAAAATCGCTATTGTTTTTCTGCAAATAGTGGCAATAGAAAAGTATTGGTATCAAGTATCGAAAATTTTTTGTTTAAAATGTATCGGCGATATCAATACTTGATACAAAAGGATCGGAAATACAGCAACCAATACTAAAAAATGTATCGCCGACACTGTATTTGCCGATACCGATACTTCGATACTAACAACCCTGAACAATGTATAGGTTATATCTATAGTTTCCTAACTAATACTATAATAACAATCTCATGAAGTTTAATCAAACAAAGATTTATGTCTAGGAACTCAGTGTGTTTCTATATCTATTATTTATAATCTAATAGTACAGGAATTCTCTCTAGAAGTGTAATCAAACATTCAGATAATAAGTTTACATAATGTGACACGTGGGTAAGAAGCTTTCCATACATAACTCGCACATAGCCCCCCCCCCCCCCCCCAATCTGTCGCATGTGGGTATTTCTGTATTTGTCCAGCTGGTGTTACACTGACACTGAAAGACGGCTTGTGTTAATAAAGAGTAAAAAAAAATCAGATGGTTTCTTTTTGTTTTTGTCATATAAATCATTAGACCATTGAGTTTCATTCTGATTAGTGTGCTGGATAATAGCGGAAAGTCTAGAATTTCCCCCCAGAGCAATTCTATATCAGTAATCATAATTTTGATTCAATCAAGCGCCGTTTCTGGCTATTGAACAGAAAAGTGAAGTTTCCAAGAATTTGACGGTTTGTCGGCATCCATGTGAGATTGATTAGCTTTTCAACAGATAGAATTCTTGGATACCTCTTCTGTTTAGAAGATGAGGGAAGTTGAGTATAGTAAATGTTATGTTTATAAACAAATGGAAACAGTCGACTGAAATGTGCTTAAAAGCAGTCTAGAAAGTCATATATAATAATTCAGTGTAAAATCAAAACCGAGCGTCAAACTGCGCGATATGAGAAAACAAAAATTAAAAGGTGGGGGAACTTTTTTCAATTTAAAAAAAAAATAATGTTGCTACTGTCATCTACATACAATTGCTCCTCGAATGTAAGGGGTTTCAGTTTCGTTACGAAATAAAATGAAAATAGTTATCACCCTAATGAACACTCTGTGCAATAAATATTCCTCACTGAGCCTGTGTGTGTTGCGCTTATCTCCCTTTTAGCCAATATTCCTCACTGAGTCCTGTGTGAGTTGCACTTATCTCCCTTTCAGCCAGTATTCATCACTGAGTCCTGTGTGTGTTGCACTTATCTCCCTTTCAGCCAATATTCCTCACTGAGTGTGTGGGTTGCACTTATCTCCCTTTCAGCCAATACTCCTCACTGAGTCTGTGTGGGTTGCACTTATCTTCCTTTCAGCCAATATTCCTCACTGAGTCCTGTGTGGGTTGCACTTATCTCCCTTTCAGCCAATATTCCTCACTGAGTCTGTGTGTGTTGCACTTATCTCCCTTTCAGCCAATATTCCTCACTGAGTCCTGTGTGTGTTGCACTTATCTCCCTTTCAGCCAATATTCCTCACTGAGTCCTTTGTGTGTTGCACTTATCTTCCTTTCAGCCAATATTCCTCACTGAGTCCTGTGTGCGTTGCACTTATCTTCCTTTCAGCCAATATTCCTCACTGAGTCCTGTGTGCGTTGCACTTATCTCCCTTTCAGCCAATATTCCTCACTGAGTGTGTGTGTTGCACTTATCTCCCTTTCAGCCAATATTCCTCACTGAGTCCTGTGTGGGTTGCACTTATCTCCCTTTCAGCCAATATTCCTCACTGAGTCCTGTGTGTGTTGCACTTATCTCCCTTTCAGCCAATATTTCTCACTGAGTCCTGTGTGGGTTGCACTTATCTCCCTTTCAGCCAATATTCCTCACTGAGTCCTGTGTGAGTTGCACTTATCTCCCTTTAAGCCAATATTCCTCTCTGAGTCCTGTGTGAGTTGCACTTATCTCCCTTTAAGCCAATATTCCTCTCTGAGTCCTGTGTGTGTTGCACTTATCTCCCTTTCAGCCAATACTCCTCACTGAGTCCTGTGTGGGTTGCACTTATCTCCCTTTCAGCCAATATTCCTCACTGAGTCTGTGTGGGTTGCACTTATCTCCCTTTCAGCCAATATTCCTCACTGAGTCTGTGTGTATTGCACTTATCTCCCTTTAAGCCAATATTCCTCACTGAGTCCTGTGTGGGTTGCACTTATCTCCCTTTCAGCCAATATTCCTCACTGAGTCCTGTGTGAGTTGCACTTATCTCCCTTTCAGCCAATATTCCTCTCTGAGTCCTGTGTGGGTTGCTCTTATCTCCCTTTCAGCCAATATTCCTCACTGAGTGTGTGTGTTGCACTTATCTCCCTTTCAGCCAATATTCCTCACTGAGTCCTGTGTGGGTTGCACTTATCTCCCTTTCAGCCAATATTCCTCACTGAGTCCTGTGTGTGTTGCACTTATCTCCCTTTCAGCCAATATTTCTCACTGAGTCCTGTGTGGGTTGCACTTATCTCCCTTTCAGCCAATATTCCTCACTGAGTCCTGTGTGAGTTGCACTTATCTCCCTTTAAGCCAATATTCCTCTCTAAGTCCTGTGTGCGTTGCACTTATCTCCCTTTCAGCCAATATTCCTCACTGAGTCCTGTGTGAGTTGCACTTATCTCCCTTTCAGCCAATATTCCTCACTGAGTCCTGTGTGCGTTGCACTTATCTTCCTTTCAGCCAATATTCCTCACTGAGTCCTGTGTGGGTTGCACTTATCTCCCTTTCAGCCAATATTCCTCACTGAGTCCTGTGTGAGTTGCACTTATCTCCCTTTCAGCCAATATTCCTCACTGAGTCCTGTATGGGTTGCACTTATCTCCCTTTCAGCCAATATTCCTCACTGAGTCCTGTGTGGGTTGCACTTATCTCCCTTTCAGTCAATATTCCTCACCGAGTCCTTCCTAACCAATGTCTCGTAAAAAAACCAAAAAGAAATATTCATTAGTGACACATATTTGACAGTGTAAAAAAAAATACCATATTAAAAAACTGGATGGTTGATAACAACTTAAGAAATGGGCGTCCGACCTTACGGAAACTGTACTGTATATCCTTTTGATTTTGTCGACAGACCAACACTCCTTACTATCCGGATATACGCAATATACCATAGTCCGGTTATGTTACAACATATACTTATATAGTAATCATCGATACTGTCCTCAATTGCTTAGTACACACAAAAGGAAAATAATTCGTGGATTGTTGTTATAAAACAAACAAGGGGTGCACATCCTGTTCAATTTAAACGTCCTGTGATTTACATTTTCATACTTCAACATCCCTGTCTTACAAACAATGTAACGTCTGTGAAATCTCTGTGAAACATCAGTGAGACATCTGTGTGACATCTGTGAGACATTTGTGATACATCAGTGAGTAATCTGTGAGACATCAGTGAGACATCAGTGATACATCAGTTTGTAATCTGTGAGACATCAGTGAGTAATCTGTGATACATCTGTGAGACATGTGTGAGACATCTGTGATACATCAGTTTGTAATCTGTGAAACATCAGTGAGACATCAGTGAGACATCTGTGAGACATCTGTGAGACATCAGTGAGACATCAGAGAGACATCAGAGAGACATCAGTGAGACCCACAAGTCGAATAAGAAATCCTAGATCAATGATCTTTTTATTAACATTTATTTTCTATAAATGCCAAGCGTCTGATTATCCTTCCTTCCCCCCACCTGTTATGTTTCCATCAAGGGGCATGTTCATCGGGTCACTGTGCCTCTAACATTCAGCCGTCTTTATGTTCCCCAATCAATTTCACGTGCCCAATGAAAGCTGCATGGACTAACTTTCACCTGGACCTGGAGAAAATCCTTTAGTTTCTCACCGAGGATCGAACCCAGAGCACTTAGGCCAAGAGTCGAGCGCTCTACACCGATTGACCAACTGCCACGCCTAAATAAATGAAATTATTAAACTGTTTACTGTCGGGCACAACAACAAATCACGGAGACCAGGATGTCGCAGTTCATATGGTTCCGATTTTATCCCAAGGTCAACACTCGAACGATCTACACCACATCCGTCCACCAATCTGGAACAGAGTAAATAATTAAAAACGAATCAGTGGCGTCTCTGACAAGTGAATGGGGGTGGGGGGGGTGGGAGGGGGAATCCCGAAAAAATGTTCGACGGAGACCTTCATAAAAACACAAAATCCTACTTTCAGGGGCACCTAAGGTCTAAGGGATTTCTGACATTCCCACTGCACCCCCTCCCCCTGTAACAACGCCACTGAAACTAAAACAATAATGTCTTTCACAGGCTATTATAACACTACGAAGAAATTGTAGCTTTTTGTATTCACATTGTTTTTTTCTATTAGCTTTACAAAGTAAGTATTGAAATCAAGAAAATGAGTTATAAAAATTTCAAAATCGAGTAAAGGATTTGCATAACAGTGCAGTTTATTATAATAAAAGAAATCACCGTTCCACTCACAGGAACGGTTGGTCGTTTGGTAAAGCACTTGAACGTCCCTCGTTCGATCTCCAGTGATGACCAATGAATGTGTCAGGTCATGGTTAAAGTCTCAGCTGTATCTCCCGTGGTGCCTCCGAACTATCGGCCGCCACATAAACAGTCTTGTCAATGTATTATAGGATCTAAAAGATTTAATATACTTACAGGGCTAAACATAATGCTAAATGCCTATTAAATAGTATAATTTAAACGAAACAATTTTTTATTATGAAAATAAAGCAATCTTTCTGACATAATATTTCAAATAAGTTGTAAAATAATATTTTTCACTGATAATAAGGAAAATGATATTTTTTCGAGTTTAACAAAATCAATTGTCTCTTATCAGTTTTATTAATATTTGCTTGTGTTTTGCATCTTTTAGTTTCAATTAACTTTGACATTTTACATAGCTACAGCCATAAACATAGTACACATGAAGTTTAAGACCATTATACTAGATTTCATTTTGTACATATTTGTATACAATTTATGTACATAGATAGAGAAAGACTGCTTGTTAGAGGTATGATAAAAATTTTTCCTTAATGCATTAAAAACACAAAACATATAAAAAAATCAATTTTTCGTTCTCAGTAATTATGATTATTCGTTTCTTACTAAGAAGGATCTAATATAATAATAGCGGTCTGGGTTCTGCGTTAAATCAAAAACGGAAAATAAGAATTCAAAATGGAGTCTCGCCCGCGTCTCGTTTCGATTAATTTTTTTTTCTTTTAGAAATCTACAGTTTTGAATAGTTTCTGCGGTTTTAAACATGAAACACAAACGCCAAAATGCGAAATAATTCCATTGAAATTTTTTTTTTATTTCTACAACATATTTCATCTTTAAATTGTAATAAATCATGAAAAAAACCTAGCCTACCTATCAAGCCTAAGGGAATATAAATGTATGCAAAGGTTTTGCAGGGTACAGCTAGTATACTTATAATTTTCAACTATACATCAATAAATTTACCAACCCATCAATGGATCAATTTCTTTTTTAGCCTATCAATCTGTCAGTTATTTTGATCGTTCATTTGTCTGTTTATTCGTTCTTTGTCTCTTATTTCGTCCTCTGTTCATCGTTTTCACCGCTTCAAAAAGTGTGACATTTAAATTAAGCTACTAATGATAGTATTGATAAAAATTACAGATTTTTTTGGAAATTACTAAAAATAAAATGATTTTTATTTATTTTTGTTAAGTTTTTTTCATGAGATTTTTTGTTCAAAATAAGATAATGTCTCATGTCCCCAAAAGATTTCTAGACACATCATTAAAATAGGTAAGGGTTTTGTATTATCAGCGCCTTCTGACTTTACCAGAATACAAAATTTCGTAAAGGAAATGTATAGAACTGCCTGATCATAGTAAGCACATACACTTTACATTTTACTTACAGATTATTAGAACTTGATATGTAAAGATTTGTGCTGTTTTATTTGAAGAATCTGTGCCTTATGATCCAACGCAAAAATGTTTCGATGCCGTTTTTTTTAAAATTTAAAATATATAGATCAATTTAATCATCGTAAAACCGAGGTTCTAAACCGGTACGGGAAATAGGTACGGGAAAGGTTATTCAGTGGTACGCAGCGTTTAAAACAGCCAAGAGTTTGAAGATTGCCACTTTGCTCATTCAAGTTTCGCTTCACAAAAAGTAAGCACATTCCATTATACAAATATGTAAATTTATTCGTAGACTTACCTGTGAGGGGTACCCGAGGACATATTTCCCCATCATTAGGGGTACCCAAGGACATTTTCCCCCATCATTAGGGGTACCCGAGGACATATTTCCCCATCATTAGGTACCCGAGGACATATTTCCCCATCATTAGGTACCCGAGGACATATTTCCCCATCATTAGGTACCCGAGGACATATTTCCCCATCATTAGGGGTACCGAGGACATTTTTCCCCATCATTAGGTACCCGAGGACATATTTCCCCATCATTAGGTACCCGAGGAATATTTCCCCATCATTAGGTACCCGAGGACATATTTCCCCATCATTAGGGGTACAATCGAGAAAAAGATCCAGAACCGCCACCGTTAAAAAAAAACAACAACACATATATACATTTTTTGACATTGTTTAAGTCCGGCATCGTTTTATCATAAATAACAGAAAAAAGGAATTTGGAGCTTTTTTAAAGATATAAAACCAAGGGAACTAATACGACATTGATAATTGGGTTACAAATCAAAGGATTTAAAATCCGATGTACAAGTTACAATTTAACGATGTTATGATTCCTAATCCATACAGTTTATATGTGTATACGTTACGTTTAAAGCCCGACATCCTGTCTGTTTAAAATGTAACCGCTCCTGATTTATGTCAAACGATCCATAAATAAATACTCTAGGATTGTCTCGGTAAATAAACAAAACACATTTTTATATTGATTTGGTTTTAATAATACTCTCCTCTTTATCTACGTCTACAAAATAACACAGTTTCCATTCTGATTCTCTGAAACGTGATTATGTAGACGAGTGTACTGTAAGAAGTTTTCTTCGTGTCTCTCTAGTAAAGAGTTAGGTATTTTCGGTAAACTAAACCGAGATTGAAATTAGGAAGTTCTAAGATCAGCATTGATTTTCATCATGGCCTCAAATTTTAGATCGTTGTATGGTCAATATCTGTTGAAAGTGACTCTATTCGCCATGGGCATAATCACTTTGTGTGTATATATTATGGCATTTTTTGACGAGACCAGATGGACATTTATCAAGAGTGAGTACATAGGTGTGTCCAGTGGGTGCCCCGAGAACTACAAGTCTTTCTGGCAAACCAAGTCAAAGTCGGAGGCGAAAAGTTTTATTAAACACGATGATAACATTGCCAACACAAGTTCGTGTGAAGTTGTTGAATTTTTGTCAAGCTTGGATCCATCTTTCAGAACTTTTGAGACCGACCCCATGTGCGATGATGTGGCTAACCACACGGACATCTTGTGTAGGATTTATTGACGTCAGATCGGAGTTAATCCGGAGCTGGAGCCAGAGATCTGCTCCGTGAAAAACTTGAGTGTGGTGCCGAAAATAGTTTTCTTTGTGACGTTCGGGGAGTACAAGTTTGAAATGTGGAACTACATTGCTGTCGTCGCAGCTCAACGTCATGTGCAGCCAACAGCTTTATACGTCATAGGAGATCAACATCCTAAAGGTCCGTGGTGGGAGATGGTCATCAGGGATGTCTCTGGTCTCAGGTAGAAGGGTTTCTATAAGTTGATAAAAAATAAAATAAAATAAAACAACAACCAAACAACCTATGTATGTATTACTTTGTCCACTTGCCTTTAAGACTCTGTATTTTTATGATTTCTCCTTCATTTTTCAGTCAATGATGTGTGTATCTGTGTCTAAACCTAACCCCTAGACTAAATTCATAATATTTTACTGTTTAAAAAGAAGATGTGGTTTTTCAAGCCAAATAAATAAATCTTAATTCTTACTTTTCATAAAGTTTATAGTGTTTATCAAATCACAAACAATGTCCGATTTCTTGACAGGTTTATATACAGAGAGACTCCCCCTAAAATAGCAGGGCGCACAGTAAAACACCAGCGTCACCTGTCTGACATTGTACGATTACAAGTTTTGTACTTGAACGGTGGTATCTACCTGGACACGGACATGGTCGTATTGAAGAGTCTCGATCCACTCTTAGGTCAGTAGGTCCATCTGGACATTGTGCTTTCTACATTTTGTATCGTTAGAGGTGGAGGCCCCCATACCAGAGGTAACTCAGTGCTGTAAGAAATACTCGATTAAAATGAGATCCAAACATAGCCGATCTTTGATTTTCATGCACTTAATTTCAGACTTGTCTAAACTAGTCTAAGACTTTTAAGACTTCACTAGACTACTCCAAGCATTTTAACTTGGGATGTTTACTACTTTGTTCTTAATCGGGCCCTGCACTTTTTAAGGCCGGCCTGGCTTTCTAATAAGATGTTTAATAACATTAATATGTACAAATTTATGATTTGATTACAGGTCAAAGTTGTTTTTTTTTTCAAATTTTATTGTACAATAATAGCTTTCAGCCGTGACCAAATTTATGTGCAGGCGGTATGCTGGAGAGCTTGGTCTGTCAATTTTCTCGTTAGACTTCATCCTAGATAAACGATCGAGGTCCCCCCTCCCCTTTCAATGCGGCGGCTCTGAATAGAGATACCATAAAATAAATAAGTCAGGGCTCAGTAATGCGAAGGTTTTATAGCATTGCAAACTAGGCCCATTTACTGTTGATGTCTTATAATAAAAACACATTGGATAATCGTTTCATCTAACCGGGTAAACTAAGCTCGGTTTAGACCAAAACTATTCTTTGTTAACAAATTTTTTTTATAATTCATAATCTCTCATCTACGGCAACCTATTTCTGTTTAATGGAGGAGTTTGATCCCTTACTCAGCTAAAAATAAGTCTTACGTAGTTAGTCTCAAAACTCTTGTGACCAGCTGGTCTAATGGCATCTTTGTGAAGATGAGCTGGTATATCTTTATACCATATCAAACACGTGACACAGAGGACTCGACTTTATAATGAATATATCAATGAATTTATGTATGTAAAATGCATTATCAACTCAGGTGTTTATGAGTATATGACTGTGTTAACGTTAAAAGAATTTCTATTAAATTCTTCGGGACAAAACTTTTATTTTCTTAATTATTAATTCATGTAAATACATTTTTGTCTCAGTATATTTTCAACCACGCTTTTCACGTTATTAATCATAATGTGTATAAATATTTGTATGACATTTTTTTTTTACTTTTTAGTGCACCAGTTCTAATCCTCAGTTTTTCATGAAAATTTCAAGATGAATTAAAACCATTAATGAAAAGCAAATAGCTTCGTAATTCAACAAGATGTAAGCTCATGAAGTCGCAAGCATCAAAGTCTTGTATTGTCACGTAGAATGTATACGTCGGACGAATAAAGTCTTTGTCAATAAGTTAAAATAGGTCCGAGAGTGAGTTACAATGGTGAACACCATCCTTTTTCTCGCCATGGAATGGTTGACGTTTGAAAATTTCACCGCGGCTTTGGGGGATTTTGATTATTTATATATTAGATCGTTTTGATTTACAATGCCAATGCCGCTCAAAGCCATTCAACTCCCGATTAACGTCTCGTCAATCTCGAGAGAAACACACCACAGTAAATACAACGGAAATAAGTTTATAATTTCTTGGACAAATTGGTATTGGCCGCGTTCCTTCAGTTGGGGATGAAAGGGTTACATGATTTTAGGACACAGCCACAAACCCAACCACAGCAAGATTTTAAAAGCTAACAAGAAACCCGTTTTTATTGTGCTTGCTTAGTAATCGCGTCTTTTCCCCTTAAATTGTCTCTGTGCTCATGGCTGTTTGCACACCCAGGTATTGTTGGAAGGTCTAAGGTTTACTGTGGAAATACTTTAGAGTCTATGTCGAAGTATATTTCCGGTGGCAGAATTAATTAGTCTAATCTTGAGACCTATTAACATTATCAGCCATTTGAAAGTACACGAGTTCAGTGGCGTCACTAGGGTTGGTGTCACCCGGTGCGGTAACTCATGGTGTCACCCCTCTCGTGACACCCCGGTCTCCATATTTTATTTTCCAGAGACCGTATATTTGTGCGCATGCGCGACTTTATTATTTTTTTTTTCGTTTCCGGGGTCAGGATTTTTAGCGATAATTGATATCTATAGGTCAGTGCGAGTATACCAATAATTTCATTAAAATAATTAATAATAAAAAGTACGCAGTGTCTGTTAATAATCGGAGATATTTTTATATTTGGTATTAATTTTTTTCGATGCCTTATAAAGTCATTTGCTGCTAATAATCGGAGATATTTTTATTTATTTTTAAAAATAATTTACGGCTTTGAATTATTTTAAATTGCAAAATAAGAATATAGGCCAAAAACTAGATATTTTGCATTTTGGTGTCACCCGGTGCGGTCCGCACCCCCCGCACCCCCTATTGACGCCACTGCACGAGTTACTATTGCCATGTGAAGTACCGACTCATCATTTTTTTTTTTTAAAGTTTTTCAGGTCATCTGTAAGTTCTAGTGTCAATCATTGCAATAAGCGACAATCAGAGCCATTAGTGTAAGTCACGGCAATTAGCGACAATGATGGCAATTAGTGAAAATCAGGGCAATTAGTGACAATCATGGCAATTAGTGACAATCATGGCAATTAGTGAAAATCATGGCAATTAGTGACAATCATGGCAATTAGTGACAATCATGGCAATTAGTGAAAATCATAGCAATTAGTGACAATCATGGCAATTATTGACAATCAGGGCAATAAATGACAATCATGGCAATTAGTGAAAATCAGGGCAATTAGTGACAATCATGGCAATTAGTGAAAATCAGGGCAATTAGTGTCAATAATGGCAATTAGTGACAATCAGGGCAATTAGTGAAAATCATGGCAATTAGTGACAATCATGGCAATTAGTGAAAATCATGGCAATTAGTGACAATCATGGCAATTAGTGACAATCATGGCAATTAGTGATTATCATGGCAATTAGTGACAATCATGGCAATTAGTGACAATCATGACAATTAGTGACAATCATGGCAATTAGTGAAAATTAGTGAAAATCAGGGCAATTAGTGTCAATCATGGCAATTAGTGACAATCAGAACGCAGGTTTTCGTAAAATAATAAACAAACATATAAAGACATATACAGTATCAGCGATTTAATTAGGCCGATGACTGTTGTATCTTACGTCATCAGGTTATGACTTCGGTGCAGGTATACTGACCAAAAACTTGGAAATCGCCAATGCATTTCTGGTCAGCAAAAGGAGGAACACCTTTATAAAGGACTGGTACCAAGGTTATCGAGACTACAGGGCCAATGAATGGACTTTCTCAATGACGGTACTGTCTAAATATGTCATTTTTGTTTTATCTAACATTGGTCTATAGTAATGAAACTGACATTGCAAACTAACAAGACGCCATTCCTTCAAATTGTTTTGGGACAGGCATGTGAAACTTTTGGCCAACAGGCTCTTTGTTACATCACGTGTGGCTCACGTGACAATATGAAAAGCTCCTAATATTCGTTTCAGATTTTTTAATTTACCGGTGAATTTTTTTTATTCCCAATCATCTAATATAATAATAGATTATATGTTTTTAAAAGTTTCATATAGTTTCTGCGATTTTTAAACATAAAACCCTAAGGTCAAAAATGTGAAATAATTCCATTTAAATACTTTTTGTTTGTTTTATTTGTATTTCCACAACAAATTGCATCTGTAAATTGTAATAAAATCTTGAAAATTTCGGATCTGTCCGAAACCAAAAATAACCTAGCCTACTGATGAAACCTTATGGGATATAACTCTATGCAAAGGATTAGCAGGCTACACGTAGTAATACACAATTATCTATAACTATTTTGTACGCCTAAATGTTTTTCCTTTTTATTACCTCGTGAGAGTGCGACTTTGATACGCCATTTTTTTTACTGGTGCCCTTCTAAGCGATGCGGCTTCGCTAGCCTAATCCGACGCCATTGAGAGTTGACTAAATGTCTTTATTAATAATTCTAAATTATTTATATTTTATAAAAAAAAGTTACTTTTAGCCCCTAAGGACTCATTTGGGCGGATTAAGTGTAGAATTTATGTTTCGGTAACCTCGGCTTATATAAGGATTGTGAACAACGCCCACAAGGATTTACTCCCCTAACTTAAAGTCAGGTATCCCTTTAAGAGGACTTGGGGACACCAGGACCTTAGAAAATCCCAATGTTCTCTCTAAGGTTCGATCCCAGGACAATCCGGTCGACAGTCGAGCCCTACACCGCACGACTACCTGTCCCGGTGACTCCTTATAATTGAGTTGTATCCCTTTGACCATCTTTACAACTTTACATAATTTGCGCACTACTTGGAATTCCCAAGACTATTTTTAGGCAAGCAAGAGTTCACTCCCCTTTAGTGAGACTAAAATTTTGGAATTCCCCAGTCTATTTTTAGCCGCGGAAGTTATACACACGCTCGCTCGCATGATCGCCAGGCTAGACGATTATGTAATAGACTAGAACAAAGGCCCGGTACCCGGTCCGGCGAGTAGGCACACAGTTGGAGTTGAAACTAGTGAAAAATATATTTGAGTGCGTTAACAATCAGTCTATATACTCGCAGTGGCCCCAAGGACATGAAGAGATTATTGTAGCCAAATCACATTTGAGAACAGAAATTACAAAGAGATTACCTTTTGTTGATTGAACAACTAAATATCATATATTTCCTTGTACACTTTTAATGATGGAATTTCCCAAGGGAGTTAAGTTTGAGCAAGAGAGTTAACTAATATAGTTATAATTGAGTGGTATCCCTTTGATCTTTAGCTTAAGTGAGCCATTTATACACACGTACGCACGGGAACGTACGCCAGGCTACACGATTATGTATTAGAGTTAGCAAGTTACAGCTTTTAATGACCATCACATCCATAATATAAATGACTCTCCCCCCCCCAACCATCCCGTTCTAATAAAATCTTTAAAAAAAATTATAACAATACAACGCTTACATAGTCAAACGTCGTAATTATTGGTCATCATCAGGGCGTGTCGATCAACGGTATCACACCCAAACATGCTGACTGCTGAGCTACCATTTTCAGATGCTGTTACTGATGACGTAATTTATCTTAAATCTTACTGACCTACCTTTCAACAAAATACACATACTTTTTTTTTACCCCCCCCCTCCAACTTTATTTTTGTTGATTTAATTATCAACTAAACAAATAGCCGAATACTAACTGTGTTTATTGCCTCTTCATTTAGACGGCCTTTCAACTCTATAGGAAAAACGAAAATCGAGTCAACATAATACCAGACCTGTATCGTCCAAACTGGTTTGAGATCCCTCGTCTAATCAATGCGAGTCAATTCTACGACTGGACCCATCAGTATGCCATGCATATCTGGACGGAGCATGGGAAATTACCAAAAACTGAGGACTCCATCCAAACTGACAACTCGACAGTTGGCCAGGTGTTCAGATATATTTTATATGGTGACGCCAAACCAAGAAAATAACACGATCTCGTTTGAACAAAATATTTTGTCTATGTGGAGTATATTGGGATTTTCATTGTGCTAGAATATTTTTTTATACATTTTGTGGTAGAATATTTCGTTATACTCATTGTGGTAGATTATTTCTTTATGCTCATTGTGGTAAAATATTTCGTTATACTCATTGTGGTAGACTATTTCGTTATACTCATCGTGGTAGACTATTTCGTTATACTCATCGTGGTAGAATATTTCGTTATACTCATCGTGGTAGAATATTTCGTTATACTCATCATGGTAGAATATTTCGTTATACTCATCATGGTAGAATATTTCGTTATACTCATCATGGTAGAATATTTCGTTATACTCATCATGGTAGAATATTTCGTTATACTCATTGTGGTAGAATATTTCGTTATACTCATTGTGGTAGAATATTTCGTTATACTCATCATGGTAGAACAGTTTATACTGACTTACTGAGCAGGTACACTATATTACTGAAAAAAAGTATAGTTAGGTAATATTATTAATAAATAGGTAAAAAATGACTTACTTAAAACTATATGCTGACTTATAATTTGCATGTATACATCAATCATTTAAGCAACGCACCAATGGCCTGTCACTCAGCCTGGTAGTTCATTGGTCTCTTTATTCTCTGTTCGTCCCTTATCTCGTTCTCTGTGCAACAAAATGTGTGGTATACGAATAAATTTATTGTTGATGGAATGGTTTAGTGGTAAAATCTTTTTAGAAAATAAAAAAAAATGATTGTTTTTTCTTACTGTTGAATTTGTTGTTTTTCCCAAGAGATTTTTTGTTTTTTCAATTTTAAATAATGTCTCGTGTCTCCAAAGATTTCTAGACAGACACTTTGAAAATAGATAAGACAAATCAATGTATTATCAGCCATCTAACATCGACAGAATACAAGTAAAGAAAATGTATTGACCTACCGGGTCATTGCGAGTAAAACAAACTAACAATTTAATTACAGATTATTTAAATTTGATGTATACAATTGTGTGCTGTTTTATTGGAAGAATCTGCACGTTTTGATCTTACAACAACAACAAAAACAATGTTTCGATGCCATTTTTCTTTTTTAAACGTATAGGTCCATAAAACCACAGTAAAACTGAGACTCTCAACCTGAGGTAAGCGTATCCGAAGGGGTACATGAAAGGTTCTCCAGGGGGTAACCAGCGATTAAAGCAACCAAAAGTTTGAAGAAGGTCGCCAGTTTGATGCATGGCCCACAGCCCATTCTACAGCAAGGGCCAGGCATTCTACAGCAAGGGCCAGGCATTCTACAGCAGGGGCCAGGCATTCTACAGCAGGGGCCAGGCATTCTACAGCAGGGGCCAGGCATTCTACAGCAGGGGGCAGGTATTCTATAGCAGGGGGCCAGGCATTCTACAGCAGGGGCCAGGCATTCTACAGCAGGGGCCAGGCATTCTACAGCAGGGGCCAGGCATTCTACAGCAGGGGGCAGGTATTCTATAGCAGGGGGCCAGGCATTCTACAGCAGGGGCCAGGCATTCTACAGCAGGGGGCCAGGCATTCTACAGCAAGGGGCCAGGCATTCTACAGCAGGGGGCCAGGCATTCTAGAGCAGGGGCCAGGCATTCTACAGCAGGGGCCAGGCATTCCACAGCAGGGGCCAGGCATTCTACAGCAGGGGGCCAGGCATTCTACAGCAAGGGGCCAGGCATTCTACAGCAAGGGGCCAGGCATTCTACAGCAGGGGCCAGGCATTCTACAGCAGGGGCCAGGCATTCTACAGCAGGGGACCAGGCATTCTACAGCAGGGGGCCAGGCATTCTAGAGCAGGGGCCAGGCATTCTACAGCAGGGGGCCAGGCATTCCACAGCAGTGGCCAGGCATTCTACAGCAGGGACCAGGCATTCTAGAGCAGGGGCCAGGCATTCTACAGCAGGGGGCAGGCATACTACAGAAGGGGCCAGGCAATAGCAGTGGGGGGGTCAGGTAATACATTTTACTAAGTAGAACAAATAAGAAGGGGGGACCAGACAAAACGCAGGGGGGCCAGGCCCTCTGCTCCCCCCACCCGCACGCTACGGGCCTGGTGACCCATCACCAAACAATTGACAAAGTATCGAATTAGAAAATTAAGCACATTTTAAAAATGAGTCAATTCATTTATTCGAGAATTTACACGTGAAGAGTACCCAAGGACATACTTAGGGGTATAGTCAGAAAAAACGGTTGAGAGCCGCGGACATAAAAAACCTCATCTAAATGATATATGATATAACTAAGTCCCTCATCATATTTATCATACATAACAGACAAAGAAACTTTTTCCTAAATATAAGACCAAGGGATCTATTTCAGCATTGATGATTTATATTGGGTTGAAAATTATCAGATTCGTTGTTGATTCCGATACACTAGTAAAATTTAAACGATGTTTGAATCTGACGGATGGCCCAAGTGGTGTAGATACTCGACTGTCGATAGTCCTGGGTTTGATCCTCGGTGAGGCCCATGTAATTTTTCTGGGTGAAATTTTGTGCAAAGTCGTCTCACACGTCCACGCAGCTTTAAGTGGGTACCTGACTTTAAGTTGGGGAAGTAAAGGCGGCGGCGCGTTGTGCAAACCCAGGGGTCGGCAACCTGCGGATCGCGAGCCGCATGCGGCTCTTTCGATGTCAAGTTGCGACTCTTTCGATGTCAAATTGCGTCTTAATCAAATACCATAATATTGAAACAACCATTTTTAGTGGCTCTCTAAAAATTGAGAAAATTGTAAATTATAACTTTTGGCTCTTCCGTCTCAAAAGGTTACCGACCCCTGTGCTAACCACACATTCCCTTTATATGCCGAGGATATAGAAACAGATGCACTATACACTTCATCTGGCCCGATGGCCACGTTACGGCTAAGGGAGCTTTACTTAATACTACTACTTGATTCCTAATCCATACAGTGTTTATTTGTGTATGTTACGTTTAAATCCCGATCGACTAAATGCCCGTTCACAAATCAAATGCTCCTGCTATATTACAAAAGATCCATAAGATCTATATTGCATTCATAAAATGCTCTAATGTTGACACGTTAGATTAAAAAGAACATATGTTTCTATTGATTCGGTCGTCAAATCAAACAACAACAACTCCCCTCTTTATCCGCGTCCAAAAAATGACACAGCTTCCATTCTGATTCTCTGAAACGTAATTGTGTGGACGAGTGTTCTGTAACACGTTTTCTTCGCAAGGAGTTAGGTATTTTCGGTCAACTAAACTGAGATTCAAATAAGAAAGTTCTGAGATCAGCATTGAGTTTCAACATGGCCTCAAATCTGTTGAAAGTGACTCTATTCGCCGTGGGCGTAGTCTCTGTGTGTGTGTATTTCTTATGACTTTTTTTGACGTGAGCAGATGGACTGAGAAATCATTTATCAAGAGTGAGTACATAGGTGTGCCCAGTGGGTGCCCCGAGAGCTACTTGTCTTTCTGGAAAACCAGGTCAAAGTCGGAAGTGAAAAGTTTAATAAAACACGATGATAACATTTCCAACGGAAGTTCGTGTGAAGTGGTTGAATTTTTGTCAAGCATGGATCCATCTTTTAGAACATTTGAGACCGACACCATGTGCGATGATGTGGCTAACCACACGGACATTTTGTGTAGGATTTATTTTCGTCAGATCGGAGTTAATCCGGAGCTGGAGCCAGAGATCTGCTCCGTGAAAAACTTGAGTGTGGTGCCGAAAATAGTTTTCTTTGTGAATTTCGGGGAGTGCAAGTTTGAAATGTGGAACTACATTGCTGTCATGGCAGCTCAACGTCATGTGCAGCCAACAGCTTTATACGTCATAGGAGATCAACATCCTAAAGGTCCGTGGTGGGAGCTGGTCATCAGGGATGTGTCTGGTCTCAGGTAGAAACATTTCTATAAGTTAATAAAAGAAAAATAAAAGCCAATGCAATTATCAATTTTTTTCTATATGGCTTTCATACTCTCTGTCTGTCAGTACATTTTACGAAAATTATTCTTTCAACCATTTGTCTATCTGTATGTATAACATTTTGACTGTTTTAAAAAAAATGTGGTTTTTCATGCTGAGTGGATGGGTTATTAAAAAAATACAACTTTATTCAATTAACTAATAAAATACATGAAAATATTTATCAAAAACTTAATTCTTACTTTTTATACAGTTCATTGTGTGTACCAAACCACAAATAATGCCAGATTTTCTTGACAGGTTTATATATAGAGAGACTCCACCTAAAATAGCCGGACGCACAGTAGAACACCAGCGTCACCTGTCTGACATTGTACGATTACAAGTTTTGTACTTGAACGGTGGTATCTACCTGGACACGGACATGGTCGTATTGAAGAGTCTCGATCCACTATTAGGTCAGTAAGTCCATCTGGACATTGTGATTTCTACATTTTTTAGCGTCCGTTGTGGGGGTGCGCAAACCAGAGGTGACTCATAGCTGTAAGAAATATTCGATTAGAGGTGACTCATAGATGTAAGAAATACTCGATTAGAGGTGACTCATAGATGTAAGAAATACTCGATTAGAATGAGATCCAAACAGTACTGATCTTAAAATATTTGAATAAATTTTTTTTGTAATCATTATTTACATAATATATGTAGAAACTTATGTTTTTTTTTTTTTAGTTTTTTAGTACATTTTAAGAAATCCTTTTTTAATGTGACACTTATTAGTTTTGGTAGAATTAAGACTTCTTATAGTTTGCACACTCTAACTTAATTTGGCTAGTGTATGTGTATATTAGACTACAAAAGAATATTCATTACTAGCTGTACCCTGAAAACCTTTGCTTAGAATTTTTATCTCTTAGGTTTGATCAGTATGCTAGGTTATTTTTGGTTCCGGGCAGATCCGATTTTTTTCATGCTTTTTATTACTATTGTTTACGTTTGACGATTTTTAAACTGGGATACTGTTGTATTAATTTTTTACTTTTCGATTTAACGCAGAACCCACACCGCTATTATTTATATATTTTGCTTTTTTTAACACCATGTCTGTGCTTCCTTTTTTCTCATGATAATTTCAAAATGAATACCTAATGACACACATTATTTAAAAGCAACTAGCTTCCTAATTCTTCAAGATGGCTAATTCATCAAGATGGCTAACGAGGTCGATAGTGAAGTCGACCCACATGCAAAAGGTGCAGGGTTCAAACCCTGGTAAAGACACAAAAATATTCGCCGCTGACTTGGTGAGGAGATGGCCGCCACCAAGTATAAAAGCTCACAGAAATAAAATACATAAGCACATCTGTTGATGTATCCATCCGTTCACCCAACCAACGACCACAACGGATATGGGATGCAAAACAAACAAAAACGCTTCACGAAGTCGAAATTATTAAAATCGTGTAGAGTTTTCACGTGTGCTGAATGTGAGTATTCGCAATAAGTTAAAGGATGTCCTAAAGCGAGTTACAAGATTTAAACGCACAAACACAAACCCAAACACAGAAAGTCAAACTTAATTAAAAGCTTATTAAAAAAACATTTTTTGTCTGTTTAGTAATTGCCTCTTTTCCCCTTTGACTGTCTTCGTGCTAATTGCTATTTGCTCACCAAGATATTGTTGGAAGGGCAAAGGTTAATCAGTGGAAATACAAAGAAGCCCAAATGTAGGTTTACAGTTATTAAATTAAATCTTATATAGCTGAAGTTACTTGTTTAGTAATACCAAAATACAAAACATTCCTCAGAGTATAAATGTAACTTACATAAACAGCTTTTTCCATTCTGATTGTAATTTATTTTATTATGTTAAGCTACCTTTTTACTTGATAAGAGCCAACCATAACTAAGTTTTTCCACAGCGTTGGTTCGGAAGAAGGGGCAGCATCGAATGGCCACCTGACATGGCACGTATGGATTTCTTTTTATCAGGGGTGTTGTTGAGAACAAGATTTATGCGAAAAAACTCAAAACAATAAATGATTTAAACAATTACATTCATCTCGAGTTCACAGAAATTTATGAAGATCGGAATTCGGTCCGCACTCTGTGTCAGAGTGTCCTGGAGAGATTTGAAGGAGGACATTTTGAGCATCTGAAAGATTCAAATGTTTATGTTTATACCAACAGTATAACAAATTTCCCGCTGTTCTAGTTTCGAATTTTCAAATAAATAGTCTACGCAATAACCGTAAACCTACTTTCGGGCCATCTGGTACATTACAGTTTATGTCAGTATTATTTCTGTGGACGTATTGATTAGTCTAATCTTGAGACCTATTTGCACTATCGGCCATTAGTGGGCGTTATCAGTTTTACAAAGACATTTGACTAACCATGAGTCCTGAGTACTTAAGAGGTTATAAGGTTTATTATAGATCCCGCGTACAATCAAACAGGCAAATAGTGACTTGCTCTTGTATTACTATACTCTTATTTAGCTTTATTTTCTGTTTGTGGGTTTGTTGTTTGTCTTTATGCAATCTCTGTTTTTGAGTTTATTGTTTGTCTTTATACAATTTTTGTTTGTGGGTTTGTTGTTTGTCTTTATACAATCTCTGTTTGTGGGCATGTTGTTTGTCTTTATACAATCTCTGTTTGTGGGTATGTTATTTGTCTTTATACTATCTCTGTTTGTGAGTTTGTTGTTTGTCTTTATACAATCCTGCAATTAAATTTTCGACAAGTTCCCGTCAAAGGAGAAAGCAGAATTTTAGTGAAAGTTTGTGTTATCGAAGACATTACGATGTTCGAAAAATGGTAAGTTTATAAGCTCATGTAGATTTCCGATGTAAGAGTTCGACCAGCTCAGGTCTGAGTTCTTTTTTGAACTACCAGCCCCCAGGTAAGGACCATTGGGTCTTGCTGTATTAAATGTTTACTATGGTATTGTTGTGGTAGCCGATAAAGCTACTTGGCCTTTTCGGAGTACAATGGTTGACTCGATGTAAATAAACACTACTCATTGTACTTGTATTTATTAAGTTCTCATTTCTTGTTGTGCTGTGCGCGTCCTGTGGAGCCAGGCGGCTGGGAAAAAATACAAATACTGGCCAAAACTCAGTAGGTGATCACACTCATAGACAACAGGCACAAGGATCCCGTTAGGGGCCCGTGACACATTAGTTGATCAATGCTTGAAGAGCACTGTTGAAAGATGTATTTTCTCTCATTGTTTTCACCACACCTTAGTTGCGTTGAACTAAATGGCCTTACATACCCTAGTTAAAATACACGTCATGAAATTTTGGTGTGCGAACGGTACACCAACCTATTTGTACAGCTGTCGCATGGTTTATGACACCCTAAATCTTTGAATCGAATCTTTTTATCGTTGACAAACTCACTTTGTTTTGTTTGTATTTGCCTATCTCAACATTGCTACACTCAATACGTTCTGATGTATTTGATATTACGGGAGTTACTCATGTGAAGTACTGAATCCTCATTTATTTAAGTTTGCTTTTACGGGTCAAAAGTCAATTCTACAAAAATTATGGAAGTGGGAGTTGTCGTTATCGAATAAGAATTAATTTAACAGTGCGACCAGGTAACTAGGGAGCGACCGATAATCGGATCGGTATCGGTATCGGACCGATATTGGCACTATCGGTTAATATCGGATCGGCCGATTTTTGTAGGGAGCGACCGATATTCGGACCAATATTGGCACTATGGGCTAACTATCGGACTGGTCGTTTTTTGGCTGCCGATACATTGTTTTTTTTTTCACAAATCTAGTAACTCTAAACTGGTTTTGGTTTACAGAGTTAAAGTTTACTTACAGACTTCCAGTTAACTGTTCACCTGAGTGAAGTGATGCACTGATATAATTAAGTGTTTTTAATGTTTCAAACTTTTTAAAAAATCTGCTACAAGTAAATTCAGTAAAAATTACAAAAATTAACGAAGAAAATTATTTTAATTTCATCACAACTTTCACAAGTTAGTGAAGTTACAGTTAACAATTAATACATTTTTTACTTTTTTAGTTTGAAATTAATTATTTACAACTTTATCTTACTTTTCTGTTTGTGTAGCATACAAGTAAAAAGTAAAAACAACAAATTGTTTGTTATAAGTTTAATTTTAAACAATAAACATGCAGATTTCTGAGATTATGCAGGCATGGTTTGTGTTTCTGACTTCGGTCTTCCGGTCTGTCTTTCCAAATCTTTTGTTCTTCTTATCTTCTTTATCTGCAAGACACCCTTTCATTAACTAGCAAAATATCGGTATCGGTATCGGCAAAAATGCTGGGAAAAAATATCGGTATCGGACTATCGGTAAAAAGGCATATCGGTCGCTCCCTACAGGTTACTCTTTTTTAGTTTTTTAACATGCATTTTTCTTATAAAAAATGTTTCGTTAGAGATTATTATTTCTAACATTAGAGGAGGAAAAAATGAAAGAAGCAAACAAACAAAAAAAAAACAACAATACTTCAACAAAATATTTATTCGTTAAAAGATTTGTTGTATTATAAAGTAAAACTGGAAACACTTTAAAAGAAAAAGATCTCTACATGACTAGACTTATTTTAATCTGTGTACAACAGGTAACTACTATATGTGTGAGATGATATCTACGAGTCGTTGATATATCAGCTGTATGGATGATTCTATTTCTATACATGATTTGACAATGGTGGGAATTAGTGCTATTCAAGACAATTAATGCTGATGAAGGCAATTAGTGCTAATCAGGGCAGTTAGTGCTAAACAGGGCAATTAGTGCTAATCAGGGAAGTTAGTGCTAATCAGGGAAGTTAGTGCTATTCAGGGCAGTAAGTGCTAATTAGGGCAATTAGTGCTAATTAGGGCAATTAGTGCTAATTAGGGCAATTAGTGCTAATTAGGGCAATTAGTGCTAATTAGGGCAATTAGTGCTAATCAGGTCAGTTAGGGCCCATCAGGCCGTAGGTCTTCGTATAACTATAAACAAACATATGAAGGCGGAAAACCATTTCAATAATGTAAAATGGTCAATGACTGTTTCCGTAACAAAAGTACAATCACATTAACATACTTTTGTACACAGCTGGAACTTACGACAGTAGATGTAGCACCGGCTCATTAAAAATAAAAAAAAATGTGCTGCCTCCACTCAAACATTTTCTCTTACGTCCTCAGGCTATGACTTCGGTGCTGGTATACTGACAGAAAACCTTGAAATGGCCAACGCATTTTTGGTCAGCAAAAGAAGGAACACCTTTATAAAGGAGTGGTACCAAGGTTACCGAGACTTCAAGGCCAAACAATGGACCTTCTCAATGACGGTACTTATTTCATTTGCCAATTTTATTCTTCAAACAGCGCTCTGTAGTTTTGATAGCGGTTTCGCAAACAAATTTAGACACCCTTTCTTAAAATATTTTAACGACAGGCATGACAAGCTGGTGGCCCACGGGCCGTTTGATACCTCACGTGTGGCCCACGTGACAGAATGAAAAAAACTTATCAGATTCGTTTCAGTTTTGTAGATCTGTGAATCTTTTTTTTTTAATTTCCAATCATACTTTATATACCAACTTCTAAACATATAGTTTAAGGTGGCTAGGTGGCGCTAAGACCTGGATGTTGTGGGCTACGGGTTCGACTCCATGCTTGTCCCAAACACCTACATGTCTCCCGTGGTGACTCCGTGGCTACTGCACTCTCGGAAAAGTTGGGGGATGAAAGAAGGTCACTGCAAAACCGGTTTATAGGATCTAAGATATAAATATCACAGCCGTAACGAGCTTAACTCGCGCCCGGGGCACAATACCTTTTTAATACATTTTTAGCGCCCCCCCCCCGCATTCGAAAATCATATAATATTATATATAAAATATAAATTTGGCGCCCCATTTGAGTAGCGCCCGGGGACATATGTACCCCCGCTCCCCCCCAGCTACGCCTCTGATAAATATATCATCATTACAGTGACTCAAAAAAACACATAAAAAACAAACAAAATAAAACCCGCTGGTTTACTTGTTCACAACAATGGCAGTGTTATGGACAAGATAGAGTTTCCAATTCACTACTTCAACACATCACATTAATGTTTGTAGTTAGCTGCTATACCAATGCTAAGTTCGCTACTTCAATACATCACATTAATGTTTGTAGTTAGCTGCTATACCAATGCTAAGTTCGCTACTTCAATACATCACATTAATGTTTGTAGTTAGCTGCTATACCAATGCTAAGTTCACTACTTCAACACATCACATTATTGTTTGTAGTTAGCTGCTATACCGATGCTAATGTTTGTAGTTAGCTGCTATACCAATGTTAATGTTTGTAGTTAGCTGCTATACCAATGCTAATGTTTGTAGTTAGCTGCTATACCAATGTTAATGTTTGTAGTTAGCTGCTATACCAATGTTAATGTTTGTAGTTAGCTGCTATACCAATGCTAATGTTTGTAGTTAGCTGCTATACCAATGCTAATGTTTGTAGTTAGCTGCTATACCAATGCTAATGTTTGTAGTTAGCTGCTATACCAATGCTAATGTTTGTAGTTAGCTGCTATACCAATGCTAATGTATGTAGTTAGCTGCTATACCAATGCTAATAATTGTAGTTAGCTGCTATACCAATGCTAATGTTTGTAGTTAGCTGCTATACCAATGCTAAGTTCGCTACTTCAATACACCACATTAATGTTTGTAGTTAGCTGCTATACCAATGCTAAGTTCGCTACTTCAATACACCACATTAATGTTTGTAGTTAGCTGCTATACCAATGCTAAGTTCGCTACTTCAATACACCACATTAATGTTTGTAGTTAGCTGCTATACCAATGCTAAGTTCGCTACTTCAATACACCACATTAATGTTTGCAGTTAGCTGCTATACCAATGCTATGTTCGCTACTTCCATACATCACATTAATGTTTGTAGTTAGCTGCTATACCAATGCTAAGTTCGCTACTTCAATACATCACATTAATGTTTGTAGTTAGCTGCTATACCAATGCTAAGTTTGCTACTTCAATACACCGCATTAATGTTTGTAGTTAGCTGCTATACCAATGCTAAGTTTGCTACTTCAATACACCACATTAATGTTTGTGGTTAGCTGCTATACCAATGCTAAGTTCGCTACTTCAACACATCACATTAATGTTTGTGGTTAGCTGCTATACCAATGCTAAGTTCGCTACTTCAACACATCACATTAATGTTTGTAGTTAGCTGCTATACCAATGCTAAGTTCGCTACTTCAATACATCACATTAATGTTTGTAGTTAGCTGCTATACCATTGCTAAGTTCGCTACTTCAATACATCACATTAATGTTTGTAGTTAGCTGCTATACCATTGCTAAGTTCGCTACTTTAATACATTACATTTGTAATAAGCTGCTATACCAATGTTAATGTTTGTAGTTAGCTGCTATACCAATACGAAGTTCGCTACTTCAATACATCACATTAATGTTTGTAGTTGGCTGCTATACCAATGCTAAGTTCGCTACTTCAACACATCACATTAATGTTTGTAGTTAGGTGCTATACCAATGCTAAGTTCGCTACTTCAACACATCACATTAATGTTTGTAGTTAGGTGCTATACCAATGCTAAGTTCGCTACTTCAACACATCCCATTGATGTTTGTAGTTAGCTGCTATACCAATGCTAATTTCGCTACTTCAACACATCACATTGATGTTTGTAGTTAGCTGCTACACCAATGCTAAGTTCGCTACTTCAATACATCACATTAATGTTTGTAGTTAGCTGCTATACCATTGCTAAGTTCGCTACTTTAATACATTACATGAATGTTTGTAATAAGCTGCTATACCAATGTTAATGTTTGTAGTTAGCTGCTATACCAATACTAAGTTCGCTACTTCAATACATCACATTAATGTTTGTAGTTGGCTGCTATACCAATGCTAAGTTCGCTTCTTCAACACATCACATTAATGTTTGTAGTTAGGTGCTATACCAATGCTAATTTCGCTACTTCAACACATCACATTAATGTTTGTAGTTAGCTGCTATATCGATGCTAAGTTCACTAATTCAACACATCACATTAATGTTTTTAGTTAGTTACTGAACCAATGCTAAGTTCGCTACTTTGATACATCATATTATTCTTCGTTGTTAGCTGTTAAACAATTTGTACGCATATTTCATGTTAAAGTTATATAAAATAGAATGCAAACCTTTTCTGCAAGACTAAATGGCTCCAATTTTCGTCGTGTGCCGCGCTCATGACAACTAATTTCAGCTCACGTGGCCCTCGTAAGAATGTGTGTTAGACATGCTTTTTTTAGGATGCCCTTCTTCTCTGATTTGCTTTAATAGCCTTTAAACGACGCCAATGAGCGAGGACTAATTTTCTTTGTTTACAATTATAAATGATCTTTTTTGAAAAAACTTGGTTTATAGCTAAGAGCGTAGTGAAAAGTTAAAAAGTGCAATCTTTAAATGACCTCCTCACTCCCATAATAAAATGTCAATATTTTACCCTCTCCCCCATTGACGTAATGAAAGGGGCGGGGAAAGGGGGGGTCATCATGCCTCGGGCGATACGCACAAAGGGGCGCCTAATGGTATATTTAACATATAATATGTTAAGGTTTTTGAAAGGGGGGGGGCGCTAAATGGGTATTATGCCCCGGGTGCAAGTTAAGCTTGTTACGCCGTTGCATCTCCCCCCCCCCCCATATAAACTTTAAAAAATATCGTGGCTATGCACTTTTACATTGTGGGGCCGTCTTTTGCGCGCATTAGCCAAGAAATCACATTCACGCATGCAGCACTACCATTTCCAAAAGGCAGCTATTGATGAAGTCATTTTATCTTAAACCTCCCTGACCTACATTTCATTAAAGTACACACATTTTTATCAACCCCCCTCCGCCCCTAACCACCACTATTTTGTTGACTTAATTATCATCTAAAAATAGCCGAACAGTAAATGTGTTTTTTTTTCGCCTCTTCATGTAGACGGCCTTTCAAATCTACAAGAAAAACATAAGTCAAGTCAACATTATACCAAACCTGTATAGTCCAAAATGGTACGAGACTTCTCTTCTAATCGATGCTAGTCAATCCTACGACTGGACCCATCAGTATGCCATGCATATCTGGAGGGAGCATGGAAAATTACCAAAAACTGAGGTCTCCATCCAAACTGACAACTCAACTGTTTGCCAGGTGTTTAGATATATTTTATATGGTGATGCCAAACCAAGAAAATAACACGTTTTAGTTAAAAAAAACTAGATGCAAGTACCCGGCTTTGCCCGGGTTTAAAATAAGGTTTTCAGTTTACCTTCTGTTTTCTCCCTACCCCCTATCTCCCTTCCTCTCTCTCTCCCTCCCCCCTCTCTCCCTTTCTCTTTCCCTCCCTTCCTTCCATTTTCCCCTCTCTTCCTCTCCCTTCCTCCCTAACTCTTCCATCTCCCTCTATCCCTCCCTCCTTTTCTCTCCGCCTGTTCTTTCCCCTCCCTCCCTTTCTCCTCCTTCCTCCCTTCCTCCTTCCCTCTCTCTCCCTCCCTGCCCCCCTCTTTTATCTCTCATCCCTCCCATTTCTCCCATCTTCTCTTTCCCTCTCTCCTTCCCTCCCCTTTCTCTCCCTCTCTACCCACTTTATTTATCTCTTACCCTCCTTGTGGTAGAGATATCTCTTATACTTATAAGACGCATTTGCTGTCTGTTAGTCTGTCTGTTCCCTTAAAACTCAAGATCCAGACAACCAAATAACGTGAAATTTGATGCACGTACACATAATTACATGGGGAAGGCTCTTAAACAGGTTTCGTTCCATCTCAATGGTTACTTTAATTGTAATTAATTATTTTGGTAATCTATAGCTGAACCCGGAAGAAAATAATAAGCTGAAATCGTAGCCACTGCGTTGATATGTATTTCATATGTTATTGTATTCAAATTGTATCAATGCACAGGGCATTCCCTGTATTCGCGCACCAAGTGATTTGTACAGTTTGAGGAAGGTAAAGGAATGAAGAAGGAGTTTAGAAGAATTGTAAAGCCATAACAATAATATATATATATATATATATATATATATATATATATATATATATATATATTAGGGTGGTGCTTAGAAATGAACTTTCAAAAATCTCTGCTCTCACCCCCTATTTTTGTTCTTTTATATATAGAAACTCTTAAAATAAAATATTAAGGTATTCAGTTCATGTTTACTAGTAGCTCAAAGGCGTCAAAGTTTAGGAGTATTGGACCGTGATGAAAATACATAGTGTACTGCACTGTTGTTGTGTGTATAACACTGTATAATATTAATTCAAGTTATGTGGATTGTCCTACACTGCTGTACTAAGCATATAAAACATGTAAATAGGCCTGGAAGTGGTAATTTAATACACAGCAGGCCTAGTAGGCCTAGACAAAGAAACTATTAGCAACACAGTATAGGCCTATCTACACCACCTAGAAACTATTGGCAACGTGCCAGTTTGGCAGTTTGCCAGCAAACTATTAGTTAAGAGATAAATTTTATAGCAATGGCTGGGGTAGACCGGACATTATCTGACAAGGAAAGACGTTCAGCAGATAGAAAGCAGCGGATGATGTTAAGACACCAAGAGATGAAAGAGCAGGAAAAGAGGTTTCTGGAGTCAGCAGTCCTTGTATCCTCGTAATGTAGCAGTAGCTCAGCTGAGGAGAATGACAGCAACGAGCAGAGTACAACAAAATGTGAAGAACCTGTTGCAAGCTGCTCATCTCAAACACCTGCTAGTGCTAAGAAAAGGAGAGGCAAAAAGCCAATTCTAACAACTCGATTAACAGTTGCACTGGATTGAACAAAAATGTCAAGCAATTCAGCAACACTTGTCATTGCTGAGACAGCCACGTCCCTTGGTCACGATGTTCTAGATCTGGCTCTGAACCGTTGGACAGTTTGCCGCCAAAGAATGCTACACAGATCCCAGTACGCAAAACATCTCAAAGCCAGGTTCCAAGTTGATTATCCTATGGTTGTGCATTGTGATGGAAAATTGATTCCAGATCTCACATATAAAGAATGCATCGACAGACTTCCTGTAATTGTTTCTGGGAAAGGAGCATCACAGTTGTTAATTGTTGCGAAACTGCCTCCCGGAACTGGTGCTGCACAGGCCGGAGCTGTCTTTCAAGCTCTGCAAGACTGGGGTGTTAGTGACAAGATCAGATGCATGTGCTTTGATAGTACTAGTTCCAACACTGGCCGGATTAGTGGTACCTGCATCCTGCTGGAGCAAAAACTTCAGCGAGGTCTTCTATCACTTGCTTGCAGACATCAAATTACGGAACTGATTATGGGCGCAGTCTTCCAAGTCTGTCTAGGTGCCACTTCATCTCCTGAGGTTTTGCTATTCAAACGCTTCAAGGATCATTGGCAGTTCATTGACAGAGCAAACTATGAAACATCACTGACAAATTCAGACGTGTCTACTTCACTAGAAGATGTGCGCAACTCTCTGATTGAATTTGGTCAGAAGCATATTCAAGAGCAGCAGCCAAGAGATGATTATCGAGAGTTCCTGGAACATGCTCTGCTATTTCTTGGGGCCGTGCCTGACAGAGGAGTGCACTTCATTGCTCCTGGAGCAATGCACCATGCTCGCTGGATGTCGAAGGTTCTGTACAGCCTGAAGATATGGATGTTCAAAGGGCAATTCAGACTGACAACCAAGGAAGAGAGAGGTCTTCAAGAGCTGTGCATCTTTATTGTACGTATCTACATAAGAGCCTGGTTCACGGCTAATCTGGCAGCCGCTGCTCCATACAATGATATGCTGTTGCTCCAATCAATTCTCAGCTACTCCGGAATCAATAGAGCTGTTTCCAGTGCTGCATCCAACAAGTTTTCAAAGCACCTCTGGTACCTGTCCCCTGAATTGGTTGGGTTGGCATTCTTCGATGATCAGGTATCGGCGGAAACAAAAAGACGCATGATAAATTCCATGAATGAAAGCGGTAATGAGGAGCCAGAGGACATCAAGCTAATCTCTGTTGATTTGGAATCCTTCAACAACAGGAGGCTCGAGGATTTCGTGTCGCCAAAGTCTTAGAGATTCTTTGACATGATGGAGTTCACACTGGATTCCTGGATGCTGACCCAGATGAGTGGACCAACCATGAAGATTATCGGCGATCTTTGGAGACCGTTCGGCAGATTCAGGTTGTCAACGACCATGCAGAGAGGGGTGTAGCATTGATTCAAGAGTACAGTGGAATCCTCACCAGAGATGAGGAGCAGCTTCAGTTCCTGCTGCAGACTGTTCAACAGCATCGACAATCCTATCCAGACACTAAGAAACAGACATTGTCAAAATGACTTCTTATCGGACTGATAACATTGAACTATAATTACTAGTAGAATATTGTAGATGCAGGATTGTTTGTGCTTGTTTAATAATTCATTCTACTGTTTAATGTTGTGTTTGAGAAACTATCTTTGATTAAAAAGCCTAAAATTCCAAAAGCGTGATCTGTTTACTTGTTGAACGTGGCCTACCTAAACTTTGGTTTCATTGAGCTACCTCTAAATATTAAGATATCAACACCATTTTTTTTCTAGATGTTTCTACATCCAAAGGAACAATGTAAAGGGGTGAGACCTAAAGAAATCAAGGTTTTAATTTTTAGTGGTTCCTAAGCACCACCCTAATATATATATATATATATATACAGAGAGAGAGAGAGAGAGAGAGAGAGAGAAAGAGAGAGAGAGAGAGGAGGAGATTAAGAGAGGAGGCAGGGAGGGAGAGAGAAGGAAGGAGGGAAGGAGGGAGGGAGGGAGGATGGGGAGAGAGGTAGGGAGGGGCAGAGGGAGGGAGGGGCAGAGAGAGGGAGAGGGGGAGAGAAGGAGGGAGGGAGAGAGGGGGTGGGGGAGGGAGGGAAGGAGAGAGAAATGGAGGGAGGGAAAGAGAAAGGGAGGGAGGGGGCAGGGAGGGAGATGGGAGAGGGAGGGAGGGAAAGAGAAAGGGAAGGAGGGAGAGAGGGGGTAGGGCGGGAGAGAGAGGGGGAGGGAGAGAGAGAGGAAAGGAGAGAGGGGGGTAGGGAGAAAACAGAAGGTAAACAGAAAACCTTATTTTAAACCCGGGCAAAGCCGGGTACTTGCAGCTAGTTTTATATATTTTATGTGGAGAATATTGGGATCTTCATTATGCTAGAACATTTTTTTATACTCTTTGTGGTATAATATTTTGTTATCCTCACTGTGGTATATTTAGTTATACTCATTGTGGTATAATATATCTTTATGCTCATTGTGGTAAAATATTTCGTTATACTCATTGTGGTAGAATATTTTCGTTATACTCATTGTGCTATAATTTTGAATTAAGTTTGTTTGTCTCAGTTATTGTTAATAAATGTTTGGATAACTCGGGTATTTTTGTAATTAGGTGCTATTATAAACATTGTAAATTTATCGATCAACTGGTCAACTGTACAAGACTTAAGGCAACACTGGTTCTGTTTATTTAAGAAACTATTTAATGATAATAGAAAAAAATTGCCGTAGTTTTTTTTTTTAATTCATTGAATTTTAATATAAAACATAATTTAGACTGCACTGCTTTGTGAACTTCTTTGTTTATTGAAGCTAGAGCTTAACTGAATGATGATAAAATGTTAATCTCGTTTAAATATAGTAAATCATTTTTTTCCCAAGGGTACGAGGCTATGTATATCTCCAGTTTTAATGGATATTAAAAAAAAATATTTAATTAAACTAGAACAAAGGCCCAGTACCCGGTCCGGCGAGTAGGCACACAGTTAGAGTTGAATAAAGTGAAACATATATTTGAGTGCGTTAATAAATCAGTCAAAATACTCGCAGTGGACCCAAGGATATGAAGAGATTATTGTAGCCAAAATACATTTGAGAACAGAAATTACAAAATTACCTTTTGTTGCATGAACAACTAAATATCATATATTTCCTTGTACACAATATTTTTAATGAGATGGAATTTCCCAGGGGAGTTAACTCCGAGCAAAGGAGGTAACTAATATAGTGATAACTGAGTTGTATCCCTTGAGAATTAGAAGATTACATTTTATGTTTTTGAGATTACGTGTCCTGTTCCTTAAAGATGTTCTGAAAAGTGTTGTTTAAAAGAAAACTTTCATATTTGTAAAGTTGTTTTTTTACTTTTCCCTGACAATTTCGTTTAGTTCTTTTTAATGAAGTATTGGGTTTGTGAATATTTTCTATTTTAACAATGTATGACATCAGATATTTCAAAAGGGTCGAAGAATTACTTGCATTGATGATTGGTAGTTGAATTTTTGTTTAAAGATATAATCTTTTCTAATGGATATTTAGCCTAGCTTTAGAATAACTGTTCCTAGACATTAGTCGTTCCAGGATAGAGTCGATGTTCAAAATAACAGTTTTTTTAGTACATCAGTACTTCAGTAAATCAGTACATAAGTACATAAATTATATAAGTCTACAATGAACCGTACCATATCATGCATGAAGCGCGTTCGAAACACCCGAACTAACATTCACGGGTAATATGCGGGGTTGGGTTTGCACTAAGCGAAAACCCGGCGGAAACGAGTTGGGAGAAAATTACAGCGCACCGCTTCTCTCTATCAAAGATCAATGAACCATGAATGTTACATTGATTTTCAATGAAATGTTTTGCATTAATATAGTACATAACACATGTAGGTATTCAAGATAATTAATTTAATTTTTTTTTTCAAGTTTTATATGCTACTAATTTAATGCAAGTAACGCTTACAGTATTGGCGTTTACTGCTACATAAACAATATTTTTTGCCCATGTAAAAAAAAAAAAAGTTACATAAAGTTGATCATTGGCCAATAATGATTAATAGCAGCCTAACACAATGTCATTGTTTGACTAAACTAGGCTATCATTAATAAACAGCATAACACAATATCATTGATTGACTTAACTAGACTATCATTAATAGCAGCATAACACAATATCATTGATTGACTTAACTAGACTATCATAAATAGCTGCATAACACATTACCATTGATTGACTAAACTAGACTATCAATAATAAACAGTATTACACAATATCATTGATTGACTTAACTAGTCTATCATTAATAGCAGCATAACATAGTATAGTTGATTGAATAAACTAGACTATCATTAATAGCAGCATAACATAATATCGTTGATTGACTGAACTAGACTATCATTAATAGCAGCATAACAAAATATCATTGATAGACTAAACTAGACTATCATAAATGGCTGCATAACACATTACCATTGATTGACTAAACTAGAATATCATTAATAGCAGCATAACAAAATATCGTTGATTGACTAAACTAGACTATCATTAATAGCAGCATAACACAATATCGTTGATTGACTAAACTAGACTATCATTAATAGCAGCATAACAAAATATCATTGATTGACTGAACTAGACTGTCATAAATAGGAGCATAAGAAAATATCATTGCTTGACTAAACTAGACTATCATAAATAGCTGCATAACAAAATAACATTGATTGACTAAACTAGACTATCATAAATAGCTGCATAACACATTACCATTGATTGACTAAACTAGACTATCATTAATAGCAGCATAACACAATATCGTTGATTGACTAAACTAGACTATCATAAATATCAGCATAACACAATATCATTGATTGACTAAACTAGACTATCATTCCCCACCACATTTCGATTCTTAAGACGCAACTTATCAACCTTTTATTTCTAAAACTATATTGGAGGGTGCATGAGTCAATAAAACCAGTGTCACCACTATGGAGGTAGGCAGACGGGAATCATTATAACCATAGTCACCGCCTTTGGGGAACAAGTGGGAGGGGGAGTGGTGGTACCAGTTACTTAACTCATGGAAAGGAGAGCAGAAAATCAATCCCTTTTTCTGCTAACGAAAAATGTTGTGCCATGCTAATGTGCACCATTTGTTATTAGTTTATTTTAACCATGTGTCTGTGCACCATTTATCAGTTTATTTTAACCATGTGTCTGTGCACCATTTATCAGTTTATTTTAACCATGTGTCTGTGCACCATTTATCAGTTTATTTTAACCATGTGTCTGTGCACCATTTATCAGTTTATTTTAACCATGTGTCTGTGCACCATTTATCAGTTTATTTTAACCATGTGTCTGTGCACCATTTATCAGTTTATTTTAACCATGTGTCTGTGCACCATTTATCAGTTTATTTTAACCATGTGTCTGTGCACCATTTGTTATCAGTTTATTTTAACCATGTGTCTGTGCACCATTTGTTATCAGTTTATTTTAACCATGTGTCTGTGCACCATTTGTTATCAGTTTATTTTAACCATGTGTCTGTGCACCATTTGTTTGTTAGTATTTATGTTATGATGTATCCTTGTACCATATGTATTTCAGTTTTTGTTGTATGCATTTGTGCACAATTAGTTGGTCATTCTTTGTGTCATTCACATATGCGACAATTGTGTGCCAGTGGTTGTGCCCTCTCTATGTGCACATTTTGTGGGTCATTTGTTGTGCATTACATGTGTGCACAATATTTGTGGTCAGACTGCGTGTCATGTAAATGTGCACTATTTCTTGTTCAATTGTTGTGTCAAGTTTACGGGGGGGGGGGAGGGCTACTTGTTTTATCTGTTATGTCATGCCCCAAATATTTCCCCGGTGTCTGTCCATTAGTGCCTGCGTCATTTTTCTGTCGGTTTTTTTTTAAGCCATATATTTTTGCATTATTTAATTGTCACGCGTGTTTGCACCATTTGTGTGTGTCGTTGTTGAAAGACGGCATTTTAATAATTTTTTTTTACGGTGGCACTCTAATGTGGTTGTAACAGCCAACCACATTCCTAATTGCAGCCTGTCATACCGTCCCCCAAATTACATTGATTTTAAATTTTATGCCTTTTTAGCCCTCGCCTGACGTTAAACTAGGTTTAAACATACCTATGTCATGAATGCAGCTTTTAATTGCAACTACATTATATCAGTTTTTTTTTTGTTTTTGTTTTTTTCTATTCCAATGTCTTAATTCTCAATTGTCAAATAATACTTTCACAGTTAAGGATGAATACATTAAATTAAACGAAACACTTGATCAATCAATATATATGGTCTGTTGATCATATACGTAAAGCTATTCAACTCTACTGAACTTGTCTGATGAAGCGAAGACGTAGAGGTCCTTATATTTGAAATATCAAAATTTGACAATTGTGACGGCGCCTTAACAATGTTTTTTTGTTTTGACTCAAATAATGGAAGATTGAATGTAATAGATTGCCCTTTAATTATTGGAGTTCTGATAATATTTAATAATGTTTGATATATAAGTAGTACCCCGAATTGCATTAGTAAAATGTATTTCATAATTTAAAACATTAAACTATATAATTAATTTTTATATCAAAGGAAGATTGTGTTATTATGTATATCCATATATTATATTGCATAAGATAAATCATTCAACTTAGTTAATGGCATAAATTTCATGACCTAAATAATATTTTATTAAATCACTTTTATCGAAGTTAAAATTCGACGCATAAAAATATATTTTAAAAAAAAGATTAAAAAATGCAATGCAAAAAAATAGAAATAGATAATGTATTTGAGTTTGAAACACGGTTCTAATGATTGTGAGGAAACTTTTTAGTTTTCTCTAGGTGCATTCCCCAATTAAAAATAATAGTTTGACTGATATTATCGCTAAGTCAATATTTTCTTTAAACAAGTAAACAAAGGCCCTGTGGCCTACAAATTGGCACGCAGTTGGAGTTGAAAATGGTAATACATATATTTGAGCGCATTAACAAAAAAATTGCATATCTATGAAATCGACATGAATAGATTATTGTAACCAAAATACATTTAAGTATAGAGACAATAAATTAATAATACATCACATAAAGTTTATACGTTATTCAGTCCATCTCAAAGAAAATATTTCTCATTATGGGTACAAAATCTTAAAAAAAACAACCCCCGACGATTAAACTCTGAATCTAACATTCCATTATACATAATTTGCGCACACAATACATTGATAAATCTTAATCCATTCATAATATTTTAATTGACTCACTTCAAAACAGTTCTTTTTTATGTTTTATCATGTTCAACATGACGTATTTAAAAAAAAAAATAAAGAGAGACGTGAGTGCCTGCAACTTAAATGAAACGACACATGTTTAGCAGGTGGTTTCTTTAGTGGCATACACATTGTACAATATATCATACTAAGAATGACCTAAGACAATATAGCCAACCCGGCAGTGCCAAACCTATGGATTTGGGAACTTGGCCTCTTCGGGGGCCCCTGCATTTTGACATTCTGCGCGATGACATGAGATAATTTACTTAATATTTAATTTAAAAATAAGGGGTGCTCCCCTAAAGCAGGGTCACGAGGCGAATTTGGAATTTAGACCCCCATCCGCCCTACCCTAAGTACCACTCTGCAACCAGGTGCACTTTTG
Source organism: Bulinus truncatus (assembly GCA_021962125.1). Lineage (NCBI taxonomy): Eukaryota > Metazoa > Mollusca > Gastropoda > Planorbidae > Bulinus > Bulinus truncatus. The sequence goes on along the minus strand of JAGDYQ010000017.1, from coordinate 1,408,669 downwards.
ATTACAAAAAAATATTATTGAAAATGTAACATCCCATTTAATTTTATTATATTTTACCGGCTAGTCGTTTTGAGTAACAGAAGAAAGCATATCTTTATTGTTCTAATGTGTGGTAAAGTAAAATGTATCAAAGTACATAATAGAAAAAGATAGAATCGTTGTGGAGCTTTTTTTCCGGCTCCGGCTCCGGCTCCGCAAGCCTGCTTAAATCATTACTAACACATTTTGGGGGTGGCAGGATAAATACTCAGAATTTTTTTTTTAGAGTGGAACCCTAATATATATATATGAATATAGTGTGGATAACAGAAATTTCTGAAAGACAAACTACTATAATAGTCTAGAATAGCAGTTTTTAACATCTATTAATTAAAGTAGGCAGAGGGTTATACCTTAGTTGTCTAAAATAAAGACAGAAGGTTACAAATTCTAATGACCAAGGTTAGACGAGGGTTGGTAGTTTACACGAAAAATACAATACCCTTGAAGTCAATGGGCCATCATTTACAGACTCTCAATTTAAAAGAAAGAAGTCAATACACTTTCATAAATGGTCTTTTAAAATAGAACGCGTATTTTAACCAACCAATCAAACAAGTAATTGCCCTAAGCTTTAATGGGACTTTTTTTTTTTTTAGGAAACAAAGAGATCAGAGTGGGTATAGAGAAGAGTGATGTTAAAACAGTCATATATAGTGGACTTAGGATTCAGTGAGCGTTAAGAGCTTATAGCGGTCATGTGTATATTATAATGAAGTTAGGGAACGTAATGATATTGCTATTGGATTAGATTTTATGTTACGTTAAATTGTTTAGTAATACACAATTTATTTCACTACAACTGTCCATGTGTTTTGATATAAATATTACTGTGTGAGAAGACTGTACATGTACACACATCTATGTTAGAAAGGAAAGATAATTGAAAGGACCATAGGTGCACAATATTCAGATGGAGAGCAATCCACAAGATAAGTTAAACTAAACAAGCACGTACCACTAAAAATTATCAATTTGGCTTGAAGATTTAAATTGCGAGGATTGTTATTTTGTCACTCCTCCACTTTTCTCAATTTATTGTAAGCTACGATTTCATCAGCTTTTATTGGAAAATGGCTGGGGAAGGGGGGGGAGGGGGGGCTGTTGCCTTCAATTTGTCCAAGTCTATTTCTGAATTTCTAGTTTTGCTGACAGAGCATATTATTATGCTTTTGTTAAATTATTTAGGTATGATGGGTAAAACAGCTAGTCTGCCTTATTAGATCTTTTGCTGTTCTTCACAGTTCCGTTGAAATCAGTCAAGCGTCTCTTAAATTGGATTGATCAACCATCGTCCCTGAAGTCGTCTCACAATACCTGATGGGTGGTGGGGGCTATAGAACCGACCTATACAATCTAACAAAATCCATTCATAATGAAGCATTCATTACACATTTTCTTTATATCCTAAAAGCCTGAAACAAAAACAGATTTTACAAATACGACTTTATACGACATACACTCCGCAATTAAACATATGCATTTAAAAGAATAAAAAAAGAACGTAAATGATGCATGCCATTTCTGTGTATTTACTACAGAATACAAATATATAATAATATATTACTTATGCGTACATGTTTTCTATAGCACCTGATGTCTTATGTTGTTTGTGGTATCCAATGACTACATTTATCTACTTTATAACTATTTATTAGCTGAGACATTTTAGATGTAATTAACATTCGGCCGTGCAGAAGGATAGGAGACAGGACAATGGAAAATTGAAGTCTGATATTCTTTATACTGCTGTTTATGGTGACAGAGATCGACAAAGGCCAAAGTGGTAAATATTTGAAAAAAAAATAAGGTGGCATATAATTATTTCTGTTTTTGAGCACTTGTATAAGTCAATTAAAGATCTCAATAATTACTAACACTAATAAGTTTAATTTAATTTAGAACGAATATGTTGAGATATGAAGGTATTTTTTGTGTGTAAATTACATATAAATAAATTTGATAGAATGTCTGATATCTCTGTAGCATTAACATCAGTGAAAAAAAAAACAATAATTACAAAATAAACTAATAACACATCATAGTCAATAAAATGTACAAGTATACAGGAGACAGTGGATTTATTTTTCAGATTTATTGTGATACTGACTAAATTTAATATTTTATATAGGGCTGTTGATTAAGTGCAATTCACGCGTAATTAGAGCAAAAAATTATGTGATTACATTTTTAATCGCAAACACCTAAATGCGTTAAATTTTACCCAAACGCTGTTATTTTAGAGTTGCAGAAAAAAAAATTAAAAAATCAGTAAATAACACAATTCTACAACCATATCAGACAAGATTTAAAAAAAAGGAAAAAAATACCCGAACACTGAAAATGTCACGTTTACGTAAAATCATAGCAGCTGTATGACCTTGAAACAATAGGATTGTCATTTATAACGCGTGCTCCTAGTTTGAAACAATGGAACTGGCGTCAACTTGTTTTGGGACATCTTTAAGTGAAGAGAGAGTGTGTTAAAAATGTGACTTGGTGGGGTGGGGGGGGGGAATAAATAATAATAAGTGAGCGACTACTTTCTGGCTATACTATTATTTTATGGAAGAAAAGTTACATTTGAGATATAAATGACGTGTGTGTTTTTGGGGGGGTGGGAAGTGGAGGGTAGGGTAAACAAGACTTACGTGTGGGCGATGTGAAGGAAAATATGACAGGGAGGGAGGGAAGAGGGGTTGACATACATCATTAGTTCGGAAACTACGGTACGAAAAAAAAACGTTAGGCATTGTTGTTTAATAAAAAGAAAACAATTCGCATCATTGACGTGATTGATACATGTCCATAAACTGGTCTCAATAACTAATTCAATAGACATATATGCTAATGCTTAATAGATATGTTATAATTAATTATACCTCTTTGGTAAATTAAAATGACTTGTTTATTATGCCAAAGTTATGCTATGATATTATGATATAATAGTTTGAATACAAACAATTGTATTATATTGTGTCGATTAAAATGTGCGTTAATTTGCGATTACAATTTTTAATCATGCGTTAATTTCGATCAATGTTTTTAATCGAACAGCAGCTCTAATATATACATTTGCTGTCTGTCTGTTCCCTTATAACTCAAGATCCAGACAACCAAATAACGTGAAATTTGGTACACGTACACATAATTACATGGGGAAGGTCATGAGACAGGTTTCGATTTATCTCGATGAGTAGTTTAATTGTAATTAATTATTTTTATTTTAGTATTTTTAAAGTAATCACGACGGCACCATAAATAAAACTCCTCTGTGACGTCATTTCCCGATGATGCATTTTACATTTTTAAATTTTCCTACTAATAAAGCCGAATATAACTTGCGCACTGGTGCTGTATCGTGCCTTTGTGCTGCAAAGAATTGTTGTTATTTTTTCATGCTCCCTGATTTGTACAGTTTGCGGGAGGTACACGGACTATACAAAACAAAAGCGGTAAGTAAACTCAAGATCCAGAAATTGGTGTCGTTCCATCTCAATGGTTAGTTTAATGGTAATTAATTATTTTAGTATTTTACTATATTAAAGTAATCACGGTATTGGAACGCCATAAATAAAAATCTTCTATGACGTCATTTCCTGATGATACATGAACTTGCGCGCCGATGATACATTTTTTATTTGGTGCTGTATCGTGCCACACCAACTTGCCTTTGTGCATAATAAACTAGTTTTTTTTTTTTAACTTTTGGTTCACGGAACATAACGTTTTAGAGAAAACTTTACTAAACAAAAGCGGTAAGTAAAATCAAGATCCAGAAATTGTACAGAGAGAGAAAGGGAGGGAAAGAGATAGATAAAAAAAGACAGAGGGGGCAGGGAGGGAGAGAGAGGGAAGGAGGGAGGGAGGAAGAGGGAGAGGGGGAGGGGGAGGAAGGGGGAGAGGGAGAGCGAGAGATAGAGAAAGGTAGGGAGGTAGAGAAAGGGATGGAGGGGGAGAGGATAATGAGGGAGAGAGAGGGTGGGAGAGAGGGAGGGAGAGAAAGGTGATATAAAGATAGAGAAAGAGAGTGGGGGCAGGGAGGGAGAAAGAGAGGGAAGGAGAGAGAGGGTGGAAGGGAGAGAGGGAGGGATGGGGAGGAAGGGGGAGAGGGAGAACGAGGGGAGAGGAGAGAGGGAGAATGGGAGAGAAGGAGGGAAAGAGAGAGAAGAGGGAGGGAGGGAGATAGGGGGGGGGTAGGTAGGGAGAGAGATGGGGAGGGAGGGAGAGATGGGAGGGTGGAAGAGAGAGGGAGAGAGATAAAGAAAGAGAGGGAGCGAGAGAGAGATAAAGAGAGAGAGGGGGCAGGGAGGGAGATAGAGAGGGAAGGAGGGAGGAAGAGGGAGAGTGGGAGAGGGAAGGAGGGAGGGAGAGAGAGGGAGATGGGAGAGGGAGGAAGGGAGGGAGAGAGGGGGTAGGGGGGGAGAGAAAGGGGAGGGAGAGAAAGGGGAGGGAGGGAGAGAGAGGGAGAGAGAGAGATGGAGAGAGAGAGGGAGGGTGAGAGAGAGAGAGAGGGGGTAGGGAGAAAACAGAAGGTAAAAAGAAAACATTATTTTAAACCCGGGCATAGCCGGGTACTTGCAACTAGTATATATATATATATATATATATATATATATATATATATATATATATAGATAGATAGATAGATAGATAAATATAGATAGATAGGTAGATAGATAGATAGATATAGATAGATAGATAGATAGATAGATAGATAGATAGATAGATAGATAGATAGATATAGATAGATAGAGAGAGAGAGAGAGACTGTTCATTAGAGGTAAGATAAAAGGTTCCTTTAAAATGCATAAAAGAACACAAATTGAATACAAAAAACAAAATAAAAACAACAAACAAACAAATTTTTCTATTACTATGTTAGTAATTATGATTATTCATTATCTGTGTTTTAGATTACCATCACATTATTACGTTTAAAAGGTGTTTAATCAAATGGTTTAAATACACACGGCTGGTAATTTGGTAATGTTTTTATTTACACTAGTTATCAAAGGCCCGGTACCCGGACCGGCGAGTAGGCACACAGTTGGAGTTGAAAATGGTGATATATATTTTAGCGCGTTAACCATCAGTCTATATACTTGCAGTGGCCCTAAGGACATGAACAGATTATTGTAGCCAAAATACATTTGAGAACAGGGACACCTAATTATACATCAAATAAAGTTCATATGTTAAATAGTTCCTCCCAAAGAAAATAATCCTCACTATAGGTAAACATAAACAACAACTCTTAAAGTCATATTCCTTCATAATATTTTAATGGACTCCTTTCCAAACAGTTATTCATTTAATGTTTTATGATGTTCAACATGGCGTATTTTAAAAAGAAAGAGAGACATGAGTGAGTGCTTGTGTTAAGCAAAACGCTACATGTTTAACAGGTGGTTTATTTACTGTTATACACATCGTAGAATAGTACAATTAACTAAGAAAAATTGCCGACCCGGCAGTGCAGAACCTAGCGAGTTAGGGGCCGGGTTGCTTGGCCTCTTCGGGGGCTGCCCCTGAATTTTGACATGGGATAATTTCTTGACGCTTCTCAAGCTTGGTCCCGAGAAGAAAGAATCGTTGTGTAGCTTTTAGCTGACCTTCAATTAAAAACATAGTATTCCATCAATACAGTTGAGGCCGCAGACGCAGAAAACATTAGGCCTCTTAAAAAAGAAAGACATATCAAAGCTTTCAACATTATAGTTCTGTGAAGCCAATGCCGAACGAAGGGATTTTAGGCATCTCCGGGAGCCACTACATTTTGACATGAGATAATGTACTTAATATTTACTTTAAAAAATATTTTGGGGGCCCTCCTCAAACTGGGCCCCCTCCATACACCCTCTGTGTGAAGCCCCCATCATAAATGAGTTAGTTTGCATTGTAAACATTGTGTACGGCGCTACTCAAACTCAACCCTTATTCAATTCATTCATGTGACGTAATAGTCAAAAAATGAAAAAAAAATGTGACATATTTAGGTTAGTAATAAAGGGAAATAATTGTACATTAGAAATAGACATATTTTGGAAATAAAAACAATTTAAACAATATAAATATTACATTATATTGAGGTATCCATAATTATGGTTTAAAAAATAAATAGTGGAACATAACACAGAATATTAATTGAACGATTTCTGTAAATATTTTTTTTATGATAGCTTCTCATTTAATAACAAATTGAACACCTTAAATTTATTATGATACTGTGAGATATACATAGACCTATGGAACAACAGTTTGCTTCCAAATTTGTTTCGGAGAGTATCACAAAATATCTTGGCATGATTTTGTATTACCTCTCCTAAGATCGCTTTATTGCCCTTTGGTAATGATTGAGGCGGTCGAAAACAGTATTACATTGTGATTGCCATTTGGCGATCACGATCTTACCTGCCGTATGTTAGTGTGCGGTGTTTTGTCACCTCGGCACTAAACATATGGCTGGTCCAATGTCATTTCTGGCAGCCATGTTGAGACAATTCTTACTCGGCTGGCCAGTTGGTAGCCGGATCATGCATGTTAAGAAGAAAACAGTAAATGTTTCTGCCATCTTTGAATTGTCTATGCCGCCATGTTGGATGACAGACGGAAGTAGCGATGGCAGACGGAACCGGAACATATGATGTAAAATTTGTATTATAGACTAGTTATCAAAGGCCCGGTACCCGGACCGGCGAGTAGGCACACAGTTGGAGTTGAAAATGGTGATATATATTTTAGCGCGTTAACAATCAGTCTATATCAGAGGTGTGCGGATCTTGAAATTTAGCGTCCGCGTCCGTCCGCGGATTTCTATCAATGATCCGCGTCCGCAGAATCTTACAACATTGGTCCGCAGTCAGTCCGCGCGTCCGCATTGCTGAAATTTATCCGTTTAAATGAAATGAAATTTTTTATGCTAACTCTAAAGAAGATCCGCGTCAGTCCGCGAGTCCGCAACTTAACCATACGAAGCATCCGCTGTCAGTCCGCTGATTCGGAAAAGTCTGCGGATCTGCGTCCGCAAGCGGACGCGTCCGCTGTCCGCTCATCTCTGGTCTATATACTTGCAGTGGCCCCAAGGACATGAACAGATTATTGTAGCCAAAATACATTTGAGAATAGGGACACCTAATAATACATCAAATAAAATTCATATGTTAAATAGTTCCTCCCAAATAAAATAATCCTCACTATGGGTAAACATAAACAACAACTCTTAAAATCATATTCCTTCATAATATTTTAATGGACTCCTTTCCAAACAGTTATTCATTTAATCTTTTATGACGTTCAACATGGCGTATTTAAAAAAAAAAGAGAGACGTGAGTGAGTGCTTGTGTTAAGCAAAACGCTACATGTTTAACAGGTGGTTTATTTACTGTTTTACATTGTAGCATAATACAATTAACTAAGAAAAATTGCCGACCCGGCAGTGCAGAACCTAGGGATTTACGGGCCCGGTGGCTTGGCCTCTTTGGGGGCTGCCCCTGCATTTCGGCATGAGATCATTTTTTGACGCTTCTCAAGCTTGGTCCAGAGAAGAAAGAATCGTTGTGTAGCTTTAGCTGCCATTCAATTAAAAACATAGTAGTATTCCATCAATGCAGTTGAGGCCGCAGACGCAGAAAACATTAGGCCTCTTAAAAAAGAAAGACATATCTAAGCTTTCAACATTATAGTTCTGTGAAACCAATGCCGAACCAAGGGATTTTAGGCATCTTCGGGAGCCACTACATAATGACATGAGATAATGTACTTAATATTTAGTTTAAAAAATATTTTGGGGGCCCTCCTCAAACTGGGCCCCCTCCATACACCCTCTGTGTGAAGCCCCCATCATAAATGGGTTAGTTTGCATTGTAAACGTTGTGTACAGCGCTAATCAATCTCAACCCTTATTCAATTCATTCATGTGACGTAATAGTCAACAAATGAAAAAAAAGTGACGTATTTTTTTTAGGTTAGTAATAAAGGGAAATAATTGTACATTAGAAATAGACATATTTTAGAAATAATAACAATTTAAACAATATAAATATTACATTATATTTAGGTATCCATAATTTTGGTTTAAAATTGAGATTGTGGAACATAACACAGAATATTAATTGAACGATTTCTGTAAATATTTCTTTTATGATCGCTTCTCATTTAATAACAAATTGAACACCATAGATTTTTTACGTTACTGTGAGATATACATAGGCCTGTGGAACCACCTCTCGATTTAATATTGTTTCGGAGAGTATCACAAAATATTTTGGCATGATTTTGAGTTACTTCTCCTTAAGATCGCTTCTTGCCCTTTGGTAATGATTGAGGCGGTCGAAAATAGTATAACATTGTGATTGCCATTTGGCATTCATGATCTTACCTGCCGTATGTTAGTGTACGGTGTTTTGTCACCTCGTCACTAAACATATGGCTGGTCCAATGTCAATTCTGGCAGCCATGTAGGAGACTATTCTTAGTCGGCTGGCCAGTTGGTAGCCGGATTATACATGTTAAAAAATAGACTGGGGTATGTGTAAAGATTGTTAAAGGAATACAACTCAATTATAAGGAGTCACTCGCCGGTCCGGGTACCAGACATTTGATCTAGTATATATATATATATTAGGGTGACAAACTCAAACTAATATATGATAAAAAAAATATTTTTTTTTATTTTCTCAACCTTTTATTCGCTTCCATTTAATGAAAATATTATATTGGTAAATTTTGGAGACAATCCGTTGATGTTTAAGGGTTGCTCAACGCAGTTTAAGTTTGCAGGGTTACTCAAATCCACATTTTTCATTCTTTTTTCATATTTATCTCTTCTATTTTAATAATTAAGTTGAGAATGTTATCAATATTTTATTATTTGTTAATTGTATGAGTAATCATACGTAATACACATCATTATTGATTTGGGAAAATTAATAAGTTAAAAAATAACAAGTTTGCCAGCATTCAGAAAACCCACTGTAGTATTGCATCATCCAGTTAAGTTATTGCATCAATATTGCACAACTGCTGAAATCATTGCATCATTCTGTAATTATAAAAGAGTTCATTGCCTTAAAATGAAAACATTTTAATTTGTTATTAGACAGAATATTTTCAAAGTCGATTTAAAATAAATGGAAACTAGAAGTCAAAATGAAGTATGGTTCATTGGTCAAGCTACCGATGTGATCGCAGGGTACAAGTTGCCATCTAAAAGACAAGTATTACAAATTTATTTTGTCTTTAAAAATAATAACACTAAGAGAAAGTGCAAGCCTTGTGACAGATCAAGTTCTAGACATTTGGCAAAGAGCTAGAATTCCAACAAAGCAACGTTTTCATGTCATAACACATGTTGAAAAACTTGTTGAGAAATACGGAAAGCTGAACAAAAATAAAGGTCGCAAAACAGAAACTCATCAAAGAAATAAAAAAATATTTTCTCAAGAAATCGAAGAACTATTCGATATTGCCTCTGAAGATGATTTGAAATTAATCACAATAGAAGAAGACAAGACGTTTCTTTTACTACAAAGAGAAGAAAGAAAAGGCTATATGAGTTCAGTTAATAGTGCATTGTACAAAAAAGAACAGCGTATTTTAAATAGAAACGAAGAAAGAGAATTAAAAGAGCTAAAAAGAAAAGAAGACGCAACGTGTTCAACAGTCACAGATCTAGTTTTAAAAGAATCAGACTCCTCCCATGGTACTGACATTGAAGTAATAAACTTTAATCCATAATCAGAAAAGAAACTAAAACTGAAAAAAGTGAAAAAACAGAAAAAAAGGAAGTGATTACTCCGGCATTTTGTTCAGCTCTTGATCGTTTGAAAATTCCAAATCGTTCTGGTTCCTTGGTTTTGTCGACAATTTGTCAATGGTTAGGTGCCAATATTGAAAATTATTCTACATTAAGTAAAACTCTTCGAAATGCACTTAATGAAAATCGTAAAGAAGTCGCAAAAAAAATTATTTCAGAATTCAATACACAGTTCCCATTAACTGTACATTGGGACGAAAAATTGTTACCCGACTTGAACAGTAGAGATGAAGTGAATCGCCTGCCCATATTACTGACAGGATATGATGTAGAAAAACTGCTGTCAGTCCCAAAACAGAAGAGAGGCAGTGGAAAACAAATAAGTTACGCTATTGAACAAGCTTTAAAAGATTGGAACATTTCATATGACGAAATTATGGTTCTCTGTTTTGTTACTACTTCAAGCAACACAGGTATACATTCAGGTGTTTGTATCCTGCTGGAGAAATTAATTGGAAAATATTATACACAGCCTGTCGACACCATGTTATGAAGTGAGTTTATCCCATGTTTACAAAACATGTTTTGGAGCATCTCCTGGTCCAGAGATCAAGTTGATTCAACGATTTCGAGATCAGTGGAGTAAATATAATTCTGAATCATAGCATTTAACTGATGCAGATCTCAAAGTTTATGGTTCCGCTTGTACCATCAGCAGTAGAATTTGCTGTAAATATGCTGCAACGAACAAAACAACCTCGTGACGATTACAAAAAAGTTTTGCAACTGTCGATAATTTTTTAGGAGAAATTCCTCCAGGCCAAAGCAAAATAACTTTCCGTACTCCTGGCGCTATGCACCAAGCACGGTGGATGGCGAAAGCACTGTACTCTATTAAAATTTACTTGTTTTGACATCATTTTCATTTAACAAAAAATGGAGAAAAAATCTCCTACGCTTTTCGATTTTTTCAATTTTGATTTACATGGAACATTGGTTTCGAGCTCCTATCTCTTCATCTGCTCCTGACTTTGATAAGGAAATTGAATAATTTCAAAATATTTTACAAAGAATTTGCTGAATCTGCCTTTAAAACCATTGCTTGACATTTTAGTATTTAACTGAAGACCTGGTGAGTCTCTTTTTTCAGCAACGATGTTGATAATAAAACTAAAGAAAAAATGTTGATTGCACTTGAAAAGCAAGTCAAATAAAAATAAACAGGTAAAAAGGCTTGAGGGTAAAGAATTAATGGATAAAAATGTAAGCATGAACTTAGATGACTTTGTAACAGAGAGATCAAAATATATATCTGAAGTGCTTGGAATAAATTGGACATTCATGAAAAAAAATCACCCAGACACGTGGAGTACCGCAACCGATTACCAGGAAGCACATCAAATTGTTAATTCTATGAAAGTTGTAAATGATACAGCAGAAAGAGGGGTGAAACTCATTTCAGATTATGCAAAAGTTTTAACGAAAGATGAATCGCAATATATTTTGCAAACCGTGGAAGTCTAAAATTGTGAAGGCATTAATGAAAACAAACGAACAATCAACAAGTAAACATTCTGAAATCAAACATTGAATAAAATCATATAAATAACACTTAATTTGAATAACATAATTAATGGTTTGTATTAGAATAAAAATGAATTCTTTTTATTTTTGTTGACCCTTAAATATGATAATTTCAAGTTCATTGAGCAATCTCTAAATATAAAAATATCTTAATAATATTTTGCAGAGTTTATTTTTTCATTAAAAGAAACGCAATAAAGGGTTGAGAGTCCAACTTAGAGCACTTTGACTTTTTTGTCACCCTAATATATTGGTGAAAAATGGATTTTTGATGCTTTGGCATTTCCAGGAGGTCGGACTGCCTTATCATGTCCATAAAATGATCTCCATATCATAACGATTATTTTGGTAAAAATGGATTTTTGAGGTAATTTTCTAATTCAGGAGTTAGACTGCCTCATCAAACCCATAAAAATGATCTCCATGTCATTACGATCATTTTGCTAATTATGGTTATGTGGTACTTTCAGGAGGTCGACCTGCCATTACAAGAGGTCAGATCGCGAAATGGACTTTTGAATACTTTTGATGCAGGAATGGCAGATCTAGACCTACAAAAAATGTATATACATCATGGCTCTAGGGTTGCTGAGATCTAGGGTGATGACAGACGGACCGACAGACAGACGGACCAAATGGAAACAATAGAGCATTCGACTTCTCGAAAATGCGCTAAAACAGTTTATACTGACTTACTGAGAAAGTACACTATGTTACAAAAAATATATTTAGGTCATATTATTAATAAATAGTTAAATCTGAATTACTGAAAAGTATATACTCATTATACTAAATTATATTTTGCATCTATACATCAATCAATTACGCAACGCGCCAATGGTCTTTCACTCAGTCTTGCAGTTTGTTCGTTTATCTATCTGTTTATTCTCTTTTCTGCATGGTGGCCCCCCTAGGCTACTGCTCTATATAGTGACACTGTGCTACTGCTCTGCATGGTGGCCCCCCTAGGCTACTGCTCTATATAGTGACACTCTGTGCTACTGCTCTGCATGGTGGCACCCTAGGCTACTGCTCTATATAGTGTCACTCTGTGCTACTGCTCTGCATGGTGGACCCCTAGGCTACTGCTCTGCATTTTTGCACCATATGCTACTGCTCATGTTATATTATAAACTATGATCGGTTATAAAACTGACTATACAAGTTTTTTTGCTTTGAAATTTAGAATTGTTCATTTTGGTGTCACACCTAAAATGAACTGGTAATGCTGACCCAATGACCCACTGAGCAAGATATACTTACGTCATCGGATTAATATAGTCATCTAATACATACTCGTTTAACGTAGTAGACCGTGTGTATCCCCTTCCCAGGTACTTTTCATATCGTGCGGTGCAGTGTACTGTAGAGTGCAGAAGGGATTAGAAAGAAATATACAAAATACAGTAATAGAAATGAAAACGTGGCCTTTATTGGCGATATGAACAGAATTAACAAAGAAATGTATGAAATACTGTAATAGAAAATAACATTATTGCTATTATTGCCATGAACATCCTATACACCGCACGATATGAAAACTACCCTCACTGCATTAGTTCGATTGCTCAGCTAAAAATAGTCTGGGGAATTCCAGAACTGGAAATTTTCGGATCCGTCAGTCTCCTCCAGGCTAATGATCCGTACACTTAAAATGTGGTGTAATCAGGCTAATGGTCCTTACCCTAAAATACGTCGTACAAGGAAATCTATGATATGTATTGTGTTCATGGCAACAAAAGATAAATGTTCTTTTCTATTGCAGTATTTCGTAATCTCTTTGCTATTTTATTTCATAACGTATTGTGGTCATTTTCTATTACAGTATTTCATACATTTCTTTTTTATTTCTGTTCATTGTCACATTCTGTGATTTAAGGAATGAAATCCAGAACATTCTCCTATTGTATCACTCGAGAGGGGGGAGAGATATATATAGGATAGACAAAGGCTTTTGTATTCCCAGGTGTCAGCACTGTGGCCAGTGCGTCTGGCATAAGATTAACCCCCTTTAATTCTGACACCACCTGGGAAATGTCTATAGGATAACCTGTGCCCTTGTTCTATTCAAGCGGGGGAGGGATGGGCTCTTTGTCTCTTATCCCCTATGCTTGAAGGCGCCACTGATCACGCGTGATCAGTGTGACGTACGCGGTCACTGCGATTGGTCAGTGAACTCTCGTTTCGCAACGCGAGAGTTGATTGCGAGGGAAACTTGGTATTGAGTTAGAATTTGAGGGTTACTGAGCGTCGGACAATCGAACAGAGATCTCGCACCGGGGTGGGGGAAATAGGCTGTTAGCCTAAGTTCCTTTAGAACTACCCCACCCCAGGTAACTATTCTAATTTTGATGTATGTATTATAATATTGTTTGTAGTAGCCGGTAACGCTACTGTCCTTTTTAGGACACGCTGATGTGCATATTCTTTGATGTGAATAAATAGATGTCGTAACGTCATTTACATTCGAGTTGCTTTGCTCAATTTATCGTTGTGTTGTGCGTCCTGTTTTACTACGTGGCTGTGACAAATATAAATGCTGGCCAGAACTCAGTAGGTGATCATACCAATAGACAACGACCGCAGGGACCCCGCAAGGGGACCTTGACATTCATAAAACTGAAAATTTTCGCATCCGTCATTCTAAACACAAGGATTTCTTTTATATTGCAGGTAGTAACCAGCACCAGCAGGCTTTTCAGCTAGTATAGTTATAAAATGTTCTAACATTGACACGCTAGATAAAAAGAACAGGTGTTTCTATTGATTTGGCTCATCAAAAAAAAAAAACTTACCTCTTTGTCCACGTCTACAAAATAACAGCTCTGTAAGAAGATTTTGTCTCTAGCAAAGAATTAGGTATTTCGGAAAACTTAACTGGGATTCGAATTAGGAAGTTTTGAGATCAGCATTTAGTTTCGAAATGGCCTCAAATCTGAAAGTGATTTTATTCACCATGGGCGTAGTCTCTATGTGTGTTTTTTTTTACTTTTATTGACGAGAGCAGATTGACTGTGAAATCATTTTTCAAGGGTGAGTACATAGGCATGTCCAGTGGGTTCCCAGAGAGCTACATGCCATTCTGGCAAACAAGGTCAAAGTCCAACACAAGTTCATGTGATGTGGTTGAATTTTTGTCCAGTTTGGATCCGTCTTTCAGAACTTTTGAGACCGACACCATGTGCGATGATGAGGCTAACCACACGGATATTTTGTGTAGGATTTATTTACGTCAGACCAGAGTTAATCCGGAGCTGGAGCCTGGGAATTGCTCTATGAAAAGCTTGGATCTGGTGCCGAAAATAGTTTTCTTTGTGACGTTCGGGGACTACAAGTTTGAAATGTGGAACTACATTGCTGTCGTGGCAGCTCAACGTCTTGTGCAGCCAACAGCTTTATACGTCATAGGAGATCAACATCCTAAAGGTCCGTGGTGGGAGATGATCATCAGGGATGTGCCTGGTCTCAGGTAGAAGACAATTGTTCGTTTATTAATAAGACAACCATTTGTCTATTTGTTTGGATAACATTTTGACTGTTAAAAAAAGATGCGGTTTGTCAAGCTGAGTGGATGTGTTATTAAAAAAGACAAAATTTTCAATTAACAAATGATATACCTGAAAATATTTATCAAAAACTTAATTCTTACTTTTTATACAGTTCATTGTGTGTAGCAAACCCCATATAATACCAGATTTCTTGACAGGTTTATATACAGAGAGACTCCCCCTAAAATAGCAGGACGCACAGTAAAACACCAGCGTCACCTGTCTGACTTAGTACGATTACAAGTTTTGTACTTGAATGGTGGTATCTACCTGGACACGGACATGGTCGTATTGAAGAGTCTCGATCCACTATTAGGTCAGTAGTTAGATGGACATTGTGTTTTATACGTTTATAGCGTCAAATGTGAGGGATAAAAAACCAGAGGTGACTCATAGATGTAAGAAATACTCGATTAGAGGTGACTCATAGATGTAAGAAATATCCGATTAGAGGTGACTCATAAATGTAAGAAATACTCGATTACAGTGAGGTCCTAAAAGAGCACTGTCTAAAAATGATCCCCTTGACCATGTAATCGATTCCTGACTTCTCTAGACTCGTCTAGACTTCTTTAAACTAGTCTGGAAATCTCTAAACTACTCTAGACATCTCTAAACTACTCTAGACATCTCTAAACTAGTCTGGTAATCTCTAACCTACTCTAGACATCTCTAAACTACTCTAGACATCTCTAAACTACTCTAGACATCTCTAAACTACTTTAGACATCTCTAAACTAGTCTGGAAATCTCTAAACTACTCTAGACATCTATAAACTACTCTAGACATCTCTAAACTACTCTAGACGTCTCGAAACTACACTAGACATCCCTAAACTACTCTAGTCATTTCTAAACTACTCTAGACTTCTCTAAACTACTCTAGACTTCTCTAAACTACTCTAGACATCTCTAAACTACTTTAGACAACCCTAAACTACTCTAAACTTCCCTAAACTACTTTAGACTACCCTAAGTTGGCTGTGTAGTAAATTGTTCCTAATGGAAGAATGAAAAGGGCTATTTGAGCATTATACAATGATCTAAGTAATCTATTCTTGACTTCTCTATACTTCTCTTAACTAGTCTAGGCTTCTTTAAACTAGTCGCTATTTCTCTAAACTACTTTAGGCTATTAGAGCATTAAACAATGGACTAATAAAAACATACGGATTCTAAAGACAAAGAGTAGAGAGACTTGTTTACTGCAGTGCCTCGGGTTTTTACAAAGTCAAAACTTTTCGTTGAACAAATGAAATAAAAAGTTATTGAAAAAAAAATTAGGTTAGTGGCATTCAAATTGGAAATCTCTGATTAGCTATCATTTTTTTAAATAATTTTTTCGAACGCGTCTTTTATATGTTTCTTTGTTACTTCAACAGGGTTAGTATCCATTAAAAAATATAGATTATTTATTTACTGCTGATTATCATTAAATGTAAAGAAATATTT
This sequence comes from Bulinus truncatus, assembly GCA_021962125.1. NCBI lineage: Eukaryota > Metazoa > Mollusca > Gastropoda > Planorbidae > Bulinus > Bulinus truncatus. Next base: position 1,392,288 of record JAGDYQ010000017.1, on the reverse strand, counting down.
GAATCATTATATTGTAATCAACCATGAATTTAATTTTTTTAAAATCAATATTTATTTTATAAATATATGTACGAAATATGTTGTTTTATTTTGCTTTTTAGTGCATTTTAATACAATCCTTGTTTAATGTTCTTTTATACTTTTTAGTTTTGATATAATTAAGTATTCTTATACGTTGTACACTCTAATTTAATGTAATTACTTTGGCTAGTGTATTTGTATATTAGACTACAAAAAAGATTCTTTGTTTGCGCAATTAAGCAAAATTGCTATTATTCCTTTTTCTCATGCTAATTTAAAAATGAAATACACACACACACGCTCTCAATTAAACACACACACACACACACTCTCAAACAAATACACACACACTCACACTCTCAAACAAATACACACACTCACACTCTCAAACAAATACACACACACATACACTCTCACAAATACACACACATACACTTTCACAAGTACACGCACACTCACAAAAAAATACACACACTGTAACTCTCACACAAATACACACATACTCTCACAAAATACACACACACTCTCACAAAATACACACACTCTTACAAATACACACATATACACCCTCACAAATACACACACCTCTCTCACAAATTTACACACACACACACTCATTCAAATACACACACACACACTTTGACACTCAGAAAGGTAGTAATGTGAGTTCACTAAATAAGTTAAAGGAGGTCCTAAAGCGAGTTACAAGATTTAAACGCGCAAACACAAACACAGTAAGTGAAACTGAATTAAAAGCTTATTAAAAAATGTTTTTGCCTGTTTTGTAATTGATTCTTTTTCCCTTTGACTGTCTTCGTGCTAATTGCTATTAGCTCACCTAGTTATTGTTGGAAGGGCAAAGGTTAACTGTGGAAATACAGGGTAGCCCAAAATTGGGTTTACAGATATTAAATTAACTCTTATAAGGCTGAAGGTACTTGTTTAATAATACCCATATAAACATTCCTCAGAATCTAAATGTTACTTTATTTAACAGCTTTTTCCATTCTGATTGTAATTTCTTTTAGAGCATTTTCGAAAAAAAAAAAACGCTGTGTTGTCCCCGTTTTGTCTGTCTGTCTGCCCGTCATTACCCTAGATCTCAACAACCATAAGTCCTAGACCCATGATGTATATATAATTTTGAAGGTCTTGGCCTGCCATGTGTCCATCAAAAGTCCAATTCGCGATCTGACATCTGAGGGCCGAAAAAGAGGACTTATCAAGTACAGTTGTTTATTATACACTCATACCTCGATATACGGCCGCTCTTTATACGACATTTTGCTATAACGGCCTTCATCAATTCAGGCACGTTTTCGATTTACGGCTTAAAACGTTTCGCTATAACGGCCAAAAAAAACAACACTTTTGTACAGAAGTGAAAAATATTGCTAATTTTGGAAAATACACCAGGGCATCCTACCTAATTTATCCGAACTATCTGAAGATGTCCGAAAAATACAACAGCACTGATCCAACCAATGGAAGAGGGTGCAATAGTCACTTTTAAGGCACATTGCCTACACCGAACTTTCCGTAAACTCAGCATAAGGGGAAACCAATGGTGAATCTTCAATTTTGGAAAAAAAACTATAACATCAAGGATACTGTTGACATCATCAGTGAATGATGGAAGGAATTAAAATTGACAACAATGAACCATGTATGCAAAAAAAAAATATGGCCAGAATGTGTAAAAAGTACTGTTACAGACAGAAGCGTACCTAGGGTGGGGGGAGGGGGACCAAATTCAAAAACCCTCCCCGGCCTTAGCTTGAGGGGCCCCAAAAATTTTTTTTACATTAAATATAAAGTACATTATCGTATGTCATGTTGTCGAATGTCAAAAGGCAGGGGCCTCAAAGAGGGGCCCTAAAATCCCTAGGTTCGGCACTGGATACATAAGTTAATTTTCTTCCTGAAATTAGGCAAAATATTTTGGACCGTGATGGGCTTGATCTACTTGAAGCTGATAGGGAACCTCCTCCTTGAAAACGATCCTGACGTCAGATCCACAATTCCTTAAGGCATTAATTCAACCATTAGCTGTTATAACTCATTGAAGAACGAAATAAACAAGAAGGCAAGATAAACAACGTTGGACAATTTTTGCAAGCCAGGCCCATCCTTACTAGCGACAAATGATGACGTCATTGATCTGCAGGTTACCATTTCGTCATTGTCTTCATTTAAAAAAAAAGTTAAACAGATTCATATTTTATGTAACTTGAAATTGTTTCATTTTTGTTTATAGACTATTGTTGATTGTTGGAGTTGTTATTATTTTATGAACAAACGTATGTAGCTTTAATTAAAATGAAATAAAAAGAGAAAATACATTTTAAATGATAAACCATGTTACATATTTAAACAACTTGGAACCGATCTCGTTGAATTTGTATGAATTTGTACTAGAATAATTGATTCATTATACGGCTTTTCGCTTAGCGGCCAAATTTCGTGGTCGTAAAGCGAGGTATGGGTGTATAAGCTATATTAATTAAGGGGCGTACAAAGGGGCGTAACTCATTATTTATTTTCGTAACAGTTATTCAACATGACTTACTTCCCTTACTTATAACACGAAAATGCTTTAACACGTCCTGTATCCAGGCTTAGATTGCTTATTTTATTATGTTAAGCTACCTTTTTACTTGATAAGAGCCAACAAATAACTAAGTTTTTCCAAAGCGTTTGTTCGGAAGAAAGGGAAGCATCGAATGGCCACCACGTTCACCTAACATGACACCTATGGATTTCTTTTTTTTTTGGGGGGGGGGGGAGTTAAGAACTAGGTTTATGAGAAAAACCTCAAAACAATAAATGATTTAAATGATTACATTCATCTGGCATTGCCAGCAATTCATGAAGATCGGAATTTGGTCCGCACTGTGTGTCAGTGTTCTGGAGATATTTGAAAGAGGACGTTTTGAATATCTGAAAGATTAAATTGTTTATGTTAACAGGTATAACGAATTTTCCGCTGTTCTAGTTTCGAATTTTCAAATAAATAGTCTACGCGATAAATGTAAACCCACTTTTGGACCACCCTGTATATTACTGTTAATGTCACAATATTTTTTCGGTGGATTAGTCGAATCTTGAGACCTATTTGCACTATCGGCCATAAGAAGGGTGTTTTCAGTTTTACAAAGACAGTTAACTAGCCATGTGTCTTGAATACTAATGAGGTTAAATAGTTCAACTTGGTCTAGTTCTACTACGCTCTTATTTAGCTACATTTTCTGTTTGTGGGTCTGTTGTTTTGTCTTTATAAAATCTTGCAATTAAATTTTCGACAAGCTCTCATCAAAGGAGAAAGCAGATTTTTAGTGGAAGTTTTTTGTGTTATCGAAGACAATACGATGTTTGAAAAATGGTAAGTTCATGTAGATGTCCGATTTAAATTACCTTTTAATTTTAATAATGTAGAAAGATTTAATCTTAGATTACCTTTTATATTAACACTAGCTGTACCCTGGAAAAAACCTTGCATAGACTTATATCCCCTTAGGCTTGATCGGTAGGCTAGGTTAATTTTTATTTTTATTTCGGGCAGATCCGATTTTTTTCATGATTGTATTTTAAACTGGAATACTGTTGTATTAATTCTTTACTTTCGATTTAACGCAGAACCCAAATCGCTATTATATATATTATTCTCATATTTTTCTCTAGCAAAGTAGAACAGTTCTGAACGTCCGTCTTTCAACTTTACTTTAATTCATCAATATTTGTAGATAACTCTTATAACATTTATTTTCTAACCTTAGTTGCGTTAAACTAAGTCCCCTTACTTGCCCTAGTTAAAAAAAAAAACTAGCCATGATACGTATGTATGCGCAATGTACACCAACCCATTTGTACAGCTGTCGCATGGTTTATGATTCTCTAAATCTTTGAATGGAATCTTTTTTTATCGTTGCCAGACTCACTTTGTTTGTTTTGTTTGTTAATGCCCGTCTCTGTGTTGCCGGCATTGCTACACTCAATACGTTCTGATTTATTGCAAATTACACGAGTTTCTCATGTGAAGTACAGAATCCTGATTTATTAATTTATTTAAATTTGCTTTTAAGGTAAAAAGTAAAGTCTACAAAATTTATAAAAGTGGGAATTGTCGTTATTGAATAAGAATTAATTAAACATCACGACCAGATAATCCTTTTTTAAGTTTTTTTTAACATGCATTTTTTCTTATGAAAGAAATAAAATATTTCGTTACAGATAATTTTTTTATAACATTAGAGGGGAAAAAAAATTAAAATTAAACAAAAAACAAAAACAACAAAAAAAAAAAAAAAAACTTCAACAAAATATTTATTATTATTTATTTATTATACAGTAAAACTGGAAATGCTTTTTCAAATGCTTTTTCAAAAAAAGAACTGTACATGACTAGACTCATTTTAATCTAATCTGTGTACAACAGGTTACTACTATATGTGTGAGATGATATCTACGAGTCGTGGCTATATCAGCTAAGGCTGCTGTATGGATGATTCTATTTCTATACCGGATTTGACAATCAGGGCAATTAGTGCTATTCAGGGCAATTATTACTGATTAAGGCAATTAGTTCTAATCAGGTCATTCAGTGCCCATCAGGAAGTAAGTCTTCGTATAACTTTTAACAAAAATATGAAGGCGAATACCATTTCAGTATTCTAAATTGGTCACTGACTGTTTTCGTAACTAAAGTAAAATCATATTAATATACTTTGTACTCCGGGCCGTTTGATACCTCACGTGTGGCCCACGTGACAGGATGAAAAGCTTATCAGATTCGTTTTTAAGTTGTGTAGGCCTGTGAATCAATCATACTTAATATACAAACTTCTAAGCACCAGTTAATGTGGCTAGGTTGTGCTGAAAATTGCATGTTGTTGGCTACGGGTTTGACTCCATGCGAGTCCCGAACACCTATAAGTCTACCTTGGTGACTCCGTGGCTTTTGCACTCACAGAAAAGGTTAGAGATGAAAGAAGGGCTGGGACAATGGGGTGAACGGAAGAAATGTCCGAAAGTTTCTATAGCGGCCGTCCAAAACATACCCGTGGTGGCAGATTAGGAGAGTCGAGCAGGCGCTAATTGCCTAGTTCCGTACTGGGCACTGTCCTATTGGTGTGTACTTTGGGAGGTTGAGGCTCAATGTCGACATCCTTTGCAGGCACTGCAGGGAGGTGGAGGAAACAATATATCATTCGCTTTTCTAGTGCCACGGACTGGCGAACCACAGGGTGGACCAGTCCGGATGCTTGCTTGCCATCGGGTTCTATGGCAGTCTCCAGATGTTGAGAGACACAGCAAGTCTGATCTCACGGGCTCTGAGAGACTAAGTCTCAGCACGCAGTTTCACTGAGAGAGTTCAAAGAGAGAGAGAGAGAGAGAGAGAAAGAGAGAGAGAGAGAAAGAAGGGCACTGCAAAACCAGTTTAAAAGATCTACGAAATAAATATCATTACAGGGACTTGAAAAAAAACCCGCTGGTTTACTTGCTCACAACAATGGCCATGTTTTTTGACAAGATTGAGTCGCCAGTTCACTACTTCAACACATCACATTAATAGTTGTTGTTGTTAGCTGCTAAATCATTGTTAAGTTCACTACTTTAACACATCACATTAATAGTAGTTGTTAGCTGCTAAATCATTGTTAAGTTCACAAATCCAATACATAACAGTAATGTTTGTAGTTAGCTGTTAAACAATGTGTACGCACAGTTTATGTTAAAGTTATATAAAATAGTATACGAACCTTTTCTGTAAGCCTAAATGGCTCCAATTTTGTCATGACAACAAATTGTAGCTCACGTGACTTCTAGTAAGAGTGTGTCAGACATGGATTTTTTTTTGTTTTAGGTTACCCTCCTACGTTGATTGGCTTAGCTCGTGGACTAATTTTCTTTGTTAACAATTATAAACGATTATCTTTTTTGAAAAGTATGGTTTATAGATAAGTGAGTTGAGAAATAGTTGAAAAGTGTCAACTTTAAATGACCACCCCCCTCACTCTCGTAATAAAAATATCTGAAAATTTTACCCACTCCACCCCCCCCCCCCCCACCATATAAACTTTGAACAATATCGTGACTATAAACTTTTTAATGTGTAACCGTCTTTGGCACTGCTCATCGACACTTGTTAACCAAGAAATCACATTCAGTCATTCTGAACTACCATTTCCAAAGGCAGCTATTGATGTCGGCAGTTTATCTTAAACCTCCCTGACCTACATTTCAACAAAGTACACACCTCCCCCCCCCCCCGAACCACGTTTTATGAATTTAATTATCATCTAAAAATAGCTGAATAGTAAGTAACTTTGTTTTTTGCCTCTTCATTTAGTCGGCCTTTGAAATCTACAAGAAAAACAAAAGCCAAGTCAACATTATACCAAACCTGTATAGTCCAAATTGGTATGAGATTCCTCTTCTAATCAATGCAAGTCTATTCTACGACTGGACACATCAGTATGCCATGCATATCTGGAGGGAGCATGGAAAATTACCAAAAACTCTGGACTCCATCCAAACTGACAACTCAACTGTTGGCCAGGTTTTCAGATTTATTTTATATGGTGACGCAAAACCAAGGAATTAACACGTTCTAGTTGTTCTACACCAGGGGTGGGCAAACTACGGTCTGTTGGCCGCATGCGGCCCGTCAGAATATATTATGTGGCCCGTATGCATGTACATGTTGCGATCCTGTGTCGATGATAATTTTCTTTGTTTAGAGTTTTCGCTATATTTTTTAAATTGTATTCCGACTATTTCATTCGAATCAAGGGATATTAAATCGGTTTAATGATTTCACAATATTAGGGATTAATAATCATTAATTGTAAACATCCATATTCTAATCTCCTTTTCAAAAACCAGAAGAGGTCTTCGTTTACTATTTACATTTTGAAAGGTTTGGTAAAAATAGTAATTTAAAAGCGAATAGACGCTTATTTAACCATGAGTGCTGCCAAAAAGTAAGATTGAGGCAGAGTGCCATGTTTAAATGACTAATCGACTGCTAAATACTGCTTCACTAGAGTTGGGAGCAAAGCAGTCTGCTTGCTGTGCCATGAGTGTGTGAGTGTCTTTAAAGAGTACAACTTAAAAAGACACAACCAAACAAAAAAAAAAAAAAGGATTTAAGGCACAATTTAACAAACGAAAAGGGAGAAAAGAAATGTCAGGAATTGGTTAATAATTTAAAGATGCTACAACCGAAGCCAGTTTGGTTCTGTCACATAAGGTTGTAAAACGAATCAGGCCTTTTTCTGACGGCGAGTTCATCAAGGAATGCTAGTCAGATGCAGCAAGTATTATATTCTTGAACTAAAAACAAAGTTTAACATTTCTTTATCAAAGAGAACTGTTGAAAAGATAATCGACAATTTGATGCACCAGTTTCGAGAGGCAAGAAATGACTTTTTGTGGTACTCTCTTGCTTTGGATTAGCAACTAATTTAGTTCGTATTTTAAAAATGTAAAGTGCATGTATAATAGAGTGTGAATGTAAAATAAAATGAAACATACATGGTTTTTATCATTAGTTCATATTTTCGTACGTTGTTATTTGTAATTAAAGTAGACAAAATATATATGCGGCCCGTCGATAACAATTAAGTTTTAAATGTGGCCCTCCGTAGAAAAAGTTTACCCACCTCTGTGCTGGACTATTTTTCATAACTTATTGTGGTAAAATTTGTTTATACTTATTGTAGTAGAATATTTTGATATAGTAATTGTAGTAGAATATTTTTTATACTTATTGTGGTAGAATATTTTGTTCTACTTATTGTGGTAAAATATTTTGTTCTACTTACTGTGGTAAAATATTTAACTAAGTTTGTACGTTTCAGTTATTTTTATTTAATACGGGAATAAATAGTTGGATAATGTAGGCCATTTTGTGACAAGGGGCTAATGAAGCCATTATAAAACCTTCGGTCAAACAATGGTCTAATCTGCCATACTTATCGTAAACCTGATTCTGCTTTTTAAGAAACTGTTTAATGAAAATAAATAGAAAAAAAATACCATTGTTTTTTTTTAATTCATTTAATTTTAAAATAAAAGATAATTTACATTTGACTGCGGTGCTTTGTGACCAACTTGATTGAATGAGGCTAGAGCCTATGTAAAGGATGATCAGATCTTACAATAATTTTAGTGATAAAAAGCTATAATATATATATATATATATATATATATATATATATATATATACTAGTTGCAAGTACCCGGCTTTGCCCGGGTTTAAAATAAGGTTTTCTGTTTACCTTCTGTTTTCTCCCTTCCCCCTCTCTCCCTACCTTTCTCTCTCCCTCCCTCTCCCTCCCTTTCCCTCTCTTTCCCTCCCTCCCTCCTTCTCCCTCCCTCTCCCTCCCTCTCTCTCCCATTTCTCTCCCTCCCACCCTCCCTCTCCCATCTCCCCTCTCCCCCTCCTCTCCCCCCTGTCCATCCCCCTCCCTCCCTCTCTACCCCTTCCTCCTTCCCTCTCTCCCTCTCTGCCCCCTCTCTCTCTTAATCTCTTCCTCCCATTTCTCCCATCCTCTATCTCCCTCTCTCCTTAACTCCCATCTCTCCCTCCCTAACCCCTCTCTCCCTCCCTTCTTTCTCCCTCCCTCCCCTCTCCACCTCTCTCCCTCTTCCTCCCTCCCTCATTCCTTCTCTCCCTCCCTGCCCCTCACTCTTTATCTCTCTCTCTACCTCTCCCACCCTCTCTCTCCCTCCCTCCCTCCCCTCTCTCCCTCCCTACCCCCTCTCTCCCTCCCTCTCCCATCTCCCTCTCTCTCTCCCTCCCTCTCCCATCTCCCTCTCTCCCCCTCCTTCTCTCCCCCTGTTCATCCCCCTCCCTCCCTCCTACCCTCCCTCCCACTCTCCCCCCTGCCCCCTCTCTCTCTATCTCTCTGCTCTTTCTCCCTCCCTCCCTCCCCCTCTCTCCCTTTCCATCCCTCCCTTTCTCTTTCCCTCCCTCCCTCCCTCCCTCCCTCTCCCATCTCCCTCTCCCCTCTCCCCCTCCTTCTCTGCCCCCGTCAATTCTCCTCCCTCCTCCTTCTCTCTCTCCCTCCCTCTCCCCTCTTTCTCTTTATCTCTTCCTCCCATTTCTCCTATCCCCTCCCTCTCTCCTTCCCTCCCCTCTCTCCCTCCCTAACCCCTCTCTCCCTCCCTTTCTCCCTCCCTCCCCTTTCCACCTCTCTCTCTCCCCTCCCCCTCTCCCCCCTTCCTCCCTCCCCTCATTCCCTCTCTCTCCCTCCCTGCCCACTTCACTCTTTATCTCTCTCCCTCCCTCTCTCCCACCCTCTCTCTCCCTCCATCCCCTCTCTCTCCCTCCCTCCCTCTCTCTCCTCCATACCCCCTCCCTTCCTTTCTCTCGCCCTCTCCCCCTGCTCCCTCTCCCCCTGCTCCCTCTCTCCCCCTCCTTTTCTCCCCCTGTCCATCCTTCTCCCTCCTCTCTCCCCCTGCCCCCCTCTCTCTCTATCTCTCTCTTTATCTCTCTCTCCCTCCCCCTCTCTCTCTCTCTCTCTATATATATATATATATATATATATATATATATATACTTATTATTATGGCTTCACACTTCTTCTAAAATCCTTCTTCATTCCTTTAACTTCCTCAATCTGTACAAATAGGTAAGCATGAAAAAACATCAACAATTCTTTGCAGCACAAAGACACAATACAGCACCAGCGCGCAAGTTCTATTCGATCATTGGGAAATGACGTCACAGAGGAATTTTATTTATGGCGCCGTCGAGATTACTTTAATATAGTAAAATACTAAAATAAAAAAAATTAATTACAATTAAACTACCCATCGAGATGAAACGAAACCTGTCCTATAACCTTCCCCATGTAGTTATGTGTATGTGTAACAAATTTCACGTTATTTGTTTGTCTGGATATTGAGTTATAAGGGAACAGACAGACAGACAGACAGACAGACAACAAATGCTTCTTATAAGTATAGAGATTAAATTTAGCTCAGTAACACAATAATTCTGAAAAATACTTACAGTGTCTCGTGTACTGATGTTTGCATAGCATAGTCTCGACCATGTCTAGACATTGATTTCAAGTGTCATGAAACTGTTAGTGCAGCTGATGCAAGACGCTGTATTTTCAAATGCGATAAAAAATTGGGCGCAAAAAATGGTGATACAAAATTTCTAACATCTCGTTATTTTGACCTAATTATAACAGAGTTCACCAAACACTTGTCGTTCTTTTACCTCCACCAGTACACTACAGTACCTCATCAATACACTACAGTATATAATGTAAACTAGTAAATGAAACTTTTTTGCTTTTTACATCGACCGGGAAGGGAGCAGGAGGTTCACTTGTCGAAAGGCTACATAACAAAACATCGTCATTTTATATTACAATTGGGGCTTTTGTCCACGTACCTGGGGGTGAGGGTGTGTGTAAATTGTGACAGGGTGGGAGTAGATCTACTTAATAATGGAACGGACTTTAACTTCAAATTGTTGCGTGAAATTCCGTTATTTATCGATTTGGTGAATTTTCAGCATTTTGGTCAAATTAACGCATTTAGGTGTTGCGTTAAAATTTTAATCGCAAATTTTTTTTGACGAGTTAATCGCAAATTAACGCAGTTTAATCAGCAGCCCTAATATATATATATATATATATATATAAAAGCGATTTCGGCTCTGTATTAAATCGAAAGTAAAGGATTAATACAACAGTATTTCAGTTTAAAATACAATCATGAAAAAGTCGGATCTGCCGGAAACCAAAAATCACCTAGCCTACTGATCAAGCGTAAGGGGATATTACTATATTCAAAGGTTTTGCAGGGTACAGCCAGTAAAACATAACTTACATTAGACTGCATGGATTTATGACCTACTTTGTGACCTATTGGATTGAATGAGGCTAGAACCTATGTTATGGTTGATCAGATCTTACAATAATTTTAGTGATAAATATATATATATATATATATATATATATATATATATATATATATATAATGAAAACGCTTACTAAATTATTTATATCTATACTTATACATTATTTTCTAGTTCCTTGTGCTCTTTTATTTTATATCTATATTGAACGGAAATAATTAAAGATAAACCATTGTAAACATTGAAAAATAGAAAATGGCACTCATTGACGGACATGAAAAAAATATAATTTCAAAGGTAAAGGGGAAAGTAATTGATTGACGCGATTAATTGATTTTCTCAATTGGTTGATTGACTTTATTAGTTTACTGACTTGTTTTAAAATACTTGGAGATAGTCTTAGCATACGTGACTGCTAAAAATTGGTGACGTCAGTGGCGTCAGTATGGTTGGTGTCACCCTGTGCGGAAAATTCAGGGTGTCACCCCCTCAAGACTTCCACCATGAGCAATGGTACATATTTTTTGAATTTCCTTTAGAGAATTTCTATTAATTACTTTAGCAATAAAAAAGATAACATTACTGATTGTATTTCAGAAAGATGTCTTTACTTAAACTGAGTTTGTAAAACTACATCTCCAATTTCATGAAACCACGTGACTACATGCTTTATATTTTTAGAACGTTTGCAAACTACTCTAGATTGATTCTAGCAGCTTTGAATTGTATTCATTTACCTAAGCTCCAGACATGGGCGTCACTAGGAATTTTTCCAAGAGGGGGACAAAAATTTTCCGGGGGGGGGGGGGCAAATAACAACTTTATGATATTTTTTTTTAAATGTAAGGGGGGAGCTAATGCCCCCCTCTTATATGACATTTTTTCAAAATGTAGGCGGGGGGCAAATGTCCCCCGTTGCCCCCCCCCCCATGAATACGCCCATGGCTCCAGACGCTCTGTATGGTGGCACCCCGTGCTACTAGACATGTTTTTTTTACTTTGATCGGTTATAAAGCCCTTTTCATTTTTGTGTCACCCCTATGTTGGTGTCACCTGTTGTGGCCTGCACGTTCCTAGTGACGCCACTGCATGAAGTGACAATTTGTTTTATACACAACCCAAGTCAAGTAAACTGAAGCTCGTGTCACACTAACTGTCCACGATTTCACTATCTACGCGTCTTACATCCAGTCTACGTGTCAACGACTCACTATCGTGTCACACTAACTGTCCATGATTTCACTATCTACACGTCTTACATCTAGGCTACGTGTTAACGACTCACTATCGTGTCACACTAACTGTCCACGATTTCACTATCTACACGTCTTACATCTAGTGTACGTGTCAACGACTCACTATCGTGTCACACTAACTGTCCACGATTTCACTATCTACACGTCTTACATCTAGGCTACGTGCCAACGACTCACTATCGTGTCACACTAACTGTCCACGATTTCACTATCTACACGTCTTACATTAGTGTACGTGTCAACGACTCACTAACGTGTCACACTAACTGTCCACGATTTCACTATCTACACGTCTTACATCTAGGCTACGTGTCAACGGCTCACTATCGTGTCACACTAACTGTCCACGATTTCATTATCTACACGTCTTACATCTAGTCTACGTGTCAAAGGCTCACTATCGTGTCACACTAACTGTCCACGATTTCACTATCTACACGTCTTACATCTAGTCTACGTGTCAACGGCTCACTATCGTGTCACACTAACTGTCCACGATTTCACTATCTACACGTCTTACATCTAGTCTACGTGTCAAAGGCTCACTATCGTGTCACACTAACTGTCCACGATTTCACTATCTACACGTCTTACATCTAGTGTACGTGTCAACGACTCACTATCGTGTCACACTAACTGTCCACGATTTCACTATCTACACGTCTTACATCTAGGCTACGTGTCAACGGCTCACTATCGTGTCACACTAACTGTCCACGATTTCACTATCTACACGTCTTACATCTAGTCTACGTGTCAAAGGCTCACTATCGTATCACACTAACTGTCCACGATTTCACTATCTACACGTCTTACATCTAGTCTACGTGTCAACGGCTCACTATCGTTTCACACTAACTGTCCACGATTTCACTATCTACACGTCTTACATCTAGGCTACGTGTCAACGGCTCACTATCGTGTCACACTAAAAGTCCACGATTTCACTATCTACACGTCTTACATCTAGTCTACGTGTCAACGGCTCACTATCGTGTCACACTAACTGTCCACGATTTCACTATCTACACGTCTTACACCTAGTCTACGTGTCAACGGCTCACTATCGTGTCACACTAACTGTCCACGATTTCACTATCTACACGTCTTACATCTAGTCTACGTGTCAACGGCTCACTATCGTGTCACACTAAAAGTCCACGATTTCACTATCTACACGTCTTACATCTAGTCTACGTGTCAACGGCTCACTATCGTGTCACACTAACTTTCCACGATTTCACTATCTACACGTCTTACATCCAGTCTACGTGTCAACGGCTCACTATCGTGTCACACTAACTGTCCACGATTTCACTATCTACACGTCTTACATCCAGTCTACGTGTCAACGGCTCACTATCGTGTCACACTAACTGTCCACGATTTCACTATCTACACGTCTTACATCTAGTCTACGTGTCAAAGGCTCACTATCGTGTCACACTAACTGTCCACGATTTCACTATCTACACGTCTTACATCTAGTCTACGTGTCAACGGCTCACTATCGTGTCACACTAACTGTCCACAATTTTACTATCTACACGTCTTACATCTAGGCTACGTGTCAACGGCTCACTATCGTGTCACACTAACTGTCCACGATTTCACTATCTACACGTCTTACATCTAGTGTACGTGTCAACGACTCACTATCGTGTCACACTAACTTTCCACGATTTCACTATCTACACGTCTTACATCCAGTCTACGTGTCAACGGCTCACTATCGTGTCACACTAACTGTCCACGATTTCACTATCTACAAGTCTTACATCTAGCCTACGTGTCAAAGGCTCACTATCTTGTCACACTAACTGTCCACGATTTCACTATCTACACGTCTTACATCTAGTCTACGTGTCAAAGGCTCACTATCGTGTCACACTAACTGTCCACGATTTCACTATCTACACGTCTTACATCTAGTCTACGTGCCAACGACTCACTAACATGACACACTAAAAGTCCACGATTTCACTATCTACAGTTCTTACATCCAGTCTACGTGTCAACGACTCACTAACATGACACACTGACAAATGTAACAATACACTTTTCTGTAAAAGACTATTTAATCATGACCTGTACCGATCATACATTTTATTTTGCATCTAAGTACATCAACTCATTTACTATAAGCCTTTACAGTGACTACCGCCTTCGTCCCTATCACTTTAAACCACTGATTGCAATCTTCACTAGTTTATTAGGCATTGCTTTATCTACACTCACAAGCAAGAAGTGCTTAGTCGTTTTACTTAGAAAGATTGATCGGCCTCTATGATCATCTCTATATGATTCACTTCCCAAACAGAGCTAGTACTATGACATGAATTGTTTTTGACGTGAAAATTATAATGTTGGGAAATGAACGTTGAACACTATTCGTTTAATTTTTTTTTATACGCCGCCATTGCCAGCATGATAGGGTGTAGTGTGCCAACCACACCAGCATTGTTGGCGGCGCTGATGCACGTCTGCCATCCTTACAGAGCGGCGGGATGAGTGTTCCCGTTATCATCTGCCGGGATGGCAGAAAAGAGGGTTTTATGACTTGCCCAATCTGGCCAGACCAGCACAGGGGGTGTGTACAGCTGATGGGACAGAATGGCAAGACCAGGTGTTTTTCCTGACACTCGGACAGAAGGGAGGGTGTAATGTGCCTGTACCCTCAGCCCGAAAGGGCAGGCTGCGCAGGTGTGCTTGAGTGTGATAGTTTAGCTCACTACGTCACTGCTTAACTGAATCCCTCGCCGTGTGGTCTTTTAATTACAGAAACAAACAAACAATTATTTGAATTATTGTTTTTTTGACATTCAACACATTTGTACGTTTAAAATAAAGAAAACACCGGACAATTAAATTATTTCCTAGATTATTGTTGATGCCCGAATCACGGGCTTTATTTGGAAAAAAAATAAAAGGTTGATTTTGACAATAATTTTGATAGACATTTGTGTTTTAGAAATACTCGAAAAGATAAACGATTGTCTAAAAATATTTTTCAAGAATGCACCTGCACTTTTTTAGGCAGAGTTATTTATTTTTGTTTATTTTTTTCATCTTAACTTTTTAAAAATAATAAAATACTTGCATAATAATATCACTTTGAAACATATATTGTTAAAAAGCCCTTTCAATTTACTACATTTTCATACATATACTATAATAACATAATTTTTAAAATAAAAGCTTTAGAGAAATATTAGTCGATAAAAATTTTAAAGACATTGACGAATTAAGATTGAAAAAGCTGGATGTTTTTTTTAACAATGTCAACAGAGGAGGGCTATCGAAGCCATCTGAGTACACCTTCTCTACGTTCCTACTAAATTGGAAAGTATTCAATTCATTGAAAAGATCAGCAAGTAGTCTGAAACTATTTCTAGGACAAACAAATAAAAAAAAAATTGTTTAAATTGTTGATAGAGTAACAATTGATGAGTCATTGCTGATTGAAGAAATTATTTTTTTATTTCAATCATAATTTAAAAGAACTTATTTATGTTAAATTTTTTAATTGGTCGTCTAAAAATTATGTTAAGCAATTGAATGAGACCGTTCATGAAAAACCAATGAAAAAACGAAAAATAATTAAATTGACAAAATAAAGATTTGAAATTAAAAAATTTGTTATTAAAAGTTTTCAAACTTTAATTGCGTTTGTGTTTATTTCATAAAAACATAAGTACCAAATATACAAAACTGCTATTAAACATGAAGACTAACGCTAAACACTTGATTGTGTGTCAGCCTAAAACGTATTTTTTAAAATACTAGTTATCAAAGGCCCGGTACCCGGACCGGCGAGTAGGCACACAGTTGGAGTTGAAAATTGTGATATATATTTTAACGCGTTAACAATCAGTCTATATCAGAGGTGTGCGGATCTTGAAATTTAGTGTCCGCGTCCGTCCGCGGATTTCTATCAATGATCCGCGTCCGCGTCCGCAGAATCTTACAACATTGGTCCGCAGTCAGTCTGCATTGCTAAAATTTAGCTGTTTAAATGATTTGAAATTTTTTATGGTAACGCTAAAGAAGATCCGCGTCAGTCCGCGAGTCCGCAACTTAACCATACGAAGCATCCGCTGTCAGTCCGCTGATTCGGAAAAGTCTGCGGATCTGCGTCCGCAAGCGGACGCGTCCGCTGTCCGCTCATCTCTGGTCTATATACTTGCAGTGGCCCCAAGGACATGAACAGATTATTGTAGCCAAAATACATTTGAAAATATGGACACCTAATAATATATCAAATAAAATTCATATGTTAAATAGTTCCTCCCAAAAAAAAATAATCCTCACTATGGGTAGACATAAATAACAACTCTTAAAATCATATTCCTTCATAATATTTTAATGGACTCCTTTCCAAACAGTTATTCATTTAATGTTTTATGATGTTCAACATGGCGTATTTAAAAAAAAAAGAGAGACGTGAGTGAGTGCTTGTGTTAAGCAAAACGCTACATGTTTACCAGGTGGTTTATTTACTGTTTTACATTGTAGCATAGTACAATTAACTAAGAAAAATTGCCGACCCGGCAGTGCAGAACCTAGGAATTTACGGGCCCGGTGGCTTGGCCTCTTGGGGGCTGCCCTGCATTTTGGCATGAGAAAATTTTTTGACGCTTCTCAAGCTTGGTCCCGAGAAGAAAGAATCGTTGTGTAGCTTTAGCTGACCTTCAATTAAAAACATAGTATTCCATCAATGCAGTTGAGGCCGCAGACGCAGAAAACATTAGGCCTCTTAAAAAAGAAAGACATATCAAAGCTTTCAACATTATAGTTCTGTGAAGCCAATGCCGAACCAAGGGATTTTAGGCATCTTCGGGAGCCACTACATTTTGACATGAGATAATGTACTTAATATTTAGTTTAAAAAATATTTTGGGG
The DNA here is from genome assembly GCA_021962125.1 of Bulinus truncatus. NCBI lineage: Eukaryota > Metazoa > Mollusca > Gastropoda > Planorbidae > Bulinus > Bulinus truncatus. The sequence goes on along the minus strand of JAGDYQ010000017.1, from coordinate 1,375,227 downwards.
GCCCTCCTGAAACTGGGCCCCCTCCATACACCCTCTGTGTGAAGCCCCCATCATAAATGATTAGTTTGCATTGTAAACGTTGTGTACGGCGCTACTCGGAGAGTATCACAGAATATTTGGCATGATTTTGTGTTACTTCTCCTAAGATCGCTTCTTGCCCTTTGGTAATGATGGAGGCGGTCGAAAACAGTATCTCATTGTGATTGCCATTTGCCATTCACGATCTTACCTGCCGTATGTTAGTGTACGGTGTTTTGTCACCTCGGCACTAAACATACGGCTGGTCCAATGTCAATTCTGGCAGCCATGTAGGAGACTTTTTACTCGGCTGGCCAGTTGGTAGCCGGATTATGCATGTCAAGAAAACAGTAAATGTTTCTGCCATCTTTGAATTGTCTATGCCGCCATCTTGGATGAATTGTTTATGCCGCCATCTTGGATGAATTGTTTATGCCGCCATGTTGGATGACAGACGGAAGTCGCGATGACAGACGGAAGTAGCGATGACAGACGGAAGTAGCGATGACAGACGGAAGTAGCGATGACAGACGGAAACCGGAACATATGATGTACAATTTGTATTATAGATTGGTTGTCCTTCCTGATGCTATATCTAGATTTCCATGCTACTAACACAGTACAGAAATATTACTTCGTCAAAAACAATAGACAGTTTTTTGATTGCTCGTCTTATATGTGGAATAATATTCCATAAAAAGTTCTATGATAAAATAAAATTAAATTAAATTCTGGCTTATAAACGTTCTTCATTATCTATAACGTGTCACCGTAATTTTTTTTTTAATAAATATAAAACAACACTTGATGTTAGCGTGACATATTTTGTTGTTCCGGGGAAAACGTTTCTAACTCAAGTAAAATGTGTTTGTCTGGAATTCTTTCCACTGGCTACGGAGTGAAAAATAGATGTGGGTCACAGTAGAGTGAAAGTGGTATGGAGTCTAATTCAAACGGTGTGATGCGTCATGAGTAAGTTATTTTAACCGTTTATTTATATCTTACTACCAAGCTGTCTGCGTTTAGTCTCAAGGCATGGTCTATAATAGTGACATATTTGTATATATATATATATATGTGTGTGTGTATCACTGAATATACTAAGTATATCTTACTAACTAGCTGTCTGCGTCTCGTCTCACGGCCTGGACTCCAACTGTGTTATATTTGTATATATGCATGTATCAAAGAATATAAACGTATATCTTTCTACCAACCTGTTTACAAATCGCTTCAAAGCCTGGTCCTTATTATTGTCTGACATTTGATTTGAATGTATACATATGTGTGTCACAGGATATAAATAATACAGAAAGCGTTTTAAATCATCATCTCTAACTATTTATTGTGGTACATTACTGAATCATTGCTAAAGGAGCATCTCCTCATACTTCATTTTCAACAATTAACTGTAAAGAATGTCATTTACTTTTCCTTAGACCAGACCGGCATTCTCTTACCTTTGCTTTCTGTTTCTTTAATTGTTGTTTCCTTTTTTTTTTCTCTAGACTAAATAAAAAAGAAAGAGGTGTTGCAAAATTGTGTATAATAATAATAAGAATATAATATATAGAAAAATTATTTACGAATAATTAATTGAGAAAAAAAAAGTTTTTTTTTAGTCACTCTCGATGTCAAATTTAAAGTAGACATTTTTATTTTTACATTTTTTTTAATCGAAATTTCTTTTCTTGGTGGTACGCCTTTTACGCCAGCTGTTTATTGACATACTGGGTGTGTTACGTCATTGACCTTTAACTCGGTGAGTAGGAGATTTAAAAAGTGGGAAGGAGTAAGGTGAATAAAATGAATGGTTCGAGGATTCGAAAATATTTTTTGGCCTAATGGTAGATCTGTGAAGTACTTGAAAGGATGATTTATTTTAGTCTTGGCTCCTAAAAAAAACATGATAGGGAAGTATTTGCAGTACCCTTCTTTTATCTTCACATTAATCAATTGTATAATGACCATGGAGGCACCACGGGAGACAAGGTTTGTGGGGGGGGGGACTATTATCAGAATCTAATAAAATTCCCTTGATGTCTCACCGTAGATCGAACCAGGTAAACACAGGTCGACAGTCGAACACCTTACCGCATAACCATCCATCCCCTCCATGGCTGTTGATTGCAGGTTTATTATTTTTCAAAGCACTAAATAAGACATACATGCATTTTGATTATGGGGGGGGGGGGAAGACAGTTACTTGATTCACATACATGCCTGCTTTCTCTGTCATACATGCCTGCTTTCTCTGTCATACATGCCTGCTTTCTCTGTCATACATGCCTGCTTTCTCTGTCATACATGCCTGCTTTCTCTGTCATACATGCCTGCTTTCTCTGTCATACATGCCTGCTTTCTCTGTCATACATGCCTGCTTTCTCTGTCATACATGCCTGCTTTCTCTGTCATACATGCCTGCTTTCTCTGTCATACATGCCTGCTTTCTCTGTCATACATGCCTGCTTTCTCTGTCATACATGCCTGCTTTCTCTGTCATACATGTCTGATTTCTCTGTCATGCATGCCTGCTTTCTCTGTCATACATGCCTGCTTTCTCTGTCATACATGTCTGCTTTCTCTGTCATACATGTCTGATTTCTCTGTCATGCATTCCTGCTTTCTCTGTCATACATGTCTGCTTTCTCTGTCATACATGTCTGCTTTCTCTGTCATACATACCTGCTTTCTCTGTCATACATACCTGCTTTCTCTGTCATACATGTCCTACTATTCTGACATCGTTTACTTTAACACTATGTACCTTGGGTCAATTAACAATTTCTTCAATGAAATTATAAGTAGACAATTAACACAATAAAAACTAGATTTTATTTATGTTTATATAATAAGTAATTAAAAAAAAGGTTTCGAATTACCGATCCGAAAAAAGGCAGATAAATAAATTGATTTGTTGTATATCAACATTTTAATTCGTTAAAGAACTAATTTCCAAAAAATTGAAATAACTTGAATAAACTGCACATTAATTTACTCCATTTCCATTTCTACCTTATCGACACCCCCCCCCCCAATTTTTCTACTACACTGACACTTTATTTCACCCACATCAATGTTCATTTTAATCCATATCCATGTTCTATTTCTAATTAGATCATGCTCCATTTCTCTCAAATTCATGTCCATTTTGTCTCGCTTCCTTGTCCTATTTCTCTAAAATTCATGCTGTATTTCTTTCAAACATTCATGTTCCAATTCTCTCCACTTCATACTTTTTTACATTTTGTATCACAAACTATAATCATATAATTTTTTTGAAAAACAAATATTAAAAAAAAAGAAGAAATAACAACAACATTTAATTAATAAATCGAACTATTTTTATTTATAATACTGTAACACCCCCTGTTAACCATCCCATTTCTCTACGTCATTACATGTTTCTATTTGACAAGATTATACTTCAGAATAATCTGATATGTCTATTTAATCAACACAACACGATTAGTGTATTTATTTTTTTCCCTTTCCCTTTGCACAGCTCTGTTGTCCTGATCTTTGCTACGATTTTGAACCTGATCATCTGCACTGCCATCGTGTTGACTGTGATCTTCAACAGCCATGGTCAAACTGACCCCATGGGGTACCGGAGTGCTGCAGTCGCAGCTGACACCCAGATCTGCTCCAGCATTGGAAAGTAAGAAACATGTATGGGGCGTTGGTCAGGGATGGGGAAGGGGGAAAAAGTGATTAGCCATGATGAATGTTGTTGCATCTTCATGCTGCACTACGACCTGCACGCTGTGGGTCACGTGTTTGATTGCCGGCGAATCCCAGTCACCTAAATATGTCTCCCGTGGTGCCTCCATTGCCATTGCACTGTCAAGTATGATGGGGATGAAAGAAGGGCCACTGTCGAAAACCGTCACATAAAAGGTTTATAGAATGAAAGAGATGAACAACTCATCATTTCATGAAAAATTTGTTGTAGTCAGTGAATGTTACATATCGCAATATTCATTACCTTGCAGAAATAGGATTTCAAGTTAAGAAACATCAACAGCAACCCCAACAAATATTAAGTGTAAAGATTCCAATTTGTTTATTATCTATGAGATCTAGTAGGGTCAGATGAAGTATGAAATTCGATACCACGACGTACTGAGTGATAAAATTAAGTCCTTCTGCCTGATTGGACTTCACCAGAACCTGATAAAAATCATACCTCAACAGGGGTAAAAATCCGGACACTCGGGTCAAAAGTCGATATCTCTTCGGAGCTTGACCATTCGTCCCTGAATTTTGAGTGTTTCTCATTTTTTTTGTTTTAGTGGCTCTCTGGATGTCAGGTTGTAATGGGTGTGCTGACATGGAACATGTTAATGAAATTTCTTTGACTGTTTTTTTTTAGTTCATTTGAAGCCCCGTGGCTTTCTTAATATCTATTTAATATCTTTACCTCGGCCATGGCTATTCTAAGTGGAAAGACAAACTAGGACATCGCATAACGAAGGCCCCCTTTTAATCCTATGTTAAGAAGGCATCGAAAGCAGTTTACCTCAAAGCCTCGAAACATCTTTGAAAGTCTCTGCCTGGAGACATCAAAAACTAAAAACGGCTCAGACTCCGTCGACACACTTCTGATTCGCTTTTATTAAGAAAGCGTGTGTATACATTTCCTCACTCAGTAACAGCTCCCAACAGTTCCTATACTAAATTATAAAATGGTTGTTAAGACGAAATGCAATTTAATGAACTAGACCAGGGTTCGGCAACTTTTTGAGACGGAAGAGCCAAAATTTAAAAATTGCATTTTTCTCAGTTTTAAAGGGCCACTAGCATTTTTGTTTCAATATTATGGCATTTGATTAGGCCGCAATTTGACATCGAAAGAGCCGCATGCGGCTCGTGAGCAGCAGGTTGCCGACCCCTGGACTAGACGATAATTTCTCTCTAAATCTTAAAAAAAAAACCCACCCAGGTGTTAAGGCGAGGATATATACAGGTGATTTGAAGAAAATGCAACAGAGAAATGTCTTTTAAAATCTATAATAATGTCAATACAAAAGTAATACAATTTTGTTTTTAATTTTCATAAATAATTTACCAGTTTAGGAGAAAGAGAAATAACAGTGAAATAATGAATAATCAAAGCATTGAGATGTAACCTCTAATATATATATATATATATATATATATATATATATATATATATATATATTAATCTGCTATCATACCAATTACATGTATCTTGTAGGGTTTAGTATAGCCCCACTATAGCAAAGTTTCGCTCTGAGTTTGGTTATTTGTAGCAGTGCACATAGACACAAGCATTTATACCTCGCTCTGAGTTTGGTTATTTGTTGCAGTGCACATAGACACAAGCATTGCTACATCGCGCTGCGTTTGGTTATTTGTAGCAGTGCACATAGACACAAGCATTGCTACATCGCTCTGAGTTTGGTTATTTGTAGCAGTGCACATAGACACAAGCATTTATACCTCGCTCAGCGTTTAGTTATTTGTAGCAGTGCACATAGACACAAGCATTGCTACATCGCTCTGAGTTTGGTTATTTGTAGCAGTGCACATAGACACAAACATTTATACCTCGCTCTGCGTTTGGCTATTTGTAGCAGTGCACATAGACACAAGCATTGCTACATCGCTCTGCGTTTGGTTATTTGTAGCAGTGCACATAGACACACGCATTTGTATGTCGCTCAGCGTTTGGTTCTATGTAACAGTGCACATAGACAGAAGTATTCGTACATCGAGTTTAGATAACCGCTCCACACATGCTGGCTGATAAAAAAACAAGTGACCTATCAAGGTACCGATAACCTCCAAAACTCCTGGCACAATGAAACCCACTTAAACCAGCTGTCCTTATCAGTGACGCACAGACCGTTTTTCCTCACCACCAAAAATAACACTTGGTTCATACGTTACATAATTGCCTGGCTGGAAGACCGAATGAAATATATAATATATATATATATATCAGTGCACGTTTTGCACAACTTAGAAGCAGCTCTGATTAGTTGAGTGTGTTCATGGCGTTTCTTGTTGCGCTTTGTCTCCAACTTTGTTGTGTAAACAGGGGCGTATTTACCAATGGGCTACCACGGATGAATTACGAGCCCCCCCCCTAACAAACCATGATTACGGATACCCATCTAGCACCCCCCTCCCCCTTTCTCTCCCAATTTTTTTTTAGCAGAAAATAAAAATAAAATTGTATATACTACACCCTCTCTCCACTGATTGAGGCATCTGTTAAAGGTTTTCGGGTTGCCTGACAGTGGCCATAGAGTCCTACAGGTTAGTTTACGACCCTAATGCTAACTTGTTTTTTTTTCTCAGCGGCCCCAACAGAATTCTGGTTTTCCAAGGGGCTCAATATGCTGTTTAGACGAGCAGATGTTATTCCCAAGGAAGATGTTATTTATCAAATGTTAAATATCAAATCTTATTTTTAGTATCAAATGTTCGTTTAGTATCCAATGTGGTATCCAATGTTTAATATCCAATGTTTGGTATCCAATGTTTAGTATCCAATGTTTGGTATCCAGTGTTTGGTATCCAATGTTTAGTATCCAATGTTTGGTATCCAGTGTTTGGTATCCAATGTTTAGTATCCAGTGTTTAGTATCCAATGTTTAGTATCCAATGTTTAGTATCCAATAATTGGTATCCAGTGTTTGGTATCCAATGTTTAGTTTCCAATGTTTAGTACCCAATGTTTAGTATCCAATGTTTGATATCCAATCTTTAGTATCTAATGTTTAGTATCCAATGTTTAGTATCCAATGTTTAGTATCCAATGTTTAGTATCCAGTGTTTGGTATCCAGTGTTTAGTATCCAGTGTTTAGTTTCCAATGTTTAGTATCCAATATTTAGTATCCAGTGTTTGGTATCCAATGTTTAGTATCCAATGTTTGGTATCCAATGTTTAGTATCCAATGTTTAGTATCCAGTGTTTGGTATCCAATGTTTGGTATCCAATGTTTGGTATCCAATGTTTATTATCCAATGTTTAGTATCCAATGTTTGGTATCCAATATTTAGTATCCAATGTTTAGTATCCAATGTTTGGTATCCAATGTTTAGTATCCAATGTTTAGTATCCAGTGTTTGGTATCCAGTGTTTAGTATCCAATGTTTAATATCCAATGTTTAGTATCAAATGTTTAGTATTGTCTATTCTCTAATGCTATAAATATAACGTTCATTTATCTTAGTGAACACGACATTTTTTTGCCGAAATAAATACACATTTCAATTAATGTTTGTACTAAGAGCCGACTTTAAGCCTTCTGAACCTTTGCTCACATTTGGGCCTAGTGCTAAAGAAGTCCTCAACTCTTTGTTCATCTGACAACACTGCTATGTAGGGCAAGTATTTTTTTCAAACTTTAGATATCTGTGTTCCCCCTTTCATTATTTTCATAAAAATGAGAAGTCCTGAGTTATATATTGTATCAAAATATTGTTTCCCCTTTTTAGTAAATAATGAAAATAAAATTAACCAAAAAATAAATTTCATTGAGTAATAAAATATGAAATAAACAAACAGGCTTACTTGTTATATTACAAATAACATTTATACAAATCAATGAGAAGGATAAAATTGTTTATTTTGATAATATCGATAACACGATTTTGATTCTCTGGCTGTTAATTTAAATCTAAGATGCGGTTCCAAATCCAAAAACTATTTCAACCTAAATGTCTACAAGAGCTGAAAAAGCAACCTCACAAAGATGTACATTTGGAAACATCAAGATGTTTTTCATGACTTCCTCTTTTAAATCTGGATAGACATTTTTAAATTCGCTATCAGAATGATGTCCATGTTCACGGAACTGAACAATCTGAACCTGAATCCTAATCTAACAATCTTTTCTTCCCATGCGATAAACCTTCTGGCAAGGATAAAATGCGTGAATGTTGAACCGGTTTCTTATCCATTTTTCTATTTTTCTTTTAATCAGGAAAATGGTCTGCATATTCTCTAAATGCTGTGATATACATTCCAACAGTTTTACCATCCAAGCTTGTTATAAACTCATGAAGAGAGGGAAGTGAGTCCACTTCTCCATTACCAACTCTCTATGAACACACATTTAATAATGCTATTTCAAAGTTAACTTTATCTTGAACGTGAATTAATGTTGTTTTTTTTGCTTTGCAACGATAATTTGAAAGTATTTAATTGGAGAATATATTTGCTGCGAATGCCAATGTTTAGACAGAGCCATTTCAAGTCAATTTAACGGTTACTCAGTGTATATCTAGTAATATTTTAGTTTCATGTCTAAGCTCAAATAATCGGTGTAAAATTATCCCACAAAGCCGGTATGTAAAAGAATCTGAGTATGACTACCTGATATAGCTTCTTGCATAACAGAGCTAGACTTAATTTATCTCAAAATATAAACTTATAGCTGGACATACGTTATCGCAATGTGGAGCACATATCTACAATTAAGTTATCAAAATGTAGAGATCGCTATAAATAATAATGAAAAGGGACAATTTGTTTCCCCATTACGTAATAATTCTTTATATAAAGTTTCTGGAAGGTAGCACATTCTTAATTACCAGATATTTGTATTTTTTTAAATCCTTGACTTTTTTTTTTTGTATTTTTTCCTTTTCTTTCTCAGCCTCCCCCCCCCCTCCCCAACCAAACTCGTCGGACACCTCCAGGGGGTAATCGTAGCACACTTGGGGAAAACACTAATGTGAGGTATTCAATACAAACACACTGTTGCCTGGGGTGCACTCGTTGGAGATGGGCTTTTCCTCCGTATGCTCTGTTTTCCCCATAGCGCCGGATCTGTTGATCACTTATAAATCTTTCAAACTAATAGGGCTAATTTATATGAGGCTAAAAATAGCTCAGTCTTTCAGCTCACTTTTCACCTGATTTATTTGGAGTACATGTATACTTAGAACCGAAGGTTGACGGTATAAATAATAACTTGATGATACGATATCTATCTATCTATCTATCTATCTATCTATCTATCTATCTATCTATATATCCATATCTATATCTATATATCTCTCTCTATATATATTTACATATAATCTATCTATCTATCATACTGTCTGTCTATCCATCTGTCTGTCTGTCTGTTTCTCTGTCTGTCAACTATCTTTATTTCTTAAACTCATTTATATTGTGTCTTTAAATGGATGTAAGGTCACTAATGCTAATATCTTGTTAAGTCTTACGCTCCTATTTCTATAAATACTCTTTTAAATAAACATTTTAGTACAATATACAATGCTAGAAAAAAAAGTAAAATTCCCTTAGCCTAAATGAACCATCGGGGCAGATGAAGTGTAGAATTCATCTGTTTCAGTAACCTCGGCATATGAAGAGATGGTGTGGTTAGCCGCCTTTACTTCCCCAACCTAGGTTAGGTACCCATTTAAAGCTGGGTGGACTTTGGGATGACTTTGAATGCAATGGTATACATTTGTTTTAATATTCATTCAGTATCATTTGCCCTATTGTAGCGTACTCTTTATTGTCTTTGCATTGAATCAAACGTTTCTTATTATTGCATTTACTGTATAGTGAATCCATACGAGTCTGTTTTTTTGTTGTAAATCTTCAGATATCAATCAATGTTTGTCCCCCCCCCCCCATTGCACTGTAGAATGTTAAGTCATTATACTTCAATATCCCATAATTCCATCTATAGGGAGGTCCTGCTGAAAGGGGGTAATGCCGTTGATGCAGCCATCGCCTCACTTCTGTGCACTGGACTGGTCAATCCTCAGGCCATGGGAATCGGTGGGGGATTTTTCATGACCATCTATAACAGGTGAGTTACGTTATATATATTAATGACCATCAATAACAGGTGAGTTACGTTATATATATTAATGACCATCTATAACAGGTGAGTTACGTTATATACATATTAATGACCATCTATAACAGGTGAGTTACGTTACATATTTTTTATTCCACGTGGTTCATACACTTTTTTTTCGGACCACTACTAGAGGTTATGCTATATGCACCGAGATATAGCTGTCAGCTCTTAAAAGATGAGTTTGATATAAAACAAAATATTGTACAGTAAGTTAAACTTACAAAAGCAAAAGGCAGCCGTCGTGTAGAGTGACCAATGGTAAAGTTTAAACCAATGTTTATTAAGCGAGTAATATTCAAACCTGAGAGATATTCCAGTAAGACAGAATCAACACATAACTTATCAATGCTAAAACACAATTAAAAATTGCATATAGTTTTGTATTTCGTAAATTGCCCAGTGGTTTGTATAAAACTATTTTGTGTTTGATTTAAACTGCGTTTTGAGCAAATATAGCGGTGACTTGGTTTAAGAAGATCTTAATTAACGAAATACGCGGTTAACGATAACGAATAGTAAAGAAAAAAGTTTGACTGATTACCTTGAGGATGTGGCATTTTAAAAACTATATGCATATACTATTCATTTTACATGGGATTCATTTTCGGTGGTGCTATATAAAACTATGAATGACTTGTATGATCATATTGTCGTGATATTTACAAAAATGTTATCTGGTTATTTGACATAAGCATAGTTCGTGTGGAGGACCCCTGAAGAATTAAAAGTAGGCGTTCATCTCTTATGTGGGATATCAATTTAAACATATAGAAAACTTCTGCATGGAAATAAAACAATGGTACATATTGACCAATGAAGATTCAAAAAAGTCACTTTTGAATTGACTTCTGTTGACCAATGGCCGACGTCGGGTCTAAGGAAGACGCCGGAACTGTGTTGTTATTAGCTTTCAAGATTTCAAAAGTTTATCTTCTTTTCACATCTCTTACTGCGTCTTTGGAGAAACACCGGTGTTAAATGGGGTTAACACTCAAGTGTTCCATGTAAATAAACAAGAATATAACTAGACATCTGTCCAACAGCACACGTGTTGATATTTTTTCTTCAATAAAAATTTTTAAAAAGTCATTTTTGCAAAAAAAAAAATATCTCGCTATCATTTAACGTAGATCTAAAAAAATAAATGTAATAAAATAAAAAGATTCCATCACTTGCTTTAAAAGACGCATATTGAAAGTTGTTCTGCGTTAAAATAAAATGTAAATAGTTTTGTGCTCCGCAAATTTGAGGACAATTGTCGTTGAGATAAAGTTTTAACTCCATTGCCTCTGGTACAGTGCAGTAAATATTACTCGAATTTCTAATTGTATATGATATCAGAAATTTTATCATTTGTCAGCAAGCACAAGTTAATTCGCTCAAAGTGTAAGTGTTCATTTCCTACTTCCTTTAAATCAATGTACAGTACCGTAACACTTAGGGAAAGTAAAATATTAAGAAAGTATACGGGCCAGTAAAGGACAATAACGAGTGGAGAAGTAGAACAGATTTAGAACTGTATGAGTTATAGAGATAACCCAATTTAACAGCTGAAATTAAAATGAATGGATTAAAGTGTGTACGGCACATAGAAAGACTGTAAAACAACTTAGGTCCAAAGGCAATATATAAGGCAACACCCGATAAGAAGAGGCCTAAGAGCAGACCAAGTAGAAGATGGTTAGATGAGGTGGAGAAAGACCTTAAAGCCATATTAATACGCCCGTGTGAGCTACTGCTAGCTATTCATACGCCCCGTGTGAGCTACTGCTAGCTATTCATACGCCCCGTGTTAGCTAAAGCTAGCTATTCATACGCACCGTATAAGCTACAGCTAGCTATTCATACGCCCTGTGTGAGCTACAGCTATCTATTCATACGCTCCGTGTGAGCTACAGCTAGCTATTCATACGCCCTGTGTGAGCTACAGCTAGCTATTCATACGCCCTGTGTGAGCTACAGCTATCTATTCATACGCTCCGTGTGAGCTACAGCTAGCTATTCATACGCCCGTGTGAGCTACTGCTAGCTATTCATACGCCCTGTGTGAGCTACAGCTAGCTATTCATACGCCCTGTGTGAGCTACAGCTATCTATTCATACGCCCCGTGTTAGCTACAGCTAGCTATTAATACGCCCTGTGTTAGCTACAGCTAGCTATTCATACGCCCTGTGTTAGCTACAGCTAGCTATTCATACGCCCTGTGTGAGCTACAGCTAGTTATTCATACGCCCCGTGTTAGCTACAGCTAGCTATTCATACGCCCTGTGTTAGCTACAGCTAGCTATTCATACGCCCTGTGTTAGCTACAGCTAGCTATTCATACGCCCTGTGTGAGCTACAGCTAGCTATTCATACGCCCCGTGTTAGTTACAGCTAGCTATTCATACGCCCCGTGTTAGCTACAGCTAGCTATTCATACGCCTCGTGTTAGCTACATCTAGCTATTCATACGCCCCGTGTTAGCTACAGCTAGCTATTCATACGCCCTGTGTTAGCTACATTTTTGGCGCCCTTCTCCCAATCTGTAAAAGTAAAAAAAAAAAACATTTAACAGTGCTCTTTATCGTCGCCCCTTCAAAGTTATGCGCCATGTTCGGCCACACAGCCCGCAGTACCCTTACTACGTCGTTGTATACAGGCCCGTAGCTAGGTCAAAATAAGCAGGGGGGCACCTATACCCAGCAAGGTGGCATCTTTACTTTTCCTTTATTTTTTCCTCTTTTCTTCTTTTTTAAGCGGGCGGGGGGCACTCCATACCTAGCAGGGGGCACATCCCCCCAGTGCCCCCCCCTGGCTACGGGGCTGGTTGTACAGTGTACACAGATAGTTAATTAACACATTTCTCTTTTAGATAGTTAATGCATTTCATTGGCTAACATTGAACTTCCAGTTTGTTGACTTACAGTTTGTGTCCGGATCATGCTCTTAATGAGAATAGACCGAAAGCCAGACCAAGTAGCAGACGGATGGACGAGATTGATAACGATAACTAGGTCACGTGAAAGAGTGGAGGAATACAACCGTAAACCTTGAACAGGGCTGCCAGAGAATATATATGAAACATATCTAGAAAATAATAAAGATATACAAATTTGTTTATCTAAATGACAAAATAAAATGGTCGAAATCGATTTTGTATATCCAGATTTTTTCCAAATATCCAGTTCTGGATATAAAAAAAAAACATCTAGTTTGGCAGCCTTGATCGTGAAAAGTGGAGTCAACGAACATTAAGTGGGCTGGAGGGCCAAAGTGTTTGCCAGGAAAGCGAACATGAAAAAAAAATGATGATAATATCGTCCTTTCATTGCGTATCCTGTTTTACATTTTGCATTATAAATTATCTAACAAAGACATAGACTGCATTGTTTTTTAATGTTTTTAATACAAAGTTTAAACAAAATGTAGGCTAATAAATTTAATTTGAAAATAAAGTCTTAATCTCAAAGAAAATTACCTCAAATGAAAATAAAAGAAATATCATAGCACTACACCTTGCTTTTCCACTCTCACACTAAACGCAATCACTTGCATGAACTCCTTATGTTTTGGTTCACAGGTCTAATGGTCAAGCTACCGTGATAGACGCCCGGGAAACCGCCCCAGGGTTGACCTCGGACACGATGTACAAAAGCAGAAAGGATTCAAAAAATGGTTTGCAAAATTTACATAGGGCTATTGTTGGTGGCGTGTGTGTGACGTCCCTGTAAGGATGAGATGAAATCTCTTAGATCCTGTAAACAACAAACAAATCTTTCATCCCCCCACCATAGCAGATAGAGCAATGGCCGTGGTGTAGCAATTTAATAAAGGACTACCAATGAAGAGTATTGGGGACGGGTGGTCGTGTGTAGAGCATAGAGCGCTCGACTGTCGACCGGAGAGTACTGGGTTCGATTTTTTCAGGTCCTGGTGTAAGTCCCCAAGTCCACCCAGCTTTAAATGGGGGAGTAAGTTGGGGGAGTAAAGGCGGCTGGGTGTTGTGCTAACCACACAATATGCCGAGGTTACTGAAACAGATGAATTCTACACTTCATCTGCCTCATGAGTCTTTAGGGGGCTTAAATGAACTTAATTTTTTTTTAAATTAATAGTAAAATATTGTAAATGTGTACTGCAGTTATATTAGACTGAAACACCAAGAACTGGTAACGACAATGATTAATAGCCATTCTTTGTTTGTTCACTTAATTTATACATGGCTTTAACCAAGTGTCAAACACACAATTTCATTGTAAATCTCACATGTCATTTGTTAAGAAGAAAAAAAAAACAAACAGTAAAAATTATAATAATAAACATTAAATACGATGAATCAATAATAATTGTTCACGAGATATATATAAAAAAACACGTTTCATCGCCATTTGATTTGTCTGTTCTTACAGGACGCCTAAGTATCGCTGTTCCTAGTGAAGTTCAAGGTTATTGGTATGCCCACCAGAGGTATGGTAAACTACCCTGGAAGGATATATTCGAACCTTCCATCAGGATGGCTGAGGACGGATTTCCGGTGCTTCGTATTCTGCGCAGGGCGTTGGTTGGCTTACGGGAGGATGTGCTGCAAGATAAAGGTTTAAAGTGAGCAAGATTTGAGTTTTTGATGCGTAATTTATTTCTTCTGGATGTACCCAATTAATAAGTTAAGAATCAGTACTGGGACTAAAATACAGAAGGTTACTTTGATCTGTAAGTATAATAAACCAGCGGTCCCCAACCTTTTTCTCGGCGCGGACCGGTCGACGTTTATATTTTCAACGCGGTCCGCTCAGCTCCCGATTAACCTCTTGTCCATGGAAAGTCTCACAATCCCGAGAGAAATACAAAAGAGTAAATAAAATGGAAATAATTTAATGTTTCTTGGGGGGGCCCAGACCTATTTGATCCACGGACCGGTATCGGTCCTCGGGTTGGGGACCACTGCAGTAAACGATACAAAATAATCAGAGGCTAAGGCAAGTAACGTAATACAGAAGTCCGATGAAACATTAAGGCAAGTAATGTAATACAGAAGTCCGATGAAACATTAAGGCAAGTAATGTAATACAGAAGTCCGATGAAACATTAAGGCAAGTAATGTAATACAGAAGTTCGATGAAGCATTAAGGCAAGTAATGTAATGCAGAAGTCCGATGAAACATTAAGGCAAGTAATGTAATACAGAAGCCCGATGGAACATTTTTGCATTAGTTAAGTACAAACAATAAAACAATAATATGCGAGAGTTGTAACTTAAATGTTATTCTAGTCACGCACTAATTATGTGAAATTGCGTGGATTTTTTTTAGTCTTTTCTATCGATTGAAATGACTACATTAAAAAAAAAGAAGTAAAGTTCTTTTAGCCTTAAAAGTCATAAAGGCAGATGAAGAATGGAATCAACCTGTTTATATAGCCATGGCATAATAATATGAGAAGGTGTGGCTAGAACAACGCCCAGCCGCACTTACTTCACCTGTTGAAGCTGGGTGGGCTTTGAGGAAAGGGGGGAGGGTCACAAAATACATTCACTAGTACCTTAAAAAAAATCGCTTTGGTCACCGAGGATCGAACCAGTGACCCCCAGGTCGACTGCCTAGTGCTATACAGTCTACACTACTCGACCATCCATTATACATTTGCTGATTTATTTATTTTATAGAGAGATATTCTGGAATAATTCAACTAACGATCTGTATAAGGAAGGGGAGATAATGAAACGGCCCAAGTTGGCTAAGATTTTAAAAGTCATCGCCCTTGAAGGGGCTCAAGCCTTCTACGATGGTTCACTTACGGGTATTATACTGCAGGATTTAAAAGATATAGGTTAGTGACAAATAATTCAAAAAAGATTCGAAAAGAGCTTTTTTTATAATGATATATTACTTTTACTCAGAAAATATACATGGCAATACGCCAATAGTATTATATATATATATATATTTTTCTCAACATAGACATAGAAATAGGTGACAGTGTGTAAGATTGGCTAACATTACCATCCACTTCCTCTTCTGTTTCCGATTAACTATTGCCAGGGCCGGTTTTACGTATTCCGTGGCCCAATTTAAACGGATGCCTGCGAGGCCCCTCTCTTCTAGCCTGTGACAAGAGCCATGACTGATAGTGATATGCTAAATGCAAAATTCGGGGCCCCGGCCAGGCGCGGGGCCCACTTTGGAGAAATCGGTCAAATCGGTCTAAGGGCGGCCCTGACTATTGCTTGTGGCTCTGGCTGACCACACAGTTTGGACAATCTACCCTCATGACACGAGCCTTCAATGAAAAGCTTATGTTTCTAGTCGCTGGCACATGACTTCGAATGTTGTCCAACCAAAACCGCTAAAATGATTACACATTTACCTTCCGCCATGAGAAAGAAAGTAAATGATCTACCTTTTCTTGCAGGTCATGAGATGTGTATCTCTTAGATCCTATAACCCCAACTTTTCGCCGTGCCCTTCTTTCTTCTGTGTTTACTTACCCAATTTAAGTACCCATCATTGCTGGATGTACTTTGGAGACTTTACCCACTAAGATAGCGCTTGGCCATTTGTTCACAAATTTATCACCCTGGTCTAAAGGTGGAGATAATACAGGTTAAACCAGATAATCCTCTCTATTGATCCTTACATGCACATATCGCTGTTGTAGATTAAGAATAAAGGAACATTTTTATTTAAAAATAAAGTGGTGCTTCGGCTTGCGAGTGGCATATCATACGAGATTGCCGAGATACGAGCTGACGAGAGAGCGACGTTTTACTTTGAAATACGAGAATCATTCGAGTTACGGCCCAATTGACGTAGGAGTCCTGTTATGGAACGAATGAAATTCGTATCTCGAGGCACCACTGTATTTCTACCCCAATATGTTCCGAAATTCATTACATAAAAAGTATCTATAAATATTATTATACAAGACACTATATTTAAACTATATATTCAAATTACAACCTAACAGGGTCTATTATAACACGCGAGGACCTCCAGAACTACACGGTGCTGGAAAAGTCTCCTGTGACCATCAGGCTGAACAATGGGATGACGGTGCTGACCACGCCTTCGCCCAGTAGCGGTCCAGTTCTGGCCCTTGCCCTCAATGTTCTGGATGGTGAGTATAAGGTATGGGTCAAAATGTACATAGGTAGCCTATACAATATTACAGGTGACAATGTTGAGTACATAGGTAGACTATACAATATTACAGGTGACAATGTTGAGTACATAGGTAGTGTTACGTTTAGAAGTTACCCCCCCCCCTTTTGCACACGCACCTCCCGCCAGTATCGAGTGACTCATCAGTTGACCATGGAACATAACCCAGGGTCATGGTCAGAAATGTTACATCTAGAATTTACCCTCCCCTCCCCGTTGCCACCTCCACTGCCAATTTAAATTTACCTCGCCAATACGGACCCTCTCGCTTCTCATCAGTTGACCATGGAATGTAACGCAAGGCCATGGATATGTTACGTCAAGAATTCACCGCACCTCTCCCCCCCCCCATGTAACGGGTCAAACTTAACCCCTTCAGTGCTATCCCACGCCACAGACACCTCCTCCGAATGTAAAACGCTACTGTCAAACTTAACCCCTTCCATACTAGTATCAACTGTCCCAATCGCACCTCCCGCCAGTGGCGACGCCATTTGAAAGTTGTTTCTATCAGCTCTCGCTGCCTTTGCACACGGATTACCTACTGTTCCCCGTACCCTAATGACTCATGCTAGATGTCCGACCTCCCCGCCCACGCACGGACTAAGTCCCCCCCTTTGCACACGGATTATCTACTGTCTCACTATCTACTGGCCCACTCGCACCCCTCCAGCCTTTATAAAGGCGGCCACGAATACTTAGAGGAGGCGGGCACGAATACTTAGAGTAGACTTGAATAGTTAGACTTGTAAAATATTGTTTCACTAAATTTGTATCATAGTACATTAAATCAGTGTTGTAAAGTACACTCCTAAGAGTTGTGTTGTTTATATACTAGTACCTGCACCAGTGAGTTATAGTTAAAGATTTGGTTTATAAGTTGAATTACCTGGCGAGCCTGCCCTACATATAATATCAGCCTGCATTTTGAACGCCACAGGTAGACTATACAATATTACAGGTGACAATGTTGAGTACATAGGTAGACTATACAATATTACAAGTGACAATGATGAGTACATAGGTAGACTATACAATATTACAGGTGACAATTTTGAGTACATAGGTAGCCTATACATTATTACAGGTGACAATGTATGTTTATTTAAAAAAAAAAGACAGGTCTCGCACTACTATATGAATGGAGGGTGGGGGGAGGGAGGATTGTAAGCTTACTGTTTTGAATTGGTTAGCCGTGAGAAAATATGATGTTGTGTCCAGTGTTCCGTCTAATTTTCAGACCGCTTTGCGGGGCTTAAGAGATTGGCAGTGAGAAACGTTGACATGAGATTCACATGACTGCGAGATTCACATGGTTGTGAGATTCACATGACTGTGATATTCACATGGCTGTGAGATTCACATGAATGTGATATTCACGTGGCTGTGAAACTCACATGGTTATGAAAGCAAGCGGTACGAAGGTCAAGAAACGGAACATGTGTGCTCTCTGCTGATTCTATACGCGCATACGCACAGCTTTGATGGAAACATGTCTTATATATATATATATATATGTGGTTGTAACCATAAGCAGACTACTTTAAAGTTGCGTGTGTAAACTGGGTGACGGCTTGGCGCTCTTGTTGTAAAACAGATCTGCCATGATGTTGTTCTGTCTGAATATCGCAGATTGCGGGATCATATGACTTACATATAATTGCCGTGCTACCTCCACAGCCTGTTTGTACACGGATACAGAACATACGAACAAATTTCTACACACACATACAAAACAAACTGTTCCATTTAGTGGCTTACAGGTGGCAGTAACGTAAACATCTCATCTAGACATGGACTTTAAAATGATATATATATATCATACAGAAAGCACGTCCCTATATAAAAAGTGCTCTACCAATGACTAAAGAAAAAAAATGCTGCCATTTTTTTTTTCCTTGTTAATAGTGTGGCACCTGATTATTGATATACAGTAGAATAATACACATATGTGTTGCGCATTCTGTATAATTTATATTCCTTGGTGACAGCTCTCTTCGTTACTTGTGTTTCTACAGGCTATAATTTTACGCCCACTGCCCTGTCAACGCCCGAGGGACGGAAACGCACCTACCACAGGATAGTTGAGACGCTGAAATTCGTTTACGCCAAACGCTCGGGACTGGGGGATGATATGTATATGGACCTGCGTGATGTAAGTCTCTGGTGTTTCAGTGACTGCGTCATGTAAGTCTCTGGTGTTTCAGTGACTGCGTCATGTAAGTCTCTGGTGTTTCAGTGACTGCGTGATGTAAGCCTCTGGTGTTTCAGTGAATGCGTGATGTAAGCCTCTGGTGTTTCAGTGAACTAATTCTTCCCCACAAAACTGAGATGGCCAGGCGGCGCTTTGGTATCGACCCAGATATTGTTGCCGCCGCACGACCTGCAACCTGTAAGGTCACGGGTTAGACTCCCAGCGAGTTCCTGTCATCTACATTGGTCTCCCGTGGTGCCTCAATGGCCACTGCACCATTGGCTTTAGTAGGGGGGGGATGTACACTGCAAAAGCCTACAACTTTAATGGATCTAAGAGATGAACATTTCTTCCTTACAGGGACTAGTAAAAACAAATGATAGTTGATTACCGCCATACCAGGGGCTCATCATATTACCACCATACCAGGTGCCCATCATATTACCACCATTTTAGGTTACCTCCAAACTAGATCACCATCATCCTCGGCCCTCTTCTTACTGGATAACCACCATAACCATGGGCGACGGTAGGAATTTTTCTAGGGGGGGGGCAAAAATTTTCCAGGGGGGGGGCAAAAAACAACTTTATGACATTTTTTTTAAATGTAAGGGGGGGGGAGCAAATACCCCCCCCCATGAATACGCCCATGATCATAACCATCATACTATTTTATTAACACATCACGTCATCACCATTTCAGGTCTCCACTACACCTCATCCAATCGTACAAGTCAACAGTTAACCATTAGGCCGATAGTTGGATTCAGAGGAAAAATGGCGCAAGCTGACCGTACTTTTAAAATAAACCCATTCGAATACTGTAAATCATAGGCGGCCCCACCGTAGATTGTTTAAGGGGGAGGAAGGAGGGTGGGGGGCTGGGGAGCTTCATCCACAGAAAACAATGAACTCTATTATGATTAACGGAATATTTGTTTGTTTCTCATTAAAAAATATCCAAGACAATTACATGCATGCGTTCACTTAATATCCGATAAATAACAAAACTTTATTTTATTAGAAACACAATTAATTAATTCCTTTAATTTCGACCCACATGAATTACTTCAATTAAAAAAAAAACATATCACTTAGTTATATTATGATTGTCTTTCTGTGACATTTCTTCACACCAGTTGGTCCACAACCTGACTTCCAGAGAATACGCCAGCGTGATACGTGGGCGGATCAATGACTCCAGGACCTACGGTTTCCGATATTACGAGCCCATTTACGCTTCTAACCACGCCTCTGGCACAACTCACCTGTCGGTGCTGGACGAGGACGATAACGCGGTGTCGGCGACAAGTACAATAAATACCAGGTGGGCTCCCAACCATATGTCCCCACCCACCGACCCATTTTATACGTATATACTTATGGCTTAACTAAGAAAAGTAGTAGTTTAACTTTGTCTTTAATTCACTTAACCAGTACTATGGGAACGAAGGGTGGGGGGGGCGGGAGGAATAAAAAGACGGACATTACGTCATTTTTTTAGGGTGGGAGGGGGAGGCGAGTGTGGCGAACTGTGAAAATGTGGGTGGGGGTGAGGGGAGTTTGAAGTCGAGGGGGGAGGGGGAAAGGGGGGGGGTCATGAAGTAAGTTTCACTGGCATGATTAAATAAAACCTATCGTATAACTGTGTACAAATATTCTGAAAGGAGCTAAAACATTTACGTTTGTAACTTTAAAAAAAAAAAAAAATAGTTTAAGTACACTTTTAATAAAGGTAAGTAAAACTATTGGTTCGTAACATTTTAGCAAACATTTTTCCCATCAATGAATACGTATTCTCGGTATCTTAGGTACTAATAAAATAATGAGTATTTATTTATGCCTTAACATAAAATTAACTTTGATTCTATTTTTTTAGGTTTGGCTCGCTCAGGGCTGGAGTTCGGAGCGGGATCATCTTTAACAATGAGATTGACGATTTCAGTTTCCTGAATATCAGCAACGAGTGGCAGCTTTCACCGTCCCCCGTCAATTTCATCGCCCCTGGGAAACGGCCCTCGTCCTCCATGTGTCCGGTGGTCATCCTGGACAGCAAGGATTCAGTCTCCAAAGTCCTTGGCGGGGCTGGCGGATCCCTGATTACATCAGCTATTACATGGGTCAGTGACATGTTTCCTTCCATCTATTGCACATTTGTTTATAAAACACAGATGTTTGCATTATGTACATGTGTAATTGAGTATTTGTAATCCCTAATTACATCAGCTATTACTTGGGTCAGTGACATGTTTCCTTACATCTAAAATATAAGCGTGGACGCCCATCTAGATATTTAGATTATTTATAATTTATTGCTACTTATCAATCAATCAATCAATCTATCTATCTATCTATCTATCTATCTATCTATCTATCTATCTATCTATCTATCTATCTATCTATCTATCTATCTATCTATCTATCTATCTATCTATCTATCTATCTATCTATCTATCTATATATTAGTGTGGTGCAAACACTTTTTTTTAAATATTTCTCTGATGGTACCATTTCATTTTGTGACACTATGTGTAATAATAACAATTTCGAAGTTTGGGCATGATTGTATAACTTTTAAAGGTCGCACATCAACTTCAAGTTTTTATATTTTTCGGGTTATTAGTGGGCAATCTAAAATGATTAATAATGTAAAAATACAACATTATATTTTTACTTTTAATGTATATTAATAAAAAAACATGGTCTATTTTTAAAACTAAACTATTTATATTATTGTTTACATATTAAAATAATTAAAGAATAAAGTTATAAGCTTCTGGTATATAATAACATTTGCATTCACTATGGTAAAGAAAAAGTATTTTAAAAATCTTGATAATAGTTCAAAAAATTATAAATAATAGTTAGTGTTTCATGTTCCTAATTTATTGTATTGTATCGAAATAAAAAAAAAGTTTATTAATTATTGTTTTTTGACAACTTGGTTCCATCGATCAACAAATATTTCTGTGGCAGAGGAAACTTTGACGTGTGTTCAGAGGCTACCTGCAGCAAGAATTGCTTTTGAACTTCAATTTTGGTAATTGAACAGTTAAAATCCTGAATTAGTTTTATTCCTCTTTCGGCTTTATCATTAACAACTCGTAGACATTCTACATATTTTAAAGCCTGTTGAAACTCTTCATTTTTGGGTCCAATTTTCTGGGGCAATAGTTGTCAAAAATGAAGTTGGTAATTCCAAAATGTTACAAAAATTCAAAGTATTCTCTGTTACAAAACTTTCTAGTTGCAGATTTTAAATTGAAGTTAAATCAAATTTTATTCGTTTCTGTGCTTCATTCTCTCCAGCATGTTGCAGAGCCGAAACCATTTTTGTTTTAGTTTTATTGCTGATCTCATTATAAAAAAAAGCCAATGCTACCATTTCTTCACTACAATACCATAAGTGCCTAGAAAATGCTGTTGCTGCAGCTGTAAAAATTCCATTCTTTATGTTGCAAAATAGTCTTCAGAAAAGTGAGATCATTCGACGGAGCCAGTGTTGGATTGGAAAATGATATCCAAAATTTGGTGTACACCAAACTAGCAAACAAGATTATATCTCGAAGTGATTTTTCCTCTTTTGCCGTTAATTTGAACAGTCTCTTGAACATCCATATTTTCATTGAATATAAAATTTTGGCCATCCACCTAGCTCTGTGTATGGCTCCGGGAGCCATCACATGAGCTCCACGAGGAGGAACATCACCAAGGAACAAAATTGTTACTTCCAATAATTCCTTGTAGTCATCTCGATATTGTCGAGTAGATTCAAGAATTGTTTTCAAATAAATTAGTGCATCTTGTTTGACTATGCTGTGAGAAGCCAAAATGTCAGAACACGTTTTATCATTTAGAGCTGTTTCATAATCTTCTTTGTCAATTAATGACCACTTGTCACGAAAACGTTTAAATAATTCTATTTCAGGGCCACTGGATTGCCCAAGAGAATGTTTAAAAACGTCACTCAAGACGATTTCATACATATGATGACGACATGCCAAGTGTAATAATTCTTTACCAAGCTTTTTTCAATTAAAGTACATGCTCCAGCTTTGGATGACTGCATCTGTTGTATCAAAACCCATTGCTTTAATTTGTTCTTTAATTTGTTCTTGAATATCCCATTCTAGTAAAGTTGTTATGATAATAAACAACAAATTAAAAAAAAATACAGTAACATCAAAATAGGAAAATAATGTAAGCAAAAATGAAACAAGCAATTAAGCCTGTTCCATTCTGGACACAGGACGTATTAGCGCATTTTCAGTACGTTTGTTATCTTTCAGTAAATATTTGTAAATTTTGGAAATGTTTATAAATTCAATTGTGTAATGCATATATCTGAAAAAAGATATTAAAAGGACAAGTAAGTCATGTTGAATAACTGTTACAAAAATAAATAATGATTACGCCCCTTTGATTAGCTTTTATTATTTATATTTAAAATATAAGCAAAACGGTACATAACACTCTCTTATATTTTGGCCCTGAGAGGTCAAATCGCGAAATGGACTTTTGATGTACACTTGGAAGGCCAAGACCTACAAAATGATATATACATCATGGGTCTAGGACTTATGGTTGCTGAGATATAGGGCGGTCCATTATTAATATAGCTTATATAGTAAAAAACGGTACTTTATAAGCCCCCTTTTACGGCCCTGAGAGGTCAGATCGCGAAATGGAAAAAAGTCATTTCTTGGCAGGCCAAGACCTACAAAATGATATATACATCATGGGTCTAGGACTTATGTTTATTGAGATCTAGGGTGATGACAGACAGACAGACAGACAGACAGACAGACAGACAAAACGGGGACAATAGAGCATTTTTTTTCGAAAATGCTCTAAAAATGGCGATGAGCTACCTCTAAAAGTTATTCAAATTTGTAAAATTTTGCAGGATTCAATATAATTATATAAGGAACAAAATAAAAAGGTACCACATTCATATCTGAAACTTTTGAAAATGTCAGTGTATTTGTGCACCACCCTAATATATATATATATATATAAAGAAATATTTAGTTCTGTATATTGTGATCAAAGACGCATTAAATTTTTTGTAACGATAAATCTCAGCAAGTATGAGATATTTATAAATCCCAGAAAGGATTGGGATGTTCATCTCTTAAATCTTATACACTATTATTTTGGGACACGTTCTTTCATAATAGAGCCGATAGACCAATGACCATGAAGACACACCTCTGGATACATCAGTACTCACCGAGAGTCTACCTACATCATGCAGGTCGTGTTGCAGCACGAAGTTGCGGCTCGTTACCGAATCGCTGAAAGGGAAGAACGGTCGTGCGGTAAAGCGCTCAACTGTCGACCTCGAGGTTACCGGGTTGAAGGTCCGGTGACGACCCAGGGAATTTTTTTTCAGGTCATGGTAAAAGTTCCTTCCATGGCATTTACATACCCATTTGTGGTTTATAGGATCTAAGAGATTTTCTCTCAGTCTTACAGGATGACTTCATACACTCACCGAAAAGCCTCCCAATTACCCCAGTAGCCTCTGGCATTCATATCCTCCGCTTGTTGGTGACGACAGGCTATCTAAAGTTATATGAAAAGTGGCCACTGTCTGGAATAAATATTCCCATAAAATGCGGCTCTTCGATTTTTTTTGTGGCTTCCAATGAGCATTTGTTTTTTTATTATTTAATTAAAATTTCACTTAAATATTGATACACGTATGATGGTACGGCTTTTTAAAGTTTTCATTACATTATATTGAAAAAAAAACAAACTCTGCCCATGCTCACCCCATGTGAGGATCGCCCCACCCCATGTGAGGATCACCCCATGTGATGCTCACCCCACTTTATGGGATGCTCACCCCAGCCCATGTGAGGATCACCCCATGTGAGGATCACCCCATGCGAGGCTCACCCCATGCGAGGCTCACCCCACCCAATGTGATGCTCACCCCACCCCATGTGAGGATCACCCCATGCGAGGCTCACCCCAACCCATGTGAGGATCACCCCATGTGAGGATCACCCCATGTGAGGATCACCCCATGTGAGGATCACCCTATGCGAGGCTCACCCCAACCCATGTGAGGATCACCCCATGTGAGGATCACCCCATGTGAGGATCACCCCATGCGAGGCTCACCCCATGTGATGCTCACCCCAACCCATGTGAGGATCACCCCATGCGAGGCTCACCCCAACCCATATGAGGCTCACCCCACCCCATGTGATGCTCACCCCACCCCATGTGAGGATCACCCCATGAGAGCCTCACCCCTGATCTAGTTAATACCAATCGCTTGAAACTTAAAAGCACCTATAGCACTATTTTTACTGAGTCGCCTGGTAGTATGTACTAGTTTCCAAGTTTGTTAATACCTAGCTAGTCTGCCATATTGTATTTTGCGTTCTCCTTGTTCTTTTTTTCAGGTTGCATCCCACATGATCTGGTTCGGTTTCAACGTGACCCAGGCTGTGTCCATGCCCAGACTACACCACCAGCTCGTCCCTGAGGTACTCATACATGAGAAAGACTTTGACAAAGTAAGTTTATTTCATTCTTTTGACAAAGGAATTGATTACTGTCTTTAGAATTACTACGTTTATTACTGTCTTTTGACAGAGTAAGTTAACTTCTGTCTTTCGACAGAGTAAGTTTATTACTGTCATTTGGCAGAGTAAATTGACTTCTGTCTTTCGACAGAGTAAGTTGAATGATGTCTACAAAGACTAACTTTTAATCTTTACATTCACATCATTCTCTGTTCTAATTCTTTCCCATGAGCCCATTTTACAAATCGTTCAATTTGACGTGTTCAATTAAAGTTTCACAGTTTCCTGTATTTTTTATTTTTTTTTTTTTTCACGCTCTGTTTTTGTTTGAACTTTTTGTTCAATATGCTTTAGACGATTCTTCGAGATTTGGCGGCGTTGGGCCACAATGTGTCAGAGTTCATGACGGTGTCAGCTGTCAATGCCATCGATGTCAACAATAACGTCATAACGGCTGAAAGTGACAGCCGGAGAAGCAGCAAGGCGGACGGGTACTGAGGCCGACGACCGGGGCGCAACACGGAGCGTAATTTGTTTCATTTTGTACCTACACTGCATATTTACCTCATGTGGCAGTAATCGATGCGCCTATATCTGTGTTATGTACATTCATGTTTTCGTTGTTGTCTGTACCGGCATTAGGGTGGGGAGGAGGTGGAGGGGAGGGGGGGGGCGAAAGACCGTTTACATGGCACTAACTGTTTCAAATCATGAAATGTGTAATCACAAACATTTTACAAATGTATGTGTAATTAAAAAAAAAACCCGGAGATTATTTAGATTCTAGCAATGGGGCCCCATTGAAACAGGGGCCGAAATGGAAGCAGATAGTCGGTCGGCGTAAGTTGTTTAAATAACTGTTACCGAATTCTAGTTTTATATCTGAGTGGGAAATAAAAAAGTAAATCGTCTTTGCGAACTATTAGGAACTCAAAAAGCCGAGTATGTCATAGGTAAAACAAGTAAAAAAAAATCTTTTTATTGTCTTTTCCCCTGTAATTGTGTCCAAGTGACACTAAAAATATATTTGAAAACAAATGAACAAGCCCACACTTTAACTACACGTTCAGAATATAAAATGCTTGTTTCAAAATTCGTACCGTCCATAAAATACACCTTTTGAATTCACTAAGACAATGATTCTCGGAATTTTGAAAATTTGGCGATTCACGGCCAACCCAGAAATTTATGGCTACTGCAAGAGGGAAGGGGATGGTTGGTCTTGAGGTAAAGGGCTGAGCTGTCGACCTGATAGTCCCTGGTTCGATCTCCGTTGTGGAACAGCGATTATTTCAGGTCTTGGTTATAGTTTCCGCTATATCTCCCGTGGTGACTTCAAGGTTATCGCAATATCGGCTTTGGTGGGGATGAAAAAAGGGCATAAAATTTAAAACAACAAATCTCGTTAGTGTTCTATAGGATCTTAGATCAAACTTAGTTATTCTCTCTGAACTCTCCCAGTGATAACTGCGGGCTGCGACTTAGTCTCTTAGAGACCGTGAGATCAAACTCGCTGTGTCCTTTAACATCTGGGAACTGCCATAAAGGCCCATGACCAGCAAGCTACCCGACTGGTCCGCCCTTAACCCTTTGGTCCGCCAGCTCGGGGCACTCAAACAGCACATGATCTACAGTTTCCTCAACCTCTCTGCAGTGTCGACAAAGGCAATCGACATTGGACCTCAACATCCCGAAATACGCACCTAAAGGACAATGCCCAGTACGAAACTGGGAAATTAGTGCATTC
This sequence comes from Bulinus truncatus, assembly GCA_021962125.1. Taxonomy (NCBI): domain Eukaryota; kingdom Metazoa; phylum Mollusca; class Gastropoda; family Planorbidae; genus Bulinus; species Bulinus truncatus. The sequence continues at coordinate 1,347,722 of JAGDYQ010000017.1, read as the reverse complement.
TCGATCCTCCTAAGACCCCACAATGGGTCAGTTTCGGACATCCGCTCCATCTAACTGCGGACATTTCTGCCCGTAACCCCATTGTCCCAACTCGAGAACAACTGAGTTCACTCAAATAGCCTGAACTTGGCACACGCAGCCTCAAGTGAGCTCTTATCCACACTTACTGGCTGAGCTTGGGCTTGTATCGACTTTGCAAAGGAAGTCGTCGCGGTCATTCCTGGCCACATTCATGTGCCCGGGAATCCACTGAAGAGTCACTTAAAAAATTAGTTATTATTACCTGTGAAGAACCCCTTGTTTCCGCGACACGCGTTTAAAGAAATAAAACTGGACAAAATGGGGAAACAAAAGGTAAAATTAATTGTATGTGGTCAGTTGTAGATGAGTCACTGTTTGAGAACTACTGCACTAAAACATTTTTCTGGTAAGACCGTTCAATATTCTGAGATTACTCAAGCTCAGCTTTAAATGGGTACCTGACTTTAAGTTGAGGAAGTAAAGTCGGCTGGTGGTTGTGCTAACCACACAATCCCTTCTTATGCCTAGGCTATAGAAACAGATAAAATCTACACTGTATCTGCCCCGATGGCCCTTTAGGGCTAAGGGAACTTTTTTTTTTCACACAAGCTCACTGACTAAATGATAAAATATAGCGCTATGCTAATAGAGTGAGAAAAGGAAAATAAAAACACTATATATATATATATATATATATTTCATGTTTAATATTGTATGAAATCATGCCATTTGTTTATGTGTGTTATTTTGATCTTGACAAAATAAGCTTCTAATGAATAGATAAATATGCAGGCCAATTGAGGGAGTGGTTGGTACAGCTGGCACATTCTGCAGTGGCCCATTTAAATCAAAGTCATCAAGAGGAGCATATCGTCCTCATACATTGTAATATCATAGATAAAGGACTTTGTTGTTCCATTTACACATATTAAAACATCAAGAATGTATGAATGTATTAAATAAATGATTGATAAAATAAACTAATTATATACTGTCATTGATGATTGTACCATTTTGTACTACAACCAAAAAGTCATGAACAGTCTCTATCGGCACGCATCAACAGAGGCCATTTGGCACATAAACTTACAAGAAAAAAGCAAAAACTAAAAAAAGATCTTTATTAAAATATACTGAAAAGTAAAACAATATATATATCATTAGGGATAGTTTATATAAATTAATAAGTGAGGTACTTAATGAGAAATCGAAAGACTTAACAAATCTGTTGTTTTACATTTTTTTAAAATATGTTATATCTTTAAAAGAAATTCACCAGTTTTTGTAGGTAAAGCTTAGATAAAATAGTAAACTAGCATGCTAGACTAAAACAAACTAACTTCAGATAAAATGAGTTATTTATTTCTATTTTTTAGTGCATTTTTCGTAAAAAGCTTATTTTTCAAAAAAAAAAAAAAAAAATTACTGTATACTTTGTAGTTGTGAAAGAATCAGCCTTACTATTGTTGCACACTTCTGCCAAATCTCGGCAACACTCGGTGTAATATGAAAAAAAACAGCTTCACTTTTTTTTCACATTTATAGACTAGTGCTAGGCTGATGCTAGACTAGTGCTATGCTGATTTTTTTTTTGGGCTTGATGATCCTAGGGCCAATTTCTTACCATTATAAGAAATCCTAATAAGAATTTTTCTTCGTAATTCTCAAAAATGTCAATTCATGAGCTCCAAACACTTAAAATCGTGTATTGTCATGTAGAATCTAAACTAAATTAGAACATGTCAAGAAGTGAGCTTCAAGATTAAAAGGACAAACCAAAGATAGTGAAAATAAAATGAAGATTATAAAAAAAAGTAATTTTCTATGGACTACGTAGGAACTTCTCAAAATTTCATATCGATTTGGCTTCAAAATGTTAGAAAAAATTGATTTCGAATTTTCCACATCTTAGATTCTTATACACATTATAAACATTCTTAGAGGAGACAGAGAGAGCTAGTTAAATAAAAGGCTCTAAAATGAAACATTTTTAACTTAGATTAATTGGAGTAGTGAATAAATGAATTATTGTAAAACGATGCATCGCAATGTTAAATGGTATATCAGTTGTAACACTAACCTTGTGATTATTTGTTTATTTGTAATATTTTTACATTATCAATGGGAATGTTTTGTTGTTTCAAAATACCTGATAAGACAACATTACATAAGGTCCCTGGTTTGTGAAGGCTTACCAAACATTTTTAAGTGGCTCCGCCGCTTTTTTAAAACTTAGTTTAATTTATTAGGTTAAGACCAAATTGTTGTATCCTTTTTGAGGGACACGAGGCCGGCTTGTTGAGTTTTTTTCTCAGATGCCATCCGGTTGTCCACCTTTTCTTTGGTCGCTTTTGGCATGGATCATCTGACCTTTAACCTCAATACCTTGGCTAATGGACGCCCCAGGATGAAAAACCTTTAGGATATGACCCATTTTCTTCAGATTGTCAATAATGACCTGAATATAGACAGAATATACGACAAAGAGAGTGAAAGATAAAGCATTATAGTACAAACTAAACGGTAAATGTGGTGATTTATATAACAAAACATTACACTAAAATTAAAGTGGGTGAAATATAGCACAAAAATTACAAAGTACACGGTATATATTATGAAATATACCACTAAAATTACAAAGTACACGGTATATATTGTGAAATATACCACTAAAATTACAAAGTACACGGAAAATACTGGATTTAGGCTAATGATAATTGCTGCTAAATATGCAATGTTGTATTGATGGCTTCAAACATTGGTAACACCCCCTCCCCCTCCATTAAAACTGAGGCTACTGTATGGATGAAATGTTATCTCTTACCCTGGTCAGTTTAAGGTGCCCTGACTAAAGCCCCACACTAGCCCATTAGCAGTGAGCTCTGTTTCAACGGGGGAGGGGGGGCGCATATCTAACGGGCGATATCTGTTCTTGGTCTGGGCCTTCTGTCATTTTGATGTGACCCGCGGGTTAAAAAGTCTACACACCCGTGTTCTAGTCTGAAGTAAAAATGATTTCTAATAACGCGAGAGATATAGGACATATAGAACATATCAAGTCCGAAGGAAAACTAATAATAAACATGTAGGCACTCGAGGGAGGTTTCCGGTAATAAGCTACTATAAATAGTTTTTTTTTTTAAAATGAAGTTGGGTAAATTATAAATCTCACTTTTTCAAATTTTTCTTCATATTGCACTGTTGCAGTTGCATAATCAAAGTGAAGTCTGGGCATGCTCACGGCCTGGTCTAAGTCCTTTTCAAACCATAGAAAGTGTGCTGCAATCTAGATCATATATAAAAAAAAACACATAGAACAGTACCTTTGATGACACACCTAGAGTAACGCTATTGACACAGCCAATAAAATGACGCAATTATTAAACCAACTAATAAATATAGCCCATATACTAGGTACCACAAACTGATTTTTTAAAATAGGTTTACAGCTTTTTTCAACATGAATATTGCAAGAACTCGAGAATCTAAGATGGTGGACATCAAATTTATTACTATAGCTCAAATAGTTTAAGAGATATAAATTTTTGAAAATGTGACTTTTTCATTTTTTCACAACACCTTCAAAAGTGCCATTTTTGCCAAGCGTTATCTGCAAAAGTATTTCCTGTACACCAAATCATTTACATTCAATACAAACACAAATATACATAGAATAAACTCAATTTTTTTCAAAGGTGTAAAATTATAATATCATTAAAATTTATAGCACTGAAAATGGGTTTTCATCATTTTTTAGAAAAAATAAAAAGGGAGATAAATTTTCAAAATTCGTGACATTTCAAAAAATCATAATAAAATTTGTAATCAACACACATAAGAACTAATTACATCAATCTGTAGGGTAACTTAAGCTCTATACATTCAATTAGTCATAATATCTTAAGATTATTTATGATTAATATAATAAAGGTTAGAAAGAGGTGGGGTAATAAAAAACTAAAAAATTTGTCATTTTCAAAAATTCACAAAAAAAGAACTGTTATGTATATATTCAACATTTATATATGAAAATGTAGGATATACATAGTTCTTAACTATAAAATAGTCGTTAGACCAATTACTTTTATATATACAGTACAGGGATGGATAAATCCATGCATGTAAAAAATCAATAAAAATACTTTTCATTAGGGAAAAATCCACTATTAAGTATTATTTGAAAAGTTATATTTAGTAACAATAGTAATCGTAACATTAGATGCATACATTTCAATTATATTCTAATTATTTCATAAGTCATGGAAAGCTAACAAATAATTTACGCATTTTACCACTACAGGAGCTCACCTAAATAAGTGCAACTTTCGAAATTTAAGTAATTTTACTTTTAAGTTAATGTAAGCATATACCATTTGAATGAGTTATTAATATACCATTTAATTGATCAGCAGGACCGGATTTAGACGTCATAAGGCCCTAAGCTATTTGGGATATAGAAATGTTCCCTTAACCCTACTGGGCCATCGGGGCAGATGAAGTTTAGTATTCTTCTGTTTCTATAACCTCGACATATGAAGGGATTGTGTGTTAGCACAACGCCCAGCCGCCTTTAATTCCCCAACTTAAGTCAGGTACTCATTTAAAGCCGGGTGGACTTGTGGGACGACTTTGCACCAGATAACATGTCGACAGTCGAGTATCTACACCACTCGGCCATCCATCATTTGGGATATGGGGCCCTTTATAATTCCAGAAATTAAATGGCAGTGTCAAATATTTAAATACATTTTTTGGGGGCCTCCTAAAAAAGTGGGGGTGCTAAGCTATAGCTTGTGTAGGTTATATATAAATCCTGCACTGTTGATCAGCATCATTCCCTTCTTTTTTTATTTCATCTTTCAATACTTCTCATACGACTCATAGTAATAAAGGTTTATTTCTGGAGCTTTTCAAAACACATCTGTTTTGTTTCAATTCATGCTTACTTAGAGATAATGTACTGTTTTGTTGATCATTTAGTGATTTTAACTCTAATTTCTTATTGATATAGTACTACTATTTCATCAAGGACATTTTTTCCAATTAATGACCCTACCCAGGCCCGTAGCCAGGTCAAAGTAAGCAGGGAGGCACCAATACCCAGCAAGGAGGCACCTTTACTTTTTCTATATTTTTTCCCCTTTTTCTTCTTTTTTAAGCGGGGGAGGGGGCACTCCACACCTAACCGGGGGGGGGGGGGCTCGGCCCCACAGTGCCCCCCCCTGGCTACCCGGCTGACCCTACCATTAAAAGTTTTATTTGTTTTAAATGTTTTATTATGTTTTCATCTATTTCTCTGTTATTATTTCTTTATCAAGAGTTTGAATGTCTGTTGTTTACTTAATATAATAAATAAAAAAATGAATGAAAAGTTCATTAGTTAATCTCTGTGGTTTTGAAAGAACAGACTCCTTCAGGGGACTGTGTATATTTCTCTTATTCACTCTAAAAGTTGCAAGGCTTTAAAATATATAACCCACATTCAAAATTGGTCCAAATAAGTTACATAATATACTGCTGATATGGTATTTAAACACATAAAAGTCTATTCTATGTGTTACTTAACTTGATTACCAGTTCTTTTTTTTTTTTTTTTTTTGGATTTGTGAGAACCATGTTTAATTAAAGCTAAAAGATGTTCAAACGTCAATAATACTCAAACTGAACTAATATTAATAATAAGATACTTAATAATAAAACAAACGCATGAGTGGCTAAGAAATATTTTAATAAAATAATACAGGCGTAACAGTTACATGAGTCCATGACTTGCCATTTTCCTCTTTCAAAACCAGAGTTGAAGAAGTCATGTAGGCCTATTACTAGTCTAGTAGACAAGGCAATAAAGGTATCCCTCCAACTAGCACAGAAACCTTCTATAAAGTATTGAGTTGTACACCGGCTGATAAGGATAATTATGACATTTAAAAATGGTTCTGACTTAAATAATAGTGAATTTAAGCATATACTAAACATACACAGTTATATTACAACAATAATTGAAAAAATATCCATTCAATAATAGTTATGTTAATTCGGTCGGCCAACAATCTACAATATGTTTACATTGACAACCAATTATCGACCACGTGACCTGTTATATTTGTTTAAATCTGAGACAATAAAACTATCTAACAACGGTAAAAAATATATACTAGTCAATTTTGAATATGTTATCTCTTAGAAAATATTATTATCTCTCTAAAAAAATAGCCAGAAAAAAATAGAAGTGTCCGCAAACATGAGGGGTATCGTTCAATGTACAAAAGCATCAAAATGGCCTCGAGGTTTATCATATTAAAGTTATTATAACTACAACAATAAACATTTCCAAAGAAATATAAAGCTAAAAGAGTAAGGAACAAATAATGTAACTATTTATCTACAAGTTTTTATCGTTTTTACTTACCAACTAGGTGTTTAAGTCCCAATAAAGTTCAATTCATTGTGACTGGTGTAGCGTTGCTAACTTGATTGTCGGCCATTTTCACGGTCGTGCAAGAATGGGTGAAAAATGTGTGTTATATGCTATTTCTTAGCGCTCTGCGCTTTTGGGCCATGCTTACAAATTAAGTTTTATTATAACATTTTAAAAGCAAAATGGACGGGCTTTCTAATGATACTAAAGAAAAACCTACAAAATTAAAAAATCACAAAATAATTTACTTTTTATTATGATTTTTTTATATTAAAAATATTGTTAAATATAATTTAATTAAATGTTTAGTATGGTTGTAAAGGGCATTCATTTTCGCACACACTGATATATTTGACATTACTGTAGGACGAATGGCCCAGAATCGCACGGAGATTGAAATTAGGATAGTCAAATTAGATCGCGCGTCGGCCGGTAAAAAGTGACTTCGGTGATGGTTTTCATTTTAAAAATGTAACCTTTTGTTCTAAATCTACGTAATTAAAATTTACATATTATTGTAGGGCTTACAAAATAGTTTAAAATGATATAATTGTTTATGAGATTTGATCAGTTTTAAGTAGAGAAATCATTAAGTTAAAACTATCCAAATATTGACTACAGTGACGCAAAAACACGATTTTGAGCCAGTTTGTGGTACCTACATATACCAACGCTTTTAGTACATCAATAAAATAAAGCTATTTATTGCTATTATAAAAGCGATTGCCTTTTTACAAAATATAGTTGAGCAGATGAAAACTACAGTAACAATAGTGTGCTGCTGAGAGAATGTGTACAAATCCAACATCGACTTTCTCAATATTATGCTAACGTACTTTGAAGGATCTACAACTACACTGTCTCTAGCCCCGGGCCCTAAGAGCTACAACTGCACTGTCTCTATCATTGATTTTAAAAACAAAACAAAGAAGAAAGACTAACCCAGGCAACTGTTGAGGTGATCATACTCCCTCCGGCCGCTCCAAGAATGTAAGTAACCTTTCCACGGCTGTCCACCAAGATGGCCGGACACATGGAAGAAAGTGGACGATTCCCTGACGCTACGTAATTGACAGGTGAGGAGTACATGCCACCTTTTTGTCCCGGGTGACTGAAGTCATCCATCTCGTTGTTGAAGATGATCCCAGTCTTTTTTCCCACAAGACCTGAGCCGAATCTGTTGATTAGAATAGCTAATGATAGCCTGTATAACTGGTCAGTGATCGACTGAACATACGAAGTGATCGATGATCGATTAAACATATGAATGATAGGTGATCGATTGAACATGCGAAGTGATCGTTGATCAATTGAACATATGAGGTGATCGGTGAAAGTGGGACATATGGAATATTCGGTGAATGTAATCGTCAATATAATAATTCTCACAATAGCTGTAATCCTAAACCAGAAGAAAGAATTAATTTGCAAGCTTATTATTGCAACCCTCACTGGTGAGTGCAAAGCAAGTTTAATATCAAGGGCTCTAAGAGACTATGTCTCATCTTGCAGATAAACTGAGGGTATAAGGAGCAGCAGCAGTTTTCATCATGATTGTATTGCTGAATTGCCCTGAGCAATACTGAGTCACCCCTGACGTCAAAACTATATTTGGACATGGAAGTGCTTTGACAACAGCAACTTTTTAAAATTTCAACGGAAAAACAACAAGTAATTAAATATCAATTAAATATACATTTCCAACCTGCTGTTTATAGTACTTGTGACGGAAACTGCTAAACCGTTTTTGTCCAGTACTGAAACATGAGAGGTGCAGGCACTGCGTCGCTTGACATTGGCTGATTCCTTTATAAGTTCAACAATCTGTTTGTCATTAATACTGGATCGCAGGTGGTTGGCAACATCTTCAGATATAATCTCCTCCAGTGGCTGTAAAAAATAAAAAATGTACCAGCTAAGAATTTAAGTATGGTCAATAATTAGGTTTTAATATATATATATATATATATATATATATATATATATATATATATATATAAATTAATTGTCTCCTACAAGCTACAATCAATTTGGAAAAAAGTTGCAGTGACGTAGTCTGTATGTGTATTAGGGTGGCCCAAAAAATTCAACTTCGTGCACATACCGGGGCACCCTTTTTTGTGTTCATTTTGCCTTAGGTAGTATACTGTTAAAATTTTACAACTAAATTCCAAGTAGAAGGGGATGCCCACAGGCCTCGTTGTTTTACCAGGTCAGAGATGATTATGAAGAACTTATTGAACTGACAATGATCATCTTAGGAGATCCACCAAAAACCATTCACTGGAGAGCACCAGGCCCTGTACATCATGCTAGGTGGATGGCTAAGCTGATCTATGCCATCAACATTTACATCTTCCGTTATCAGAGAGAAAATTTTCAGTCTTACATCCAAAGAAGAGAGCCAACTCAATCGATTTGTACAGTTTGGACCCTTGTTGTACACAAAGTCCTGGATTCATGCACCCTGTGCAGCGGAAGCACCTGGAGATCTTTTGCTCTGTAAGGACCTGCAGCAATATCAGTCTGTTGATCACGACATCAGTATTGCAACACAAAATTTTCTCCAGAATCACATGTGGTATCTGTCTGATGAGACTGTCAGCTTGGCATTGTTTTCCGATGAAGTGTCACCAATTGAGAAACAGAAAATAATAACAGGTTTTGGAATAGAACCTAGTGAGCGACATGTTCGAGATAATCCATTATTGCTCCAAAATTAAAGCGTCAGCATGGGTCACTTTCCCACAAATCGTTCACAGAACCTGCTTACAAAGCTACACATAGGCAACTCGTTCCTAGTTCTTCCTCCAAAACAGTGGAATGATAATATTGAATACCAGAAGAGTAAGCAGCGCATTAACGACTTGCGTGTGTTCAACGACACTGCAGAACGCGGCGTTAAACTTTTTGAGGAATTTAATAGACTGCTGACAAAAAACTAGGAAGAAAAGCAATTTATTTTGCAAGTTGTTGAAGCCAACAGAAAAGTCATCCCTACACAAACTACAAAGAAGTCTGCCTTCTGCATTTTTATTTTGTAAAAGTAAATAATTTCATGAAACCAGAAAATAGACTTCATAATTCTCGGTGAAGTCCAGATCTTGGTAGAATGCTATTGCTACTAATGTAACAACAACCTCTACTATGATGACAATAATAAAACAAGAAAATTACTCTGTTACACTCACGAACGGCTTACCTTTCCATCATTGCAGTGCTGGTGACACTCCTGGTATGCCATTTTTAGTGTCTCGATAAACCTGTGACATGTCCTGGTTCTATTCTCGACACTGTCGATGTCATTTTTAGTCAGGCCGTAGCCTATGGAGGAATCAACAATAACATGTAAAAAAAATGTAATAAAAACAAATGATAAGAATAGACGGGTGAAATAGTCATATCGCAGTGAATATTTTGATAATAATAACAAAGTGAATATTTTGATAATAATAACAGAGTGAATATTTTGATAATAGGAACATTGGGAACATTAATTGACTTTTAGTGATTTTTATCAGATATTAACAGTCTATGGATTAATTATTACTCTCCATTTGTCTTGACATTAATTTAAGCTCTTGTCGCACCCGTACGTTTTAACTAGTGGCAAAATGTCAATGACATGTATTTTGCTGGCAATCTTTTTTTTTTTGGCACCATAGTATGAGCTCCATGCCATTCAATACACAACTGAAGAGTGTATGCGTAAGTATGTGTGGGGGAACTTTCCGTTTCATTGACATAGCTTGTGTCTATAGGCACCATGAAGACTTAAACTTGGGGGACTTTCACCAGGACCTTTAAAAAATCCCAAGGCTCTCACTGAGATTCAAACCCGGGACCCTCCAGTTGTCAGTCAAACGCTCCACACCGCACGACCACCCGCGCCCTTGTGTACAAAAGATTTCGTCAAACCCATTGGCTGATGTAAGACTGGAGCACCGGGTATGCGCCCAGGGCCCCAAAAACATAGGGGGGGAGTCTCTCAAAGATCAAATTTATAGCTGCCAAAAATAACTTTATGCCCTTTTTGATGGCTTTATCTGCTTTATGGACTCACTATTTTCTTATGTTCTATGGGGGCCCCCAAACGACCATTGCCTACTTACCATCCAGAATGTTGAGTATTAATGACAACACTGGGCCGCCACCTGGAGCAGGAGGGGAGATCACTCTCGTACCACATTTAAGAGTTATTTCCACGGGTTGTTTCTCTTGTACTGTGTAACCTTGCAGATCATCACGTGTTATGATTGACCCTGTAGGATACGTTTGTTTGTTGTGTAAATAAACATTCAAGAAAAATATTATGTTCTGCTCAGATAATGAATGCATAGTCTTACAATAGATATATGATTTGAATTATATTTGAAGCTCGAAAATAAAAACTAGAGCAGTGGTTGACAAGAGGTAGCCGCCGTCGTCATGTTTAAACGAAAAGAAGTATTGAAATTAAGTTCGCATTGGTGATTTCTTTTAATTAAGAAGAAACATTGGTAGAAACATACATAAGGATATCAATTCCGTAATATAGTAGATTGCCAAAATAAACTTATCAATTTAGCGGTGTGCGCTATCAGCCAATCGACCATTATCAGCCAATCAACCATTATCAGCCAATCAACCACTATCAGCCGATCAACCACTATCAGCCAATCAACCACTATCAGCCGATCAACCACTATCAGCCGATCAACCACTATCAGCCAATCAAGTCTCTCTCCCTGCCCCCGTCTACCAAGCTTTAAGCTGATAAATAAGACTGCTGGGCATTGTGCTATCCCTTGATTTGCTGTAGTTACAGAAACATTAGTTCTATACTTCATCTGTTCCGATGGCCTCTATGGCTACAGGAAAGTAACTTTTTAATATACTTTAAACAAGGACATTAACTATCAATAATGTAATAGCTACCAGTTTAATAGACATATCGAATAACATATGCAGAAAAATTCACTGACCAATTTCTCTCAAGTCTGTCACTAAATCGTCAGTAAAGGATCCGTTGTGGAAACTGTCATCTCCATGTTCTGCAATATCTTTCAAGGTTGTTGCTAAACGAGGCATTTTAATAATCTCATTTTCTTTGTATAGACCCCCAGTTTGCTTATTGAAGAATATTTCTCTGTATGTTGGATGGTGTCAAGTATTTTAACACATACATACATTGTCATAAATATTTTATTACACATACATAACGTGATAAAATAACAATCTAATAATATAACAGCGATTTCGTTTCTGCGTTAAAATGAAAGTAAAGAGCTAATACAACAGTACGGATGGGACGGATGGCCGAGTGGCCTGGATACTCAACTGTCGACCTGAGAGTCCTGGGTTTGATCCTTTATATGGGTACCTGACTTAAGTTGGGGAAGTAAAGGCGGCTGGGCGTTGTGCTAACCACACAATCCCTTCATATGCCGAGGTTATAGAAACAGATGAATTCTACACTTCATCTGCCCAGATGTCCCCCGTTAGGGCTAAGGGAACTATACTTTTATTCCAGTTTAAAATACAATCATGAAAAAATCTGATCTACCTGAGACCAAAAATAACCCAGCCTACCGATCAAACCTAAGGGGATATAACTCTATGCATAGGTTTTGCAGGGTACAGCTAGTATCTTATATATCTAAAATCAAATATAACAACTTTACTTTACAACTATATACAGATAAGAAAGAAGAACTGTCCGACCAAGTTGCTTTTTTTTTTCTGTATATCTCATCACGAGTATTGGAAGGTCTGTAATTTCTAACTCTTCCTCTTTGGCAAATGCTACAATAGCATTGGACACAAAATATATATTTTACAGAAAGCTAATGGCTATTTAAAATATCCTCTACCGCTGACTAAAATAAAATTTTGCCACTACTGGTAATGGGTTTATAAAAGTGTAGCATCTAAATATTACTATAAATAAACAGTCACATTAAAAAGAATGATTTCCGACAATAGGCAAATAAAAAACACTGACTTCTGAAACAATTTTCTCAAAGTAAAAAAAAAAAATGCCGTATTAAAATTTAATAAAAGATTGGTTATAAAAATGTCGGTCCGGCATTAGGAAAACTAAACGTCTTTCTTCAGAGTGACCTGTCCATTAAGTAAGAATTAGGAGATGCTTGACAAAAATAATCTATATAAATAATAGCGGTGTTGGTTCTGCATGGAATCGAAAGTAAAGAATTAAAACATCAGTATTCCAGTTTAAAATCGTTAAACATAAACAATAGTAATAAAAATCATGAAAAAATCTGATCTGTCCAAAACCATAAATAACATAGACAACTGATCAAACCAAAGGAAACATAACTCTATGCAAAGGTTTTGCAGGGTACAGATAGTCCATTATTAAAACAAAATAAATTGTTGGAATTAAAAAAAAAGAACTAATGTGACGGGCTTTGGAAGTAGTGATTCAAATTGAAGGCTGGTGCGTTGATTATAAAAACTTGTAAATCAGCAGAATGCCATTCAGATTTACAATATCACAGCCACAGAGAGTCTGACTGTGAAAAAGATATCACACTACTGATGTGGGAAGAGATTATGTAGGAATGAGGTTAAAATGGTGTCATAGTTTAAGACCTGAGCACATATAATCGTGATGGATGTAACCGAAACCCATTTCAGAATTCGCTCTCTCCATCTTTTGACATTCAATATGATTCTTTTCGTTTGCAATAATTACTTTAAAAAAATATTTTCCAACAAAACTTTGGTAATCAATTTAGTTATTTACCAGACACCAGCAGTACATTTACCCCTAAATTTTATTATCTTTCCAAAATGTCATTAACGGTTTTCCCCATTTGTCTGTGAAGTATGTTATCTTTTTCTGTCATCTACGTACCTGGACCATCACCATTCCTTTCCGTAAAGGTAATATTTTTTTTTTATTTCTCTAATTCTTACTCTGGAACATTCGGATCTACAAACAATGAGTAGGTCTATATTTAAGTTTTACAGCACTACAGACGTTATTCGTTATATTAGGCCGGATAATGGAGAGTGTACTTTATTGAATAAAAAAAACCGCGTCGCCAAAGAACCAAACATTCTCGTACATGCAGATGGATAAAAATCAAGATGAAACCTTATGACAACAAGACTGTATATATATATATATATATATATATATATATATATATATATATATATAATAGTAAATAGAATTTCAAATTAAATCAATATTAAACGCAGAATGTGTGAGCCATTCAAGCAGCATACAAGCTCATCTGTTGGCTTAAGTATATAATGTTATAATGTTTTTTTTTCAATTATAAACTTGTTTGCGCTAATCCTTTGTTTGGATATGGGATTATGAACGAAGTTTATATTTCGATTCGGCGACAGGGTGGTTTGCCGCTTCAAAAAATTAATTAAACTATGAAATTGGATGTAGTGAAAGTAACACTTTTCTAGAACTAATTATTATTATTATTAAAAACAAGCAATTAAGCCTGTTCCATTCTGGACACAGGACGTGTTAGCGCATTTTCATGTTATGTAACAGTACGTTTGTTATCTTTCAGAAAATATTTGTAAATTTTGGAAATGTTTATAAATTCAATTGTGTAATGCATATATCTGAAAAAAGATATTAAAAGGACGTTTCTTTATATTTGAAAACAACATTATTTTCTCTTAAATCTAACTACAAGTGGTTTGTGGTCACTGAAATAGGACTCATAATTGAAACATTCTAAATTGTAGTCATTTAATCGTCCGAAAACTCCGTCAATTGTTGTTTTATATAAAGTACGGAAAGTAAGTCATGTTGAATAACTGTTACAAAAATAAATAATGATTACGCCCCTTTGATTAGCTTTTATTATTTATATTTAAAATATAAGCAAAACGGTACATAAAAAACTCTTATATTTTGGCCCTGAGAGGTCAAATCGCGAAATGAAAAAAGTCATTTCTTGGCAGGCCAAGACCTACACAATGATATATACATCATGGGTCTAGGACTTATGGTTGCTGAGATATGGGCGGTCCATTATTAATATAGCTTATATAGTAAAAAACGGTACTTTATAAGGCCCCTTTTACGGCCCTGAGAGGTCAGATCGCGAAATGGAAAAAAGTCATTTCTTGGCAGGCCAAGACCTACAAATTGATATATACATCATGGGTCTAGGACCTATGGTTGTTGAGATCTAGGGTGATGACGGACGGACAGACAGACAGACAGACAGACAGACAGACAGACAGACAGACAGACGAAACGGGGACAATAGAGCATTTTTTTTCAAAAATGCTCTAAAAATACTAAGGCGTAATTCATTAGAATCCATTTTTTTAAGTATCATTTAAATATCTAACAAAAATTTAAAAATTTAAATTTGTTACAGAATGCGAATGAAACTTTTATAGAGTTGTTATTACATATTGAGTGATTTAAAATTGGGCTTTTTTTTTTTGGTTTAAAATAAAATGAATTGATATTTAAAAGTAGACTCCCCCTAAAAAAATTGGGAGGGGGGGGGGAGTGTTAGGGAAGTTTTAGGTAGCAGATGAAGTCAGGGACTAGCACTACACCATGATGCATGTAGATCAAAACCCTTAATTAAGGTGATTGGAAAAAAATAGGTGTATAACTAGATTTATAATTTGAAATGTATAAGTTGGTATTTAAATAAAAGTGCTTAGAATCAAGTGTAAAGACTTATTTAGTTTTATTTTTATATTTCAATATTTACATTTTTTTTTCAACGATGCAGAGGTCGTTATACATTTTTTTTTTTGCGTTCATGCAGCTTGGTCTGTGGTATTGTCGTATTCATCTCTTTTGAGCCAATGCGCCAAATTCAGACATGGATTGGGAGATATAAAGCTCGACCGGAGCCCAATGAAATCGATCCACCGGCGAGTGATTTATGATCTTGGCGCGACACACAGGAACACTATTTCATAACATGGATGTAGATCTCAAAGAGATAGAAACAACAACAGTGGGTCTAGAGGGTTAGGGTTGGGGTGTGGGGGTGGGGGTAGAAAGGGGGCGTCATGAAGAGACAGAGGTCAAGCAAGAGAACTTTCGGAAAGTTCTAATAATTCTTGTCAGCTAAACGGGTCGAAAATAATAAATTTGTTTGATAAAACTTTATGAGGAATGAATAAAGTATTCGAGTTAGTATTTATATGGGTAGAACTGATATCAGTATTTACATAGGTAGAACTGATGTCAGTATTTATATAGGTAGAACTGATATCAGTATTTATATGGGTAGAACTGATATCAGTGCTTATATGTATATAACCAGTGTACATTTTTTAAAATAAAAATATACCGGTGCTCTTAGTTTAGTCCGTTATGACATAACGAAAAAAAAAACACCGAAAATATAATGCATTAAACAGTACAATTTGATTACGGAAAAACGATGCCGGAAAGACGTTCCGGTATGTTTCGCCAAAATAAACAGCACTGGATATAACTGATATCAGTAATTATATAGCTGGATTTAATATCAGTTCATTTTATCTCACATAAAAAAGAGCTAAGAAATGGCCATATAAGATTGGTCAAATTACGTATACACAAAAATTGGTTTGTCGGTTCAAACAATTATGATTACACGGACTTTATGAGTATCTAAGAAACAATTTTTTTTTTAAATACCGAAAAAAATGTGTAAGATGTTGTCTTAATAATTTGTTTGGCATTGAGTGACTTAGGCTTTGAATTACTCTAGAAAAAATTCAGATTAAGATACGCTGATGGTATTTAATCGTTTTAAAGTAGCTTAATCTCAGAAGATTAAGTATTGTTTCTAGTTCGGTTTAATTTAAATGCGGAGATGCCAATTAGATTACTGTCTACCTCTAAAATTTTGGTTACTGATTCCATAGACTCGGAAGAACCATTTGAACAAGATGCCTTTTTAGAACACATCGACTTATGTACAACAGATGTACATAATAATGCAATAAGTCCATTCTTTTGACTAAACCCAGACAGGTCTTAACAACTGTTTAATACTTCATGTAACGGTATCCATTGGGAAATTTACAGTAACGAAGTGGCTACGATAACATCAAGCGCCATTATATTAGGGTTAGCGGGATTACTCATTTTTTTTCGGGTACCGGAAATTATATTAGGGTTAGGAAAATGGTTAGGATTAGGGTTAGGGATAGGGATAAGGGTAGGGTTAGGAATAGGGTTAGGGTTAGGGATAGGGTTAGGGTGTGGAGCAATATCTATTGATGTAGCCCGGAAAAAAAAATACGAACTCCGTCTTGATGTTACCGTAGCCACTGCGTTACAGTAATGTTAATTTATTGGGATGTGGGTGGTGGAGTCGTTCTTGGCCTGTAAAAATTCTTCGAATATAGGTCAGCCGTTAAATTCTCGATCTGGCAGACGTTCAGTCGAATCCGGAAGCAGAATGAGGAATCCGTTGCTAGTGATCCGTCGGAGAATTACACGGTACAGGTGTGAAGTCGATGGTAACACGAAATACGTCCGTCTGTCTAATGGACACAGATTAAACAATTTACATTGTTGCAGTATTCCAGTTTAAAATAAAGTCATGTAAAAATCGGATCTGCCCGAAACCGAAAATAACCTAGCCTACCGATCAAGACTAAAGGGATATAACTCTATGCAAAGGTTTTGCAGGGTACAGCTAGTTTTACAGAAAAGTAATTCAATTTCGTGCTATTTTCCCTTTTTACTTGTGTAGCACCTAAATATTGATAATTTAAATTTATACAGAGTAAGATATTACACAAATATGGCGGCTTTCAGATAATATATTTAAATTGAAGATTGGCATTCTGTATAATTTATATTCTGTGGATGCAGCATTGAAAAACTGTTTTTTTTTTTTGGCAACATCTTTAATGTATATTTCAATCAATATTTTCTCACAAGTATCAAGTTAGTGCCAGACGAATAAAAAAAAAAGTTCCCTTAGCCCAAACAGCCATCGGGGAAGATGTAGTGTAGAATTCATCTGTTTCTATAACCTCGGCATATGAAGGGATTGTGTGGTTAGCATACAACTTAAAATCAGGTACCCATTTAAAACTGGGTGGACATGTGGACGTACACCAGGACCTGAAAAAATCCCAAGGTTCTCTCTGGACTTTAAACCCAGGACTCTACACTGCACGCCCACTCGTCCTCTTAATAAATTAGACCTGATTATAAATAAAAGAACTTCTCACATTTAGAAGAATTTTTTCTTACAATTTAAAACTTAAAAGTGGGTAAAATAAGGCACTTCCTATTAAAATACAAATAAATACCTCAGTGGTTCATTGGCCAATACATTTTCATTTTCTTCAGTCAAAGCTTTCTGTAGACCAATGGGTACAGGGAAACCTTTCTCTGCAAACTTGATGGACGGCTGGAACAGGTCTGACCAAGGTAATCTGCCATACTTCCGATGGGCGTACCAATAGCCCTTTATTTCACCTGGAACTGCTATACGGAGTGGACCTAACAGAATTATGCAATTTTCACATAAAAATGTTACATGAAGCAAGACAGAAAGCACAACTTATATGATGATGTCAGATGTTCCAATGTAAGAGGCATCTCTCAAAAGATACTCACCTTCTAACGGTTGACCTGCATCAACTCCGGCCGGTGCTGCCTCTCTGGCATCAATGAAGGTCTTGTTATCATTTGCACTGTTATATTTATACATATATATATATATATATATATATATATACGTTTTATTACCATTTGCACTGATATATATATATATATATATATATATTTATTTATGTATATATATATATATATATATATATATATATATATATATATAAATACGTTTTATTACCATTTGCACGGATACATATATAAATACGTTTATTACCATTTGCACTGATATATAAATACGTCTTATTACAATTTGCACTGATATATAAATACGTCTTATTACAATTTGCACTAATATATATATATATATATATATATATATATATATATATATATATATATCAATACGTTTTGTTAAATTTCTTAAAACAAAAACATGTAGGAAATATTGTCATAACTCTGTTACAGCCTTCAATGAGTGCATGTGATGAGTTATATGAGTTATGATGCAGTAAATTGTCATAATTCTGTTACAGCCTTCATTGAGTGCATACTCAGTATGATGCAGTGAGGACAAGTGAGAACACTGACCAGGGGTAAAAGGGATAGAAAAGCAGTGAGAGGTTGACTTTTGACACAGTTGGATGTTTTTTCAAGAAAGTAGTGTACGAAGTATGGAGGTGATAAAAATTGTTTTTTCATTAATTGGGTTTTGTTACTTTTTGTTATGCTGATATTGGAGACAATAAATATTGAAACATATCCGTGCCATTATCTTCAATGTGAATAAGTTTCAACCTAGGAGTGTCAGTTTAACCTTGCATACGAAATTAATGTACAGACACTGCATATGTAACTAGGCGACAAGTATTAAGGATACTAATTTTGGAGGCAAGTTGTGGATGCAGCAGTATTGTATGTAGCAGCTGTGAAAAGACACGACAACTTTTTGAATGCTTTTTCAGTTTGAAGTTTATTTATACAAAAGAATCATCTCCAAATTATCTTTCATTCGACTATCTTTTGTTATCATTTGACGGAAGGTTTTCATGAGAAACCTCCATAGTATCACGTGCAGAAGTCGACTCTATTTACAAGTTTAATTAGGTGTTGAGAATAGGAGTTGTTTTAGGACTTTACCTGTGCTTGAAATACACAATTTACCTGTGCTTGAAATACACAATTTACCTGTACTTGAAATACACAATTTACCTGTACTTGAAATACACAATTTACCTGTACTTGAAATACACAATTTACCTGTACTTGAAATACACAATTTACCTGTACTTGAAATACACAATTTACCTGTACTTGAAATACACAATTTACCTGTACTTTAAATACACAATTTACCTTTACTTGAAATACACAATTTACCTGTACTTGAAATACACAATTTACCTGTACTTGAAATACACAATTTACCTGTACTTGAAATACACAATTCAACTGTCGTAGATGGTCATGAAGAATCCTCCACCTATGCCCATAGATTGGGGACTGGTCAGTCCAGAACATATGAGAGTTGCTATGGCGGCGTCCACAGCATTGCCACCCATACGGAGAATGTCTCTGAAATAGGTGTGGAGAACAAAACGTGAGAGATAAAAATTTATAAACATTTACACGTCCACCATTACTAATGCACCATAACTGCCAACTTTTTTTATATAATTATCCATAAAAGTATACAATTTATAGACACATACTTTAAAAAAAAAAAAGGAAATACATGTTATGAAAATTTTATATCTAAATAAAAAGGTGAAAAAAGAACTATTATATGAAAGCATTTTCTTATATATAGATGGTTCTAAAATATCTAACACCACCAAGGATGGTTATTGAACGGATGATTGTGAGGTAAATAGCATGACTGTCGACCTGAGGGTCAAAGGTTCGATCTACGGTAAAGACCAATATATATTTAAGGTCATGATTAAAGTTCCTGTTGAGCCTGAATGGCCATTGCACTATCGGCAAAACAGATCAATCACAGACCAGATCGCAACTATTATAATTTGGCAGTCCCTGGAGTGGAATAGTCTCTATATATTAAAGATATATATATAATTTGGGAGACTTAATAGACTTACACATTACAAGGCAAGCGACGAGAGGGAATCCTCTAGGAAAAATAAACTGAGGCCAAAAAAGATACTCCTGGAGGTGCGACCTCAAAGCCAACATCACCAGGATTGGGTTCAGCTAAAAGCAGCTAGAGAGGATAGCTCAGGATAGAAGTGGCCCATTCTAGAAAACTGTTGTTAATGCCCATACTAAAGAACTGTTATAAATGGCCCATACTATGTCAGAAGTGACGGGCAGTAATAAGTATAATGTACAAGTTTATTAGTTGTCATATGGCTAACTTTTTCGCTATAATTGAAATGGAGCTGAAAGAATGCGCCATCATTTTTTTGGCACTTGTGCATGAACAAATAGGCAAAAAAAAGTTACTCAGTAACATCAATCTGACCATTGCTGTGAACTAAGTGACATCAATATTACCCTTACTGTGAACTAAGTGACATCAATCTAACCATTTGCTGTGAACTAAGTGACATCAATATTACCTTTTGCTGTGAACTAAGTGACATCAATATTACCCTTACTGTGAACTAAGTGACATCAATATTACCCTTACTGTGAACTAAGTGACATCAATATTACCCTTACTGTGAACTATGTGACATCAATATTACCCTTACTGTGAACTAAGTGACACCAATATTACCCTTACTGTGAACTATGTGACATCAATATTACCCTTACTGTGAACTAAGTGACATCAATATTACCCTTACTCTGAACTAAGTGACATCAATCTAACCATTTGCTGTGAACTAAGTGACATCAATATTACCCTTACTGTGAACTAAGTGACATCAATATTACCTTTTGCTGTGAACTAAATGACATCAATATTGCCCTTACTGTGAACTAAGTGACATCAATATTACCCTTACTGTGAACTAAGTGACATCAATATTACCCTTACTGTGAACTAAGTGGCATCAATATTACCTTTTGCTGTGAACTAAGTGACATCAATATTGCCCTTACTGTGAACTAAGTGACATCAATATTACCCTTACTGTGAACTAAGTGACATCAATATTACCCTTACTGTGAACTAAGTGGCATCAATATTACCTTTTGCTGTGAACTAAGTGACATCAATATTACCCTTACTGTGAACTAAGTGACATCAATATTACCCTTACTGTGAACTAAGTGACATCAATATTACCCTTACTGTGAACTAAGTGACATCAATATTACCCTTACTGTGAACTAAGTGACATCAATCTAACCATTTGCTGTGAACTAAGTGACATCAATATTACCTTTTGCTGTGAACTAAGTGACATCAATATTACCCTTACTGTGAACTAAGTGACATCAATATTACCCTTACTGTGAACTAAGTGACATTAATCTAACAATTTGCTGTGAACTAAGTGACATCAATATTAACTTTTTGCTGTGAACTAAGTGACATCAATATTACCCTTACTGTGAACTAAGTGACATCAATATTACCTTTTGCTGTGAACTAAAAAACATCAATCTGACCTTTGCTGTGAACTAAGGGACATCAATCTGACCTTTTGCTATGAACTAAGTGACATCAATATTACCTTTTGCTGTGAACTAAAAGACATCAATCTGACCTTTGCTGTGAACTAAGGGACATCAATCTGACCTTTTGCTATGAACTAAGTGACATCAATCTGACCTTTTGCTATGAACTAAGTGACGTCAATCTAACCATTTGCTGTGAACTAAGTGACATCAATCTAACCATTTGCTATGAACTAAAAAACATCAATCTGACCATTCTAGCACTCAACCACTCTACCATTCTACCACTCTAGCACTGCTACCACTCTGACCAATGTAATGGGACTTTAATCGAAGTCACGACGACCAGTACAACTAGTACATTTCACATTTGAATAGTACTTACCTTCCGACAGTAGATGCTAAAGATGTATCCGCTGTAATGGCTGACTCACAGAATGTCCTATAGCCATTTGGCTAAATTAAAAAAAAATGGTAGAAAGTTAATAGTGTTAAAATTGAATATTCAAAGACTTTAGACATAATGCATAGTGTTCATTTTAACAAACATCTTTCATTGATATTATTTATTTATAGGGTTTCTTTTTCTACAGTTTGACATTTCAATGCTTTCTTTAATAATATATTCAATGTTTTCATGCTTACAGTTTAACGTTACAATTATATATAAGCACTGTGTCATATTAACAAACAGGGCTGGAGTTACGATGTGAGGGTTCAATTGAATTTTTTGTCATGGTTCATACCCCCCTCCCCCTTCACTGTTGCAAACCAAATTGCACCTTACCAGTTTTACCTGTACTTAAAATTTTATAAAGTTAAATGAACAATCATCTATATAAATAATAGCGGTGTGGGTTCTGCGTTGAATCGAAAGTAAAGAATTAATACAACAGTATTCCAGTTTAAAATCGTCAAACGTAAACAATAGTAATAAAAATAAATCATTAAAAAATCGGATCTGTCCGAATCCAAAAATAACCTAACCTACTGATCAAACATAAGGGAATATAACTCTATGCAAAGGTTTTGTAGGGTACAGCTAGTACATTATATTCTAGTAGTTTTGGGTCTTACACTGGGCTCTGAACATGTTTCAATTGTTTTATAATTAATAATTAAAGATAAACAGAAGAAATTGCTTTCGGAAACACAAATTCCATAATTTCCTAAGTACGCGGCTCTCTACCGAAGGTACTCGTACCCCAAGTGGTACCGGAAAAAGGTTATGCTTGTAGTGCGCAGTAATTTTCATCTCAGACAACCAAGAGTTTAAAGAACTTACGAGTGAGGGGTACCTACCAACAAACATACTTTCATGTAATAGTTTGAGAACCGCCGTCCTAAGGCGTGTCATGGATAGCACACACCAACTCAATCATAGGGGAATAGATGACATCGATGCCCCATGGCCCCCTTTATTTGTGATGATAGTATAGATACTTTACCTTTATAACAAATCAATGAATCGATGAAATTATACAACAAGAATTATGAATTTTTATAGCCCTTTCATTAAATGTTTAAATAATTCGAAAACGAATAAATACGTTTAAATGAATTTTCTTGCACTATTTCCATATACTATGAATGCAAGATGCGTAGATTCACTGACGTGATCGATTCTTCTCTTAGATAGCTATGTGCTTGTGATAGTGACGTGATCGATTCTACTGTTAGATCGATACGTGTTTGTCATTATAAAACATGACACAGTTCCTTAAAACCTTACATTAATACACGAACTTGTGAATTTAACAATATGTTAGGTCTATATTGTTATCTCTCTATTTTATTTAAAGCATATTAAAAGCTGTTTCATTTATATTTCCTTTGAAGAAATAACGAGGGTTTAATTAGTGCCGTGTGTTTTAATGAATAGAGAGACAAAATAAAATAACAAAAATAGCGGAGTGGGTGGGGGGTGTTAAGAAATCTCTCTAATAAGTCTAAAAGTCGATCATTGAGAGATGTCTAAATATTTATTTCATTTACCTTTTGTTCATCCGAAGTGATGGCCGAGTAATGTAGATACTCGACTGTCAACCTGAGAGTTCTGGGTTCGATCATCGGTGAGGCCCATGGAATTTTTCCAAGTGAAATTTGGTGCAAAGGCGTCCCACAAGCCCACCCAGCTTTAAATGAGTACCTGACTTAAGTTGGGGAAGTTAAGGCGGCTGGGCATTGTGCTAACCACACAATCCCTTCATATGCCGAGGTTATAGAAACAGATGAATTCTACACTTCATCTACCCCTTTTGGCCCGTTAGGGCCAAGAAGGGAAACTTAACTTTACTTACAGGCTGAGACATCCTTTCTCTCTCTCTATCTTTATCTCTTTGTCTCAAAAAATAAAGAATGTTTAGGCAGAAGTTACACATTTATAGAGAACTGTTCGTGGCAGTGTGACACAAAGTGATATTATAGCAAGCAAGTGTATGCTGTATTTATAGCCCTATAGATACGCCTTTTTCTGAGAACTGTTATTTTCCACATTTATTCCCCCCCCCCCACACACACACACCCTTACTTATCTAAAATTAGTAGATGGCAATTTTTTTTTGACCACAATAAAGAAACTTACGTGTTATACAAATCAATGTTTCTTACGTCATGTGCAGCATTACAGAAATGTTTACGTTGTAATTATTGCCAGTAATTTATTATTTATTGTGCGTAGCTGTCTTGAATGTATTCCTTTGTTAGGAACATTTATTTTATGTATGAATTGACATTCAATGTTTGACTATCGATCATGTTTACATACATTTCAGGAGCACACGGAACCAAACTTGAAGTACGATATTGTTATTTATATCTCATGCAAACTGTTTTTGTGTTGAACGTGTTTCTTCATTATGAATTTTATTGATACGAGCGATATCAAACGTGGAGTGTAAATCGATTATGTTAGAGCGACTGTTATTAATTCTATAAAAGTGTTGATTGTTCTCTTATATAAAAATGCTTCTCACAGAAATAGCTATGTAAGGAGTGGCGTCTTTAAAAAATACTGTTTACTGATCAGTTTACGATTGTAACTTTTGTTTACAGTACAATATATACGCGTTTGTGATTTAACTGTAAATAGCCGAACAAATAATTGCCGAAGACTTGGTGGCTATCTAAATGTTCATAGCCATGCCAACGTCAAAACTTTGGTAATGGTAAACAAAAAAATATATAACCGGCTACGCTCCAATGATTTCAAAACATATCACATTTCATATTTTTTTGTTGACTTCTCCATTAGCTATGGTCGTATATGTATATGTACTCCTGCACTGTTGCCTTAGCTATTGTCGTATATGTCTAGGTACTCTTGTTCTGTTCCATTAGCTATGGTCGTATATGTCTAGGTACTCATGCACTGTTACATTGGCTATTGTCGTTTATGCCTAGGTACTCATGTACTGTCCCATTAGCTATTGTCGTATATGCCTAGGTACTCATGTAATGTTCCATTAGCTATTGTCGTATATGCCTAGGTACTCATGTACTGTTCCATTATTTGTAAATGGCCCGCCCACACCAGTCTGTTTATTTTGATTTTTCCCATGTTATGCAGGGTTCGCCGTATAGCTCGTATAATTCTGGGTTTTTCCTGATTTCTCTTTCGCTGTTGTCCTTTTACTCAAAGAACAACACCCCCCTCTCTCCCTATTTCAAGCAAACGCAGACATATATAACAAGTGTTACTAAGGCCTATGTATAAAGGGGGACAGATGGTCGTGCGGTAAAGATCTCGACTGTCGACCTGGGGGGGTCCATGGTTCGATCTCCGGTGTGGACCAATAGATATTTCAGGTCATTATCGGAAGTACACTATAAAAATGGTCCAATTAGTGATTTATAGGATCTAGTTGATATCATCTCATCATTACATGGACTTCACACACTTAGGCCTAAATATTCAATCCATCGCCGTCAACATTTGTCTCCAGGGGGAGAGCACTCATTTAAGAATTGTAAATTTAAGGAAACCAAATTTGGAGACTAAAATAAATTCGATAAAAAAAAAAAAAATCCGCTAGCCTAATATACTTTTTTTTTTCAGCTCACACTTACTTCAAATTTTCCTAGAAATAATTTCAACGGTTCATTGACTAGTCAGATTGTTGCCCCACTCCACCACCCCCACCCCTACTCCCACATCCCCTTAGAACGTTCGGTAAATTCAATTGGCTTATAAATATTTCTTTTATTTAAAAAAAAAAATATCGATCCAGTGGAGATCACAATGTGTCATGCGCAGTCAGCCATATATGTGTCATACGCAGTCAGCCATATATGTGTCACTCATAATGTTGTTGATGTTGTCATACTATTTCTTTTTTTTTTTGACCTCACTGGCAGGAGGGGGAGGTGTTGGCACGGTTGGGGACAAAAATAATTTTTCTCGATTTTTTTTTTATTGTCGACCTGAAAGTACCTGGTTTGATATCCCGTGATGACCAAGGAAATATTTCAGGTCATGGCTTAAGTCCCCCGCAATGTCTCCCGTGGTGCCTCCGTGGATAAGGTGGGGATGTAAGAAGGGTACCATAAAAATCATCCCATGAGTGGGTTTATAGAATCTCAGAGATTTCATCTCATAGAATCTCTGAGATTTCATCTTATAGAATCTCAGAGATTTCATCTTATAGAATCTCAGAGATTTCATCTTATAGAACCTCAGAGATTTCATCTTATAGAATCTCAGAGATTTCCTCTTATAGAATCTCAGAGATTTCATCTTATAGAATTTCAGAGATTTCATCTTATAGAATCTCAGAGATTTCCTCTTATAGAATCTCAGAGATTTCATCTTATAGAATCTCAGAGATTTCATCTTATAGAATCTCAGAGATTTCATCTTATAGAATCTCAGAGATTTCATTTTATAGAATCTCAGAGATTTCATCTTATAGAATCTCAGAGATTTCATCTTATAGAATCTCAGAGATTTCATCTTATAGAATCTCAGAGATTTCATGTTATAGAATCTCAGAGATTTCATCTTATAGAATCTCAGAGATTTCATCTTATAGAATCTCAGAGATTTCATCTTATAGAATCTCAGAGATTTCATCTTATAGAATCTCAGAGATTTCATCTTATAGAATCTCAGAGATTTCATCTTATCTCTACAGGGACTTCACACTCACTTCATCTGCCCTGATGAACATTTTTGGGGCTTGAAGGAACTTTACTTTTTCGTTCATTTTCTCCGATCTTTCTTTTTTGAAAATTTCACAACACAGAAGCAACAAGTAGAGATACAGAAAAAAAAAAAGAACAATTTCGCTGATTTAATCCTGTCAGTACAAATTCTTAAGTTACGTTTTCATGTCAAATTAGAATTAAATGTTTAAAAAAAAAACACATGTTAAGATGTCGTTTAAACTGTTTGAAAACACAGTACATGAGACAAAAATATAAAGCGAAATGAAGATATCAACATGGGAGACTGTAAGGCGCATAAACCAAAATAAACTTTAAAAACAAATATGTGTTTCTTTTACAAAGAGAGTTATAGCGGTTTATTTATCATTGTGTTTTTTAATTTTTTTTTTGACATTTTTGTGGAAACCGGACGATACGGCTGTACTTTAAATACAATTTCATGAATAGGTCAAAGGGAAAAGTTCACTAGGACTAAACAAGAATCATTGAAACTTATCTAATCGGATGATGCGTGAATAGGTGTGTTTTTCTTTGAAGATATATGGACAAAATAAAAATGAATAGTTTGGTTTTGTTACTTATAGTGCTAGTGATAACATCCTTTATCCTGCAGGTCTTATGTTTTAAAATTTAATTTTACTTGCGTACCTTGATTATATTTAGTTTGTTTGATATGAATAATCGATGTATCGATCGTTCGCTGATCAAGTCATGAAAACAACATTCAACGGTTTGATAAGAGGTATTGATTTACTGTAACATTGCTTATGCCATGCGCGCATTCAGTAATTTGTTGACTTCTGGATTTCCCGAAAAAAAAATTTCCTTCAAGGTTAGGGTTATGTATATCAAAGTTTATTTACATCATCATTTCAAAATAGTTCCCTTGTACAAATCAACATTTTTTTCGGACTTACCCCGTGAATTTAGGTCTAGATCGAAGAGAGCTCGGGGTCGGTTTTGTGCAGGACCGGTATCTGTTGTGCTGCCGATAAGGATATTGGGAAAACTCATTGAGAAATGGTTATTGGATCAATAAAAAAATAATCTGTTATTGGCATGGATGTTTTTAGGTCTCACTTGATCCCTGCAAGCATGGGCGTCGCTAGGAATTTTTCCAGGGGGGGGGGGGGGCAAATAACAACTTTATGACATTTTTTTTTAAATGTAAGGGGGTGGGGAGCAAATGCCCCCCTCCCCCCCCCATGAATACGCCCATGCCTGCAAGGAATATATCTGAAGTATACGGGAACTGTACTTACTTTCTTAGCGCGTATAAGCAAGGATAAAAAATCCTTGGGCTATGATCGAGTTTAGGTAACAGCTCAACTGTCTCCATTGGTGCCTCTGTTTGGTGCTAACGGGGGTTAAAGAAAAGTACGAAAAAAAAAAGTACTATTAGGGGTTTAAAGAATCTATGAGGTAAACATCTAATCATGTAGGGAATGTTATGAAAAATTCTAAGCAGAACCTGTGTCAACAAAAGAACATTAGCATGATAACACAGTTAAAAAGAAAGGCGGGAAACGAAAACGAGGAATGCCTCACCCTTACATTTAGGCGGCCATTTTGAATCCAATGATTTGTAAGATACATGCCCTACACCAGGGGTGGGCAAACTTTTTCTACGGATGGCCACATTGAAAACTTGATTGTTATCGGCGGGTCGCATATATATTTTGTCTCCTTCAATTACCATTTACAACGTATGAAAATATTAATTAATGATAATAACTATGTATTTTGTCATTAATTTCGCATTCACACTCGCGATATGTACATACATACGGGCCGCATAATATACTTTGAAGGGCCGCATGCGGCCCGCGGGCCGTAGTTTGCCCACCCCTGCCCTACACAATCGTATACAGATGTACTCAGCTAAATATTGTGAAATGGGAGCTGTATTTCACTGAGCCCAATATAAATATTATCTTGGCGAAACTTCGGTTCTGGGAAATGAGGTGAGATAGGAAAGAGATGGGGGAGGGAAAAGTAGTTGGGGTGGGGGGTAAGTGCGATCATTTGAGAACCAGTGATGAATTTTGGTTATGTAATATGATCAGCTAAGAGTGGGCGAAAATTTTACATGAAGTTGCAGAGTCGTGTGTATGTTAATATGTTAATATAACATGAGAGTGGAAATCTTATACACGACTGGGTGCTACTTTCGATTTTATTGACATACAATTATTAAAAGAATCGACTTATGCCGGGCAACCGAACATATATATATTGAGTTGATATATCAAGAAATAGAAAATCGTATACCTGATTCCAGCTTGCTACTGACATGTCTCTCGTTTTACATGAATATTAAAAGAATCCAGCTGAAGAAACTATTTATTGGAAGAAAAAAAAATAGACCGAATATTAAAACAATAATAATAAATGAATTTTTTTGAAATTAAGGGGAAACTATTGTCTAGTTCTTGGCTTTATTCTAATTGTGTCCCTTTTAAACAAATGATTTTAATTGACCTTTCGACCTCGTATTTTAAGAGGGACAACTCATTTTATTCTTTATGATGTTGTTTATTTTAATTATCATTATATACTTCCTTCGGGATATGTTACATTTTGAGGGAAATACGCCGAAAATTTTTATTTGTAGGTTTTCAGTTTTCTATCAGTGAAAATTCTTTCACTAACACTATTTAACTTATGGGCTGAATGGTAAATCAATATTTTTCAGATGGTTGTAGCATGTGTTATTTAAAATCGATTTAGTTTAAAATGTATGTAAAATAGTCAAATGTTCATAACCCTAACGGGCCATCGGGTTAGATGAAATGTAGAATACATCTGTTTCTATACCTCGGCATATGAAGGGATTGTGTGGTTAGCACAACGCCCAGCCGCCTTTACTTCCCCAACTTAAAGTCAGGTACCCATTTAAAGCTGGGTGGACTTGTGGGACGACATTGCACCAAATTTCACCTGGAAAGGTTCCACGGTTCTCATCGAACCCCGGACTCTCAGGTCAACACAACAGTCGAGTATCTACACCGTCCTACTAGTTTAAAATGTATCGTAACAGAAATGCCCAGAAGTGAAATAATCAGTCTTTGATCACTTTGATAATTGTATGTTGTGTTCACTTGCTATAGATTCAAAATGTTTTCTTAATATTTTGACAGTAGTGAATTAATTAATCTTCAACCACATTGAAATATAAGGTGGCGACTGTATTGTACTAAACGCATCCGGGTATAATATAACTTTATTTCACCACCTTGGAAAATAGTGCTTACTATAGGATATGTCGTTGTAATCTACTTATGTGCGAAACTGTTATAGCTTTACGGTTTAAAAAACTAAAAAATAAATGGGATATTTTATTCACTTATGTTGACCAATGACAAAGAGAAGTCACTTATTCAATGATAAATGTAAAAAACAAGATGTTAATAAGTATAATTATTTTTTACTATAACCCATTTTTAACAAAACATAGCTTCGCACTTAAAAGTGTATTTGATTTTGGTGAAACTTGAATCGGATTAAAAAATTTTAACAAGCAGTAATTATTTTACTTTTTAAAGCTAGTTGAGACTAACTATTAACTTCAAATATAGCCTAAATAAATTGATATATACAGCTAGGCTACATTGGAGGTGTGCCTGAGGAGGTTGGGAGGGGGGGGGCTCAAGCTGTTAACGTATGTCAAGGGTCAGGGGTCATAAATATTTTAGCTGTGGCTCAGGAAATGATCTATGTATAAAGTCTAAGAACAAGATTTGTTCCAGTGAGTCCTGGATTTTGTCTAATCATTATACAGATTTTAAGTAACTTCACTCTGTGGATATTATTTTATACTAGCTGTATCCTGCAAAACCTTTGCATAGAGTTATATCCCCTTAGGTTTGATCGGTAGGCTAGGTTATTTTTGGTTTCGGACAGATCCGATTTTTTCATGATTATATTTTAAACTGGAATACTGTTGTATTAATTCTTTACTTTCGATTTACAGCAGATTGGGAAGATTATAAGAGAGCGAGAAACCGCCTTCTATTTACACACATAGTTAACCATGTTTGTGACTGTATTATTGTAAAATTCCATAAAAAGTAAGTTCAAACCGAGAACACGTTTTATTATAGATAACTTGGCATATACAATAGAATCAAGATATTATGTAACAAAACAACCCATTATTATTAATACTAGTGCCACAAAAATCTGGTTGTGATACATTGATTAACGCCTCCGTCTGATTTAAATAATAGATACCATTTAGAAAAACACAACAATAACAACAATAGCACAACAACCACACACGGCCCAGAGATGGGCAAACTACGGTCCTCCATACTGTTTGGTCCGGCTCTCGCCTTTCTCATCTCAATCGCATCTCTTATATTACATTGAATGTTTTACTATTTCACTCCAGCACTCCAGCCTATCGATTTAGTTAAGAACCACTGGCGACCTGCGGCTTGAAAGTTTTGCCCACCCTTGGTATAGACTGAATATTTTTGTCAGACAAACAGAGATTTGAATAACCAGACAATACACTTTTGAACGGGAGGAGGGGGGCGTATATGAGTCGGGTCACAATGACCTGTGCTTATAGATCGGTGGTTCCCCTCCCCCCGCCACACCCACTCCCCACACACCACTTGAGAAACTGTGTCTATTGTTCCCATTTGGAGTAGAAGGTACTGTGGACACAAATAGGAAAGGGCCTTTAGTCTGTAGCCTGTACTGCGTCATCTAAACATGGAGAAAGCCAGGCGAACTAAAACGTGTTTATTTCTGAAGGAGAGAATATTAAATAAAAGAAAGAAGTCTAAAAGTAGAAAAACTGACTTTCAACATCAGGTTGGTATCTGTTTAATTAGAATCATCAATATATTGTCTGTATAGTACTAACTTACGGTGGTTATTTCAATCAATCATATATAGTCTGTATAGTACTAACTTGATTTGGCTACTCCAATCTCTAATTTCGGAATCTTAATCTGTGATGATCTGATTAAATGTAGTCTGTTGCAAGCTGTATCTAGTTTCACCGCACTTTTTTGTTTTGCAAATTTTCGAAATAGCAAGTAGAAAGATACAATTCTCTTGACACTAAAAGAGAAAATAATTTATTTAAAAAAAAAAAAGCTTTTGATAAAATGATATATATATATATATATATATATATATATATATCATTTCACATATATATATATATCATTTTACATGTATATATATCATTATATATATATCATTATATATATGTATCATTATATATATATATATATATCTTTTTATTTATATATATATATATATCATTATATATATATATATATATATATATATATATATATATATGTATATATACACACAGAGAGTGAGAGAGAGAGATAGATTAATTGATTGATGTGTGTGTGTTATAGCCAGTGTGCACTAACAAGACAAACTCCAACTTTGGCCATCGAAATAAGCTAATATACAAACTGGCATGTCAGCGCCTGACATTGGCTGGCCATCGTGCATACTGCTTAGTGTAAGAAAACAATATTAAAAGAAGATAGGCCTAAATATATTGCTAGCAGATTGAC
Source organism: Bulinus truncatus (assembly GCA_021962125.1). Lineage (NCBI taxonomy): Eukaryota > Metazoa > Mollusca > Gastropoda > Planorbidae > Bulinus > Bulinus truncatus. The sequence continues at coordinate 1,315,396 of JAGDYQ010000017.1, read as the reverse complement.
GTCTGGGCGTGGCCGACTGGCTTAACATAATGTGTTGTGGTGGTTGATAGATCATTGTTGCTTTGGCGATTTCCAGAGAAAACTTTTAATTATTTTTATTAATTATCTAATTCTCACGATACATTTTACTGTTCACATCATCATTTCAAGCTTTTTCCATTCAGACATTATCTGTGCACCGAGCTAACATGCACTTTATATGCACTTTAGCCGGCCAATGTCGCTCGCAAGTGTCAGACATTCGCATGGTAACACACACTGGTCACCATACACAAACATATTAAATATATATATATATATATATATATATATATATATATATATATATATATATGTATATGTATATGTCCTGAACGGGCGTAAGTGTTGCCGGTCAAAACTCTAAGAGAAATATTTATAGAAGTTTTCATGATACACACATAGTGCAAAGTTGGACGGATGGCCGAGTGGTGTAGATACTCGACTGTCGACCTGAGAACCCTGGGCTCGATCCTCGGTGTTAGCCCTGGGAATAATTTTTCCAGGTTAAATTTTTTTCAAAGTCTTCCCACAAGTCCACTCAGCTTTCAATGGGTGCCTGACTTAAGTTGGGGAAGTAAAGGCGGCTGGGCGTTGTGCTAACCACACAATCCCTTCATATGGCGAGGTTATTAGACAAATGAATTCTACACTTCATCTGCCCCGAAAGCACGTCCAAACAAACAAAAATGTATACATTTGTATAAATAATAAGGCTAACAACATAAACTATATACGCATAAATAAATGTTATATATATATATATATCACAAGACAAATTGATATATATTTTTTAAATCGATGATTTTTTTAATCTACAGGAAGTAGATGTCAACACTTGCTCTAATGACCCTGAACATAACCATCCCTACGAAGACAACATCAATATTCTCCACGTCATGGCTGATGTTTTCTCTACAGCTGTGAATCTTTGTAAATATTTTTTTATGGATAAATATGACGACGAAACACCGTACGATGCACCTTATGAAAATCTAAGATGGAGATTTTCTGAATTGATAGAAACTATACATAATCTCGCCTATAAAGTTCATTGCGCTGATAAAACGCCACCATGGGGTACAATCGTGGAAGATAGGCAAGTTGTGCGCTCACAGATGGAAGGCGGTCTAAAACCAGAATGCGGGAATTACATTGACCTCGCTCATTATCTGGTGTATGTGGCTAAACGAAACATTGCCAGAAGTAATAACTTGAAGGAAAAACAGATTCATCTCAAGAAACTCAAGTTATTTGAAGCTCTTTGTAAAGTTCAAGAGATCAAAGTAATATACCCCGCATATTTCTAATGAAAAATGTATTGACAGCAGCTAAATAACAAATAAACTGGTCAAGTAATATATTACCAGCCATACAAAATAAAATAAATGATTCAACCATCTATCGAAAGCATTGAAATCTTTATGGAAAAATATAACATCAGATTGTTTATCATGGGGTAAAAAAAAAATATTAAAAAATACTCACAAATGACAGTCAAATTTTAACAAATAAACCGTTGACATCTTTTGCTTTTCATATATTAGTATTGATTGAGAGATTGTTATCCATTTTAGTAATGTTGCATTAGTTATTTTAAGAAAACCAAAATGAAGTAATTTTTTAATTGACCTTAATATACGGCTTTTTGTAAAGCACAAAGTTATTTTTATTGATTTTTTTTTTTTTACTAACATTATTTTGAATTTCAAGCAAAGATTGTAGTAGTAGACGAAAAACAAAGTTGTAACAAATAATGTTATCGAAAATCTTAATTGTTTTATCAATCTTATAACATAACTCTCCATGTGTCATATGTAATGACTTGTGCAGAGATATATGTAGTGACAAGTAAAGATATATGTAGTGACATGTAGAGGTATATATAGTGACATGTAGAGGTATATGTAGTGACATGTAGAGGTATATGTAGTGACATGTAGAGGTATATGTAGTGACAAGTAAAGATATATGTAGTGACATATGTAGTGACATTTGATTTAAGTAAGCGGAGTGTAAATAAAACATTCACAGAATATCTGGCTTTACTACAACCACATACAATGAAGTCACCTATATTCGAGGCATAAGAAACTTAGCATAATATCTATTGATTAATTTGAAGTACACTAAAATGCATCATCTGGAGAAAAAATAAATCACAAATATATAAATAAAGTAATGATTACTTCATATTTATCTGCAAATATTTGTTAGAAATTTGTGAGAAATTTATTGAATCATAGTTCATAGTTGATACCTTGTTCCAAGGTGTCTATCAAAATTACTGAATCTACTAGCTGGGTAGACCTCCGGTGAGGACCAGCGGATATTTCAGGTCTTGGCTAAAGTCCTCGCTATATCTCCCGTGGTGCCTCCATGGCCATTGCACTATCGTCTTTGGTGGGGATGAAAGAAGGGCATCATAAAAACCGCCCCATTAGTGGTCTATAGGATCTAAGAGGTGTCATGTCATCCTTACAAGGGACTTCACACACACACACACCAGCTGGGTAGAAAATTAAGAGCGAGATAAGCAACGCCGATATATTTATTGATACTCTGTTATATACGACCATCTTGACCTTGGAATGAGCGAAATGTCAGTCGATATTACAGAGCATGTCTGTCAACACATAGAATATCAATAGGCGTGTTCCTATGTTGTTTGTTTTACCTAAATAACGGATTGGCCTACAACTACTGTGGTTGTTATGTTGTTTGTTTTACCTAAATAATGGATTGGCCTACAACTACTGTGGTTGTTATGTTGTTTGTTTTAACTAAATAGTGGATTGGCCTACAGCTACTGTGGCTGTTACGCTGTTTGTTTTAAACTAAATAATGGATTGGCCTACAGCTACTGTGGTTGTTACGCTGTTTGTTTTAAACTAAATAATGGATTAGCCTACAGCTACTGTGGTTGTTACGCTGTTTGTTTTAACTAAATAATGGATTGGCCTAGTTAGGCGAAAAAAGATGTGTTTATACCTGAAGGAAAGGAAACTAAATAAGATGAAGAAATTTGAGAGAAAAAAGAGCGTTTACAACCAGGTAAGTGTAGGATAAGTTGGAAGTATCTTTATAGTATCCTGATTATTACAGTAGCAGCTCACCGAGTCTTCATAGTATCATGACTATTAAAGTAGCAACTCACCGAGTCTTTATGGTATCATGACTATTAAAGTAGCAACTCACCGAGTCTTTATGGTATCATGACTATTAAAGTAGCAACTCACCGAGTCTTTATGGTATCATGACTGTTAAAGTAGCAACTCACCGAGTCTTTATGGTATCATGACTATTAAAGTAGCAACTCACCGAGTCTTTATGGTATCATGACTGTTAAAGTAGCAACTCACCGAGTCTTTATGGTATCATGACTGTTAAAGTAGCAACTCACCGAGTCTTTATGGTATCATGACTGTTAAAGTAGCAACTCACCGAGTCTTTATGATATCATGACTGTTAAAGTAGCAACTCACTGAGTCTTTATAGTAATTTGGTGTAGAGTGTTAATATTCACAGTAGTAAGTCATTGCAGTTGACTCAATTTATTGACATAACATTAATATTTAAATTGAATGGTTTTTGACAATACATAACCTCTGACCTTTGGTTTAGATTGGGGGGGGGCGCAAATATAGCTAGCTACGGCTCTGTTTGCGACATAAGATTTTGGCAATGCCCAAAATAATGGAATGTAGGCCTACTAAGATGAATGTAGACTTGCCCCACACAGAAGTTGTCTGTTTTAGTACTATAATTTATTTAAGAAATATAAATAATGTTTTGGAGCTTACGTGAGGATACATACATAAACACACACACACACACATAAATACGCCTTTAAATTTATAAAACATAGAGACTATTTATCTTTTAAATGTCTGAATTTATTTATAGGGAGAAAATGTTAACACTTGCTCTAACGATCCTGATATTTGCCATCCATACGAGGACAATATCAACTTAGTCAATGTCATGGCTGACATACTCTTAACAGCTAAAGATCTTCACCAGTGCACATTTTGGCACTGGGATGAGGTATACACTCTTGCACTGCCCCATCAACCCAATGAAGTCCAATATCGAAGATATTCAAACTCGTCCAGTAATTTAATAATCCTCACCAGTGAAGTCTATTACGCAGACAAAAGACGGGCATGGTGCACCGCTGATGAACACTACGAAACAATTTTCTCTAAAATGGGAGGTAATCTAAGTCGGAACGTTCCCGACTGTGGCAACTATATTAACCACGCCCATGACCTGTATGAAACAGCCGAACGATCCGTTGCCAACTGTGAAAATAAAAGGGAGAAACAGGTTCACCTCCAGAAACTCAAATTATTTCAAGCTCTTGTTAATTGCAAGAGATAAAGAGATTTCCTTGGAATTTTAAGAAAGTATAAATGTAACTTTCGCCAGCAGTAAATACTAGATGAACAATCAATGTCTTAACATACGTTAATTGAACAATCTTATAAAGGCTGTAAAAGCAAAACTTAGTATAAATAGTACCGCAATGAAAAAAAAAGTATATTGCATTCTTTGTTAAGCTTTGTTTAGTTTGTTCCTCAGTGAGTTTGTATGTTTGTGAATGAATTGTATGTTTGTGGATGGATTGTGCCTTTCACTCTTGTTACTAATTTTTACCTGATTCTGCTAAGTTAGTAACATTTGAATGTGAACCGGTGTTTATTATTAACGAGAACACACTCTATTTATATCTTCTTCATAAAAGCTTAATGTTTCCTCGTTTTTTTTTATAATGTCTGTAAACTGTTTATTTAATATCACTGTAATGATAATTAAAGAAGTACTCCTAAGCGACCTATGTTAAATACGTGTCTTAATATTTGTGTGATCAACTAGGCACACGCTAGATATCGTTATCATTTTGGTTAAACACATTTCTACAATACGAGTTTACCTGACATTGAGTAAACATAAAGCTAAACTGAAAGTTGAGCTAACATTACTAATACCATTGTTTTATCCATAAATTATATAAACTAAATTAGAATGATGTGTAAAAAAAAGGAAACTTATTACAACAAGATTAACTTTATTGATGACACTAAAAAAAATGAAAGATACATTTTTTTAACAATCATTGGGCAAACCTGACTTTACATGTATTTAATATAATTTTTAGGATGTTTTTGTAATTAGTGTGGTGAGAAATTTAAAGAAGAGACATGAACTATTTCGAAACTATTTATATTTCTTTAAGTGCCGATATGAAGGGAAAAATAAACTTAATAAAAGATGCGACAGAATAAAAATATTTGTGTGCGGAAGACTGGGATGGTTAAACGGGGGCGTGGCGGGAAAAAAAGCTTTGAATCTATTTACACTGATAGGTAGTGGGTACAATCAAAGAGTTCCAGCAAACGTGTCCACACTATCGAGATAGAATGTGGTCTTACATTCATTGTCAACAGATTAGACCACTGAGATGGGCTTTCTACCACTATTTAAAATAGTTGCCTAATAGTGTAAAAAAAAAAAAAATAAAGATATATGTAACCCCTAAGGGCTCATTGTGGCAGATTTCAGGTATCAGCTGTTTCAGTGACCACTTGCCTCTGCTCCCTCTTGCTGAAGACGGATGGTCTTGCGATAAAGCTTGAGGGTCCCTGGTTCGATCCCCCTTGAGGATCGGTATAAATATCAGGTTATGGTGAAAGTCCCCCCCCCCCGCTCTATCTCCCGTGGTGCCTACATGGGGATAGCATAATCGGTGATCACAGTGTAACATTAGTGGTTTATAGGAACTAAGAGATTTCATCTCACCCTTGTAGTGCCTTAACAAAATACACCACAAGACCTTGATGCGACTGTTAATTTTCGAGAATATTGCTACAATTTGTGTATATTTACTTTTGTAGATTTTGATTAAAGTATCATATCCCTATTTAGTTTTTTTTTTTTTTTTTTCAAATGTAAAATATTTTCTTATCAAACGAATTACAAATCTCAAATAAATATGTTCATATTGAGTAAAAGCACTCGGTCTCGCCTAGTGGTCGATCAGTTTGCAATAAATTTATCTTGCATTCACTGATTTAGACTTTCAACAAATTTGTGATTGATTTAATCTCTATTTTATACGAAACTGTCCACAACATCACTGTAACCTTTGACCGGCGTACAAAGCCAGAAAGCAAATTGGATTTGTATTTCTTACACCTGGTTTAACATCCACCTGAAGTTTGGCTTGTCGTCTGTTGTCTTTGTGTAGCAATAATAGTCAAACGTTTACCGTGGGACATTCCCTCAAGCGTCCTATATATAGAATGTCTAGTAAAGTAGGTCACCTAGGTGTCAGGTAGAACATTTTCAGAAACTATATATTTGACAAAGGTGATAAATGAAAAGTGTAATTACAATATCAATATCTTGTTAAGTTGCACCTTTACACCCACATTTTGTTCTCCATGTTTATTTTTCGTTGAACACAAAAACAACGCTAACAATACTTTTAGTGTACTGTGGTGGCTACACAAAAGTCAACAACACTCATTAGGTACATTTGTGTTTATTCTAGTATTAACAGAATTCACAGTACACCATAGATAACACAGATAATATAGATAACCAAAGATAATACAGATAAAATAGGATAACAAACAACAATTGAAATTAATGTTTAAATTATTTTAAAATTGTAAAGACAAAGACATCTCTAAACACAACAATCTTTGATTTTTTTTCATTGAATATAGGGAGCCTTAAATCAATTTTTATGAGAATATTTAATTAGTTTCATAACATTGACCAATGGTATAAAATGCGTAGCACCGAAAATGGTGACGGAAAGAAAGCCTAACAAATTGGGTGAATCTTCTTTCCAAAGCAATCATCTTTCAAACATATATTTTAATTGTAATACTGCTGGCAATCTTTTTATGATTGAATGAATTATGGAAACAAATTTCTTAAGGCTAATAAACTAGCTGTCCCTCGCAAAACCTTTGTAACAACTATATATTCGCAATTTAATTGTGTAAAAATTGTATCAAATAAAGTAAAATGAACATATGTTATTAAAATTTCAAATTCCCCCTAAAATTTGGTTTGTTTAGTTTTAAAAACATTTTGAATCCCTTGCTCCTCATCATTGCACCAAAATTTCACAAAGAATGATCGTATTTTCTTTTGCACGAATATGTTGCGTCATTTTGTTATTAATGTTGGCAAAAGATTATAATATAATAATAGCGATTTGGGCGCTGCGTTAAATCGAAAGTAAAGAATTAATACAACAGTATTCCAGTTTAAAATACAATCATGAAAAAAAAAATCGGATCTGCCCGAAACCAAAAAATATCCTCGCCTGCCGATCAAGCCTAAGGGGATATAACTCTATGCAAATGTTTTGCAGGGTACAGCTAGTATTCAATACTTTCTGAATCGTTCACTAAGACCTACAAACAGTTTGAGTCTCTTGTGTTTAACCTGCTTCGCCCATTTGTTTCTGTTTTTGGAAATAGGTCGTTCGGTCGTTTCAACCATTTGATGAGCGCAGTCAATGTATTTTCCAAATTTCATATATTTTCTAATGTTCTCGCCTTCAGTCTGTGATAGCGGTGTTTGGACACATTCAGGTTTCGGGCACGGTGCTTGTATTTTAACAGCGTTGTAGACCTCCACAATTAATGCTTTCAAAATATGAGTCAAATTATGAAATTTTCTACGTTGGCTGTTATTAGATGGATGTGCCGCCAAATTATTTATCTCAACCCAGTGCCTGAAGGTATTTTTCCAAAGATAAACAGATGCAGAGAGAACATCAGCCATGACCCGGATGAGGTTGATTTTGTCCTGGTAAAGATGACGAATTTCAGGATCATCAGAGTAAGCGTTGTCATTTTCAACCTAAAATAAAATAATCATCTAAATTTTAATTATAAATAGTAACGTAAACTTTGAAAAATGTATCTACACTCGGTTCTAAATGAGCGGTTTTCTTGTGGATGAGGAACGTTTATAAAAGTCTTACGATTTCGGAACTTTCTAAATGAGCGGTTTTCTTGTGGATGAGGAAAGATTATAAAAGTCTTACGATTTCGGAACTTTCTAAATGAGCGGTTTTCTTGTGGATGAGAAACGTTTATAAAAGTCTTACGATTTCAAAACTTTCATATTTCTGCAAGGTTGTAAGGGCCCTGGCACAATGATTTGATGATGGAGGAGGAATGACAATGTTATTAAAACCAATTCATTTTATTATACTTGGATTGTTGTTAAGATTTATTGTATTAATGTGTTCACAGTGGTATATTCAAAGTTGAAGAACTGTTTGATTTGATATTAACTATACCTTACTTTATAAACCGGACGTAAATACCCACAAGCAATAAAAAAAAGTCTTAATGTTACCACAAGCCTCAATGTTACCACAAGCCTCAATGTTACATCAAGGCTCAATGTTACCACAAGCCTCTATGTTACATTAAGCCTCAATGTTGCATCAAGCCTCAATGTTGCATCAAGCCTCAATGTTGCATCAAGCCTCAATGTTACCACAAGCCTCAATGGTGCATCAAGCCTCAAAGTTACCACAAGCCTGAATGCTACAACAAGCCTCAATGTTACATCAAGCCTCAATGTTACCACAAGCCTCTATGTTACATTAAGCCTCAATGTTGCACCAAGCCTCAATGTTACCACAAGCCTCAATGTTACCACAAGCCTCAATGTTACCACAAGCCTCAATGTTACATCAAGCCTCAATGTTACCACAAGCCTCAATGTTACATCAAGCCTCAATGTTACATCAAGCCTCAATGTTACCACAAGCCTCTATTTGACATCAAGTCTCAATGTTTCCACAAGCCTCTATGTTACATCAAGCCTCAATGTTACCACAATCCTCTATTTTACATCAAGCCTCAATGTTACCACAATCCTCAATGTTACATCAAACCTCAATGTTACATCAAGCCTATATGCTACATCGAGCCTCAATGTTACCACAATCCTCTATTTTACATCAAGCCTCAATGTTACCACAATCCTCAATGTTACATCAAACCTCAATGTTACATCAAGCCTACATGTTACATCAAGCCTCAATGTTACCACAAGCCTCTATTTTACATGAAGCCTCAATGTTACCACAAGCCTCAATGTTACATCAAGCCTCAATGTTACCTGAAGACTCAGTGTTACCTCAAACCTCAATGTTAGGACATATTTATTTGAAACATAAAAACATTAAAAACCTTATTAATGTTAACTTTTGTGCCATACGGAAAATGCCAATATTGTCATTATTACAATCACAAGAACTTGAAATAAATTTGCTAGTTTAAAAGACAATTTCATTAGATAATTAATAGTTTACAGCCGAAATTAGCTAGATCTTTGAAAACTAAAATTATTTCTATTTAAATGATTCACGAACCCAAATTGAGTTTTAAAAAAAAGATTAAAAGATTATAAATGTGACATAAATGACTGCGGCAACTACAATGAGTATAATTCTTTGTGAATGATTAAATTAAACAGACACTTACCTGGTGATGAATGTGTGTTTCTCTACTTTTAGTTTTGTTTCTTGTATTAAGATTCCTTTCCTTCAGATATAAGCACGTCTTATTTCGTCTGACCCTCTCCATGATTCTTTCACACAGTACATGCAATAAACTCGGGTATGTGGTGGAGCTGTGTTCTAACTAAGGTAGACTTTCTACCTAAATCTCCGCCCACTCCTTAAGGTCACTTTTTTTCTCCGCTGGGGTAGGGGCTTACATTTGGTAGCACGACATGTCAGCACAGCCAATGTTTCCAAAAATATAAAATATATCAATTTAATTGGTAATCTTTTTTTTTTGTGTGTGTACTATGTTCCCTGTATTCAATGGAACCCGCCTCCAGTCTTCTTCTTGACCTAATTATCGCATTTTACTTTGTACTTTATTGTGTCGATCACGTGACAGGATTAGGTGATAAGTCTTCCGGAGAAATCTGTATTAAAATTGTATGAACCTGACCAAACCTCTTTTTTTCTTTTATCTGTGTGTAACAATAGTCAAGGTTGGACACTCCCTGAAACACCTGGTCAAGTCTGTCACCCAGGTGTTGGTGTTTAGATATTTAGGCATTTGACATCTGTGGTTAGACTAACTATTAGTGCAGATGACCAAGGATAACACAAAAATAATTACAGTCTTTTTATTATGTATCAAAACAAATACTTCAATATTGCAAAAAAAAAAATAAACTATTTTTAAACATGAGATTTATCTTAAATTTTTTTAAAATTTCGTTATCGGCTAGTGTACTTTTATAATTTTTTATATATTTTACATGAATTGTTTTCTCCGTTTAGTTTTTAATACTGTGTCAATGAATATGAACGGAATCTAATTTTAATATGTTTAATATTATGTCAATGGCTCTGAACGGAATCTCATTTTAATTTCTTGATATTTACTATGAGCTTGTGAGAACTGGAGTAAGTTGAGAAGTAAACTGCTTCTCCCGTTTTGTATTTACTGTTGGCGAGTGATCGATTGACCATTTCAACAAGATGATGAAGAAGTCAGTGCAATTTACAACTTATAATATATCAGAGAAGAGCATTATGACCCTGCAGGTGAAGAATAAGCAGTACTTTTGTTGATTTGCAAGAGATCTCAAATGAAATAGTAATAACACACATACACAACATGTAAATATGTATATACCATGAACGACTCTGATGATAACGATTTAATGAAATGAAACCATAATTTTTCTTCTCAGAAAACATGCACATTAATACACTCTTCAGGGTGCGAAAGAATAATTAACATAACTATCAAATAGGCTTAGTAAACTATACGCATACACATTAAGCTTTCTGGCTTAAAATATCATATGACCTAGATTAAATATCTTATGACCAACATCAGATATTATATGACCTACATTAAATATCATATGACCTATATTAGATATCATTTGACCTACATAAGATATATTTTGACCTACGTAAGACATCTAGCGACCACATATAAATCATCCCAAGTCCTAAATAACACATCACTTGAATATTATCAACTCATAAATGCGATTGCTGGAGCAAAACGTCTACTTGTGTTTGATTGGCCCTGGGACGGGGGTCTCCATACAGGATGTACCGGAACACCTGCATCACCGTGGAGTTGCCAGTTTGAATCTCCTGCAATGTACGTGGGAGTTTGCCGTGCTCCGTCCAAATGTGCATGGCGTAGTTCTGTCCCCAATCGAAGTGGACACTCTCGTTCATCAGCAGAGGCAGCTCCCAGAACTGTGGTCGGTACAGGAGGTCAGTTATTAAGTTCACCCGCCGAGTATTGTTGAAATAAAGGGCCATTGATATCTGAGGGGGGAAAAAAGCAATGTGGGAAAACTATGATATCACGTTTAAAAATTATTACACAAATACTAGCTGTACCCTGCAAAACCTTTGCATAGAGTTATATCACCTTAGGCTTGATCGGTAGGCTAGGTTATTTGTGGGTTTCGGGCAAATCCGATTTTTTAATGAATGTATAATAACTGGAATACTGTTGAATTATATACTTTCGATTTAACGCAGAAACCAAAATCGCTATTATTTATGTAGATACATGTTTTTGGGGCCGCAGTCAGGCATTCTTGGGCCCTCAGAAAACTATGTCCATAGGTGTGTGTGTGTCTCTGTAAAGTCCCTGTAAGGATGAGATGAAATATCTTAGATACTGTAAACCATAATGGGACGGTGCCTATCTAGCAAAGCCGATAGTGCAATGGCCATGTAGGCACCACGGGAGATATAGTGGGGGGGGGGACTTAAGCCATGACCTGACATATCTATTGGTCCTCGCCGGAGATCAATCCAGGGACCCTCGGGTCGACAGTCGAGCGCTGTACCACACGACAATCGGTCCCCCCTATGCGACTAGGTAGCACTCTTTACCCTCCACCCCCCCCCCACATATTTAGTAGCAAATAAATTCATTTTTGCAAGCTATGGTTTCCCCCCCCCCCACACCCCATAAAGCTTTGGGACCCCGAAAATTGTTAACATTAATAGCCCCAACAAAAGGCATAAATGTGCACTAAGTATAATTGAATCCAAGAATATAGTTTCGTACCTGGATTTACTAAAACCAAAAATCAGATAGCACATAGTCAGGGGCGAATTAAGGCTAATACTTGTAATAACAAAAAGTGACTGATCTCGCAAGAGTAACGATAAGACTTATCTCCCTTGAAATGTGATATGTAGCCCTGCCACATTTCAATGCCACGAACTGACGTAATATATATCCCTGCTGAGCTTGATGGCCGGAAACTTTCACCAGGATAAAAAAACGGGGTATATCTGTGGGCATCGAACCCGAGAAAATCAGGCCAAAAGACGCCCAGTCTAGAATGCACGACAAACCGTGATTGATGTAAGGTATTAACAACATCATGGCCATATCTAACAAAAAAAAATGTGGTTTTTTAACAGTTGCCAACTTAAAAAGTAAACTATCCATGAAAAAAATCTCACGAATCCATCCCAAGAGTTTCATTTGGTCCTAGCTATATAATATTTTACAATAACATTATATAACAATGTAATAAGCTGTTCCCTTTAAATGTTAAATTTAATGAATGTGTACTAAGTCGGATATATTAACCGATATCACAACAATACGAACTAATCCACATTAAAATAAATCACTTACGGAATGAAAAGAGGGATTTATACCCATTCAGGCCCCGTACATAAATATTATTGTTGACGACTTTGAAAAGTATTAAAGGGGAAGGAAATACTAATACGAATTTGAAGTTAGTGTTTTACGCGGCCCTTCTGAATTCTGGTCTCAGGGCATGCTCCCGGTAACCTACCCCCTCCCCGAGATCAAAATCTGCCCCTGTTAAAACGTTTGAGACTACTTTGACATATTTACTAGCTGTACCCTGCAAAACCTTTGCATAGAGTTATATCCCCTTAGGCTTGATCGGTAGGCTAGGTTATTTTTTGGTTTCGGGGAGATCCGATTTTTTTCATGGTTGTATTTTAAACTGGAATACTGTTGTATTCATTCTTTACTTTCGATTTAACGCACACTGGAAATGAGTATTATTATATATGATGATATATCTACCGCCATTGAGTTGTGGCCCCAATGATCGTTTCTGAAGTCTCTGTAGCCAAGGTACCAGTCGCGGATGAAATCGTTTCGTCTCTTGGAGGCTATGAACGCATTTCCCATTCCTGTGGCATTGTTCAGCATGCCCAGTGACAGGTTGTGTACTGGAAACAAATACAACAAGTATTTAAAAAAAACAGGTTAATACTGGATGCTCAGAATAGTGTACACTCAGCTATCCGGTCTTATGTATTATAAAAGGACACGGGATAATACAAAAAAGCCGAATAAACTGAAGTTCAATAAATAGCGTTTACCTTTTAAAAACAAATATGTTTATATTCCCAGAATTCTCATGCATTCATTATTTTTAAAGGTCACGAGCAAGTGAGGTCATTTCCATGGAAACTTTACATGTGGTGATATGACAAATACATTTCCGTTGACTCCTATTTAAAATAGTTCCCGCAACTTTTACATTTTAAAATATTGTTTTTCGCTGCCCTCGATGGTGCACTATAAATAGGAAATGTCCGTTTACCAGCGCACCGTATAATTTACGTATTGAATTATATTGTTGTAGAAATTTTTATAAAATTCAATGCCTACCAAACATTGTTGTTTACATAAATATTATTTTGTAAAATTTTGATTAATAGTTATTAGTTTAACTCTTCCGTGACCTATCTTTTTTTTGCCTTTTTTTTTTACTATCAGTGGGCTGCTCTTTTCAATGAAGTTTTTGTTCGTTTAAAACTTTTTAAAATACCCCTTATCATGCATCAACTCATTTAGACATGCACAAAACATTTAAAATGTGCCACTTTTGTTGACGTACCTATTAAAAAAATTTTGCAGAAAAAAATTTTTTTTTTTTAAATTTACAAACAAACATCAAACATCAAGAAGAAAAAAAAATCTTTTTGAGATATAGGCCTACTGTTAATTTTATTCTTATATTAAACCTCAGTCAAAATTACATATTACAACACTAAATTCAATGAAATCTATCAATAAATAAAATAGTTATGTCATTTTATATAAAACACACACACATTCATTTTATGAGCCAAAATTATCAGATAACCAGAGGTCGTCGAGAACTTCACATACCTTGGGTCCACCATCTTTAGCTCGCTATCCATAGACCCGGAGATCAACTGCAGAATCGCTAGGGCAGTCACAGTCATGGCGTGACTAAATCAACGTGTGTGGAATAACCCCAGCCTCATTGAGAATACCAGAATGCGCGTCCACCAGGCCTGCATTCTCAGTACACTCCTCTTTGGATGCGAGACGTGGACTACTTACGCGAGGCACGAAAGGAAACTAAACAACTTCCACATCAGGTGCCTGCGGCATATAATGCAGATCAAGTGGCAGGACAAGATCCCCAACACTGGGGTGCTGGAGAGGGCCAACAGAGCAGCTTGTTTGCAGTTCTTAGCGAGAGACGCCTCAGATGGCTAGGCCATGTCAAGAGAATGGACGCAGGTTGCATCCCGAAGGACCTACTATATGGCGAGCTACTTACAGGCCAGAGGAAAACAGGGCGCCCTAATATGCGCTTCAAAGATACCTGCAAAAAGGAAATGAAACCGTGTTCCATAGACCCCAATTCTTGGGAGTATCAAGCAGCTGGCCGCCAGTCCTGGAGGCTCGCTGTCCGGTAGGGTTCAGAGGCCTAGCGACACGAAAATGCCGCCCTGAAAAGATCAAGGCGGAAACAGCTACAACAACAGCTACAACAACAGCTACAACAACATCTACAACAATAGTTACAACAACAGCTACAACAACAGCTACAACAATAGCTACAACAACAGCTACAACAACAGCTACAACAACAGCTACTACAACCATCTATATTCAAGTGCGACAAGTGCGGCAGGGATTGCCACTCACGAGTCGGACTGCACAGCCATTCTCGGCGGAGCTTGTAGACTCAAATTAGCTACATCATCGTCTCTCGAGACGGACGGGTGCCGACGACGACTTTGAGGTGATTCGTAGAGATGTAATCAGGTGGCTGAGCGCCCCGGGCGCCTCTGTAACGTGTCGTTATGAAAACAGTCTTCACATCAATTACGTAAATGAAACTGACTGCATAAACGTTTAAGTGTCACAAAAGACGAAACAAAATGTGTCTTATTGTTGCTTTGCCATGGGTAGGTAATTAAATAGATTACTACATTAGATAATTTGTAAGGACGATTACAAATCAATTATTCTGTATTTCTGTTAAAAACAATTATTCTGTATTTCTGTTAAAAATCAATTATTCTGATTTCTGTTAAAAATCAATCAATTTATATTTCTGTTAAATATCAATTATTCTGTACTTCTTTTCAAAATCAATTAAAGTTTTACATATAAAAGGACTAACCATGACAGAGTTTGCAGACGGTATAAATGAAATTTTACATATATATAAGAACTAACCATGACAGAGCTTGCAGACGGTATAAATATCACAGTAAGCGGCAGGCCCGTAGCCAGAAGGGGGCTAGGGGGGCTGAGCCCCCCCCCCCGTTCATGACCTGAGCCCCCCCCCCCCGTGCATGATTTGAGCTTTTTGACAAAATTTTGTTCAATAAATCAATAATAAAAACTTAAAAATTTATATTTTCGCAATTATTTAGGCTACTTTACTTACATATATAGCTTATCTAATTTTTGGGCATATAAGACTGAATCTTATTGAAGTTCACTTCTGGGTATTTTGGGCAGCATTGGCATTTGGGGCTTCAACAGCCGTATGTGAGAACAGTTTCTCAACCCTCACACGAATGCTCACCCCATATCGCAGATTAATGTTACAAAAGCGTCTAAGCAATCTTTCCTGCTTGCATTTGAAAAAGATTTAACAGACAATCTGAATGCTGAAGCATTTTTAGGTGAATTCAGTGCTAAACCAAGACGTTTGCAAATTTGAAACGTATTATAATATAAGTTCGCAACCAGTGCCGACCCCCGTCAGGGGAGCCAATGCCCAGGGGCCCGGCGAGTTTTAGGGACCCGGACAGAGCTGGCCAATCAACTTTTTAAAATATTAATATCAGCAAGGGGGCCCGTGTCACCCCTGCCCAGGGGCCCGAAATTTCGCAACCTTGTAATAGTTTTATATATTGATATCTTCTGAGGACAACTAGCAACTTAAATAAGTTAATAAAATAACATTGATTTCTGACTTCATTATTATACATATGTATAATAAAAAAATAAAAAGTACAAACTCCGTAATTTCTGAATGATGTTATTTAATTTGCAAATTTACTTTTTAGCAGAATTAATTTTATTTTAAATTGAAAAATTGCGACTGTTGTTGTTGATAGATCTGTTCTTTGTTTTCAATATTTTATAAGAAATATCACACAAATAGCTAAGCTATATTCATGCATCTTTGTCGTTCTTCCCGGGTTGTACGTTTAACCAACAGTATAATGATATAAATCAGGTATCTATTATGTAACAATTGTGTAGCAGAACAAATGGTCAATATATTTGTAACAGGAATCAGAAATTGCTCAGCCTCAATAAATTTTTATCATTAAAACTCTTTACTATTTAAATTATTTTTAACAAAACTGCAACATGCCATGCATTACTGAAACGTAGTTAAAATTATATATTTCTAATTAATAGCAAAACAATCGGTACTAAAATGCACCATTCCAGATATGGAACTGCAAAAAATTTCTTGGGGAGGGGACTCACTGAGATCCCCTCCCCAAACCCCTCCTCTCCGTTCACAAGCTTTCGGCGCTTCGCACCTCCATCTTCGCCCCCCCCCCCAACATTTCTTTTACCCCACAAGGGGCGGATTTAGGGGGAGGGGCCATGCCCCCCCCCCGTTATCGCAAGTTTAGGTAACACATCATTAAATTATCGAAATATTTTTTGTTCTAAAAGCAATTTTCAACATTAAAAACAGTTCCCCCCCCCCTCGTCAAAGTTGTCTAGATCCGCCCCTGTGCCCCAGGATCATTTCTTCGAAAAAAAACTTCGTCTCCCCCCCCCCCCGAAAATGTCTTCGCCCCCCCCTCCCAATCCAATATGCCTGGCTACGGGCCTGGTAAGCGGACATACAATGAAAAATTGTTTATTTTTTTCCCACCGAACGTCAATAAGATTAATATAAGCTGACTTTGAAAAAAAAACGTAGGACGATCATGACGGCTTGTTCTCTAATTCTGTAACCAATATATATTAATGATATTCTGTTTACGGATTAAAGAAGATTTATCTACTTTACTATACAAAAAAAAATTAATCTTTCTATGGAATCCAGTGTTCTTTTCTATTTTTTTTAAAATTTAAACCTCCAGATAAGCTCTTTATATTTTATTGTAAACAATCTGTCATCCTTAAAACTATTTTTTGTAACGCTTTGCTATAGTGAAAACTTCGGGAGGACATAACTATAATATATGTACAAAAAATGGAGTACTCAATTTCTTCATAATGACCCAAAGATTAAATGGTCTTAATATAACAATGCGAAACCATTTCGAACCCTTTCCATTCGCAAAGCAAACTGCAGTGGCGTAGCGAGGGGGGGGCTGGGGGTACATATGTCCCCTGGCGCCGAGGTTCAGGGGCGCCAAATGGTATATTTTACATATTATATTATATGGTTTCCGAATGGGGGGGGGCGCTAAAAAGGTATTAAAAAGGTAAAATGCCACGGGCGCAAGTTGCCTTGCCCCCCCTCGCTACGCCTCTGAGCAAACTTTAAGCCCACAAAAAAAAATACGTCGATTTCCATCACATTTTTTAACCAATCAATTTCCAGTGAATTGAAAAACAAATATGGTCGACGTAAGATTGTTACACTTACAAACGTAAGATTGTTACACTTACACACGTAAGATTGTTACACTTACACACGTAAGATTGTTACACTTACATTAACGCCCGATATTTTTTTTTTAATTAAGATAATTTGATATTTCCTGATTAAAAAAAAAAAACCTTGACGTTGTTTATTAAATAAAAAACAAATGTAAACTAATATAAAAAATGTTATTATCATAAAACCCAGAAATTCTATATCCTACAGAAATGTTCGAAATTTGGATTAGCGGTTATGTTGAATATTAAATACACAAAAGCTCAATGTTAGCAATATTTACATAAAGCCACATAATTAATCAATAGAGGTGGGCATGGAAACTGAAAGTAATGTTACAGGCTAGGAAAGTTTTAAGATGTGCTTATTAGGAAGGAAGGGTGAGGGGGGGTGGGTGCGTATCTCTTGATTAAATATCCATTGGCCAGTGGCGAAGCGAGCTTAGCTCGTGCCTGGGGCACAATAACATTTTTAGCGCCCCCCCCCCCAATTCGAAAACCATATAACATATTATGTAAAATATGCCATTTGGCGCCCCATTGTGACTAGTACCCTGGGCATGTCAGACAATGTGACACGAACAAATATAAATGATATGTACACATGTTGAAATACAAAGTTTTTACAGCCAGCATAGTCCTGGTCAAACAGCCAAAAGTAGTTCACCCAACCCCTGGACTATATTGAGATACTCAAAACAGCCAAAAGTTGTTCAGCCAACCCTCTGGACTATATTGAGATACTCAAAACAGCCAAAAGTTGTTCACCCAACCCTCTGGACTATATTGAGATACAGCTCATCTTCTTGTACACACTTCAGTAAATGGAGACACAAGTGGAAATAGATAAGAATGCAAGGTGGTCGGAATCAGTAACTAAAGGTGTAGCTAGTTTTATTGTTGACCAAGGCGGACTTTATAAAAAATGTTCCAACCATCTGCCCTATTTGAAAAAGTAAATAAACTGTGTGGGAGGGAGCGACCCATCCATACCTAGCTCACCCACTCGCTGAGTTACGCCCATAATAATCATACTGTGTTTATCATAATGTGTTTATTTAAAAAATTGTTTATCATAATGTGTTTATCATGTGTTTATTATCATAATGTGTTTATTATAATGTGTTAATTATAATTAGGTTATTATAAGATGTTTATTATGATGTGTTTATTATCAAAATGTGTTTTCATAATGTGTTTTTATCATAATCTGTTTACCCCAAAGAGTGTCTTTCATGGTGCGATTTTCATAATGTGTTTGTCACAATGTGTTTTTTCATAATGTGTTTATCATAACGTGTTTATGTGTTCGACGAGTCTCTTAAATTCTATTAGCACCAAATAAAGCGGTGTTCGTAGTGCAGCGGTTATGGTGACACTATAGATATGAGACTAGAGAATCTCTCATGCTTGCCGCCCCACTACTCAATACAAGTTGTTTAGGGGGTGGGGGGGGGGAGGTTTGAAAACTTACATATAAGAACTTATAAGAACCCGGGTCTCTCAGCAGCGATCAAAAGCGATACCTTTAGGTATCTACACAACTTAACCTTAAATCCCATTACTCAAAGTCCGCCCACCGCCCACCACCCCCCCACCCCCAAGTTCATAACTAGAAACATGTACATAAATACGTGCCTAGCAAACTGTCCACACTTTTCAAAACCACCATGTCTACGTCGAGATATATGCCTCCATTAACGTACATCGTCTGCAGCCTGACGATGTCTGACATCTGTTGTTTTATATTAATAGCTTTCCCAGACATCATAACCGGAGCTTGTCTATAGATAAACCTGGTGGTAGATTAGAAAATATAGTCACGTTTTAAAAAAAAGATATGAAACGAAACAATGTTAATCAGTTATTGAATATAACTTAAGTACTTATTGTGTGCAATGACATGTAGTGATTCAAACTATATTGAAGTGCTGTTACGAAAGTTTGGCTTCCTTTAGTGTGGATCTCGACCATATTGCAATCTAGAAGGACTAGATTTACATGATTGCTTGTAAAACACTTCAAGCCATTATCTTTGGCTAGCCATTCCAAGCCATTATCTTTGGTTAACCACTCCAAGCTAGGGCCGCTTTATGAACTAGGCACAGTAGGCACTGTGTCTAGGGCCTACGGACTTTTCAAGCGCCAACAAAACCAGAACAAAAAGTGACAACAAGTTCAGAATGCCAGTAAAGTTAAATAATGTTTGTATTAAAGTAACTATATATAACGTGTGAGATGAGCACCTGGGCAAGTCAAGCTGCAGTGCTGTAGATATGTAAATTACATTATGTTAACTTTTCGGCTCTTTGTCTTAGCAAAGTCACATATGACGTCCTCATTTGTCATTTCCCTCATCAAATCCTTTTCAATTGAAAGTAATCCCAGTGATGATAGTCGTGTTTGTCCCTTTGTTGACCGAAGTTACGTTTTTATCAATTTGAGTTTAGAAAAGGAACGTTCCCCCGTCAGCACTTGTTCCAAAAAGTAAAAGACCCGGAAAGCAATATTTACATTTGGAAAACGAGTCAGCAACCTACTCTGTATTTGTGCTGTAAGCATTTCAGTCACAGTTTTCTTGTCAGCAAACATCCGTGAGAACAAAAGAAATTAATTAATAAATGCCTCTTCCAGATCTTATGGGTACATCTCAATTAGTGACTTGGCTTTCGAAACTGTTTGATCAGTTGACAGAGATCTGTCCAGAAGAAAGTTAAACCTTTCATGTAGTGTTGTGTAGGTTGCTCGCCGTTTTCCTATCTCAGTTATAAGTCTATCTATGATAACATAAAAAGTCTGAGTACGGAATTTTTCACTTGGACTCAAACCTAAAACCTGATCATTATCATCCACAACTTCATCATGAAATCGGTGTCGCTGTCGTTTGTGTTGTGTACATTCTTTATAGTCCGTTTGTGAGAGCTCTTTTGATCGTACTTTCGTACATTTCATATTTATCGCGTGTATCATGAAAGTTAAGAACAAGACTGTCATACAAGTTGATGATGGTCGTTAACTCAATTCCAGGCTCATGTAGTGCTTTGTTGACAATATCCTTTTTTTTGGAGCAGGTCTTCCCAAATAACACACATTAATGCTGTCTCGAAATGGTCCAACTTCATTACGAGTGATTTGGCTTCATGCACAGATGCTGTGGTTGACGTTCGCTTGTAGCAACATATGACAATGCTTGTCTAATTGCCTTATAATTGGCATAACAAGCTCGCGTAGCGTCACCTCATGCTGACCACCTTGTTGCTGATAGCCCTTGCAACATAAAGTTTTTTTTCTTTCAGGCACTCTCTCAGACTGACTAAACAATAGCAAAATAGTTGACTGCAGCAGAACATCATTCCACAGCAGATGGGCCAACCAAATTTAAGCTGTGGGCAGCGCATGGCAACCACTCCGCTAATTTATTAATTTCTGTAAATCTAGCTTGTACTCCCGAATAAATCCCACTCATATTACTCGCATTGTCATAGGACTGCGATCTGAAATAGCCGATATCTGTACCATAAAGTCTGAGAGTACTCACTAACAGATCGAAAAGGTATTTACCATCGTGTTGTTCAATTGGAATGCAGTGAAGAAAACGCTCTACAGCAGTTTCAATTTTGAGAACATAGCGAACAACAACTGTCATTTGATACACATGACTGATGTCAGGAGTGGAATCGATACTGATTCAATAATATTTAGCATTCTAAATTTCAGACAGTATCTGCGTCAATACTTTAGATCCCATTAGCCCATTAAATTCATCACATATACTGGCAGAAAGATATAATACTTTCCCCTTTCTGGAATTTCCATGTCTTTCAAAGTGTTACTTTAGAAAGGGATCAAATTCAGCTAAAAGGTCAATGCAACCAAGGTAATTTTTTATTGTTATAGCAGTTATGTAAATGGCTGTCACCGCGAAAAGCTAACCCTCTCTCACCAAGAAATCTTATCACAGCAACTATTCTCTTAAGAACATCAGTCCAGTAGTTGCACAATTTTTGCTTCTCCTTTTGCAGTTTTTCATCAATTCTAGGTTTTCTGTTGACATTCTGACATCCTTGACAGAGCATCAATGTGATCCTTCGACTTCTCATGTGATGTAATCCTTGCGATGGCGTTTTTCCAGACATCAAAACCATCGATAAACTGATTAGAACAACCATTGTTGTAGTCAGCTTGCAAACATAACAAAACACTTTTTGCGTGAATATCTGAACTTGTCACCAAATTGTCTACCCTTTAATGTAAAATCTGACTCCAAATTTTGTGAAGGAAGATGTGGACATCCATAATAACTTCTTAGATGTGCAGTTATCTCCCAATCAGCTGGATCACTTGAATAACCCATGATCTTGAGTTAACAACTCCATCCCATAATCTTGAGTTAACCACTCCAACCCATAATCTTGAGTTAACCACTCCAACCCATAATCTTGAGTTAACCACTCCAACCCATAATCTTGAGTTAACCACTCCAACCCATAATCTTGAGTTAACCACTCAAACCCATAATCTTGAGTTAACCACTCCAACCCATAATCTTGAGTTAACCACTCCAGCCCATAATCTTGAGTTAACCACTCAAACCCATAATCTTGAGTCAACCACTCCAACCCATAATATTGAGTTAACCACTCCAACCCATAATCTTGAATTATCCACTCCAAACCATAATCTCGAATTAACCACTCCAACCCATAACCTTGAGTTAACCACTCCAACCCATAATATTGAGTTAACCACTCCAACCCATAATCTTGAATTATCCACTCCAAACCATAATCTCGAATTAACCACTCCAACCCATAACCTTGAGTTAACCACTCCAACCCATAACCTTGAGTTAACCACTCCAACCCATAACCTTGAGTTAACCACTCCAACCCATAATCTTGAGTTAACCACTCCAACCCATAATCTTGAGTTAACCACTCCAGCCCATAATCTTGAGTTAACCACTCCAGCCCATAATCTTGAGTTAACCACTCCAACACATAATCTTGAGTTAACCACTCCAGCCCATAATCTTGAGTTAACCACTCCAACACATAATCTTGAGTTAACCACTCCAGCCTATAATCTTGAGTTAACCACTCCAACCCATAATCTTGAGTCAACCACTTCAACCGATAACACTGGGCAACAAAAAATATTTTTTTGAAAATAGTCCTGGGTTTTTCATTTGAATTAGACTAATTTTGATGCTTGGTTTTGCTCAATCATGTCAGGATTTTTTGCTACAGAAATGTTTTAAAAATCGTTTTTTTTTTTAAAAAAAACAACAACAAAAAAATCACATTTTTTTGCGGATCATCAGCTGATAAACCCCTGACGATTTTTCCCGTTTTACTCAAGAAATAAAAGTCAACGTATTCAAATTCATTCAGTTTTTATTTATCCACCAAATTTGAAAAGCATAATTATCATAATATTAGTATAACAATGAGCGTTACGTGAAACAAAAGTTGAGTTCAATGCATAAATCGGCGTTTCTTCGATTTCCGTATGTGAGCATATGTTGGGTTGTCTCTCTTCAGCGACCAGCAGTAGTCCGCCAGCATGACTGCGTCCCACCTCCCCTGGTACCTTTCCTCCATTTGGCGGTTGTCCTGATGGAACTTCTCTCCCTGCTCATTGCTCATCGCCCCAAGGTTTTCAGGAAACTTCTCCATGTGTGAGAACAGGAAGAGCATCTTTATACTCAACAAACACCCGAGTTTTTGGAAGTCCTCTATCATGCTGCTGATGAGTCTGGCGTGGTTTGCTTCCTTCATGTTCCCCAGGTAGCTTTTCACCACCTGCAAAAACGATTTCTAGGCGGCGCGTGTTCATGGAGTTTTGGAACTCTGTGTCCTTTATGAGCTGCCGTATCTGTGGGCAGTCGAAAATGCCGGCCTTCAGCTGCTCAATGGTCAGTTGAGGAAATGCTCGGCACATGTAGTTGAAGCACCTCCCATACTTGTCCAGAGCGCGTATAAACTGTTTCATCAACCCAAGCTTCATGTTAGCGGTGAGATCAATATCTTCTCCCGGTCAACAAGAGGTTTGTTTATGATGTTTCTCGCCCCAGGTAATAACTGCTCTCGAACCGGTCATTCTTTCTTTCCATAGTGCTGGGCTCTGTCGCGACTGTCCCACATACATATAAAGCATGGGTACTTCGTGAACCCAGACTGCTGACCAAGTAAAAAGTTCACCATCTTCCAGTCGACGCAGATGATCCATTGGTGCTGCTCATATTGGATTTTGTCGAGCACATACTTAACTGCTTCATATTTCTCTTCAAGAGTTGTGGAGTGCGCAAGAGGGATTGAGGCGAACTGTCTCCCGTTCTGAAGAAGTGCACACTTCAAAGAGCGCTTGCAGCTGTCAATGAAGAGTCGCCAATTTCTCGGATAGTATTGAGGACCGCCGAGTTTATCAAGAAGATCGGCGACATCTCGGCAGTACACAAGGTCTTCCTCCTGTCAGAAGTAGCCATTGTAGTCCTCATGCCTTCTACTGAAGAATGTTTTACGCGCGTCCTTGCCAAGTAGATTTTTCTCTTTGAGTCTGGAGGCCAACAGCTCGGAGGAATTATTCGACAAGCTGAGATCCCGAACCAGATCATTAAGCTCACATTGTGAGAACGGCTGCGGATCATCTTGTGATTCATACTCCTCTTCTGTATCTCCTTCCTCGTCTAAATTGGTGGCCTCATCGTCGCCGTCAGGAAGATCTCTGAACGCTGGTACAGGAATTTCTCCGCAGTGAGCAGCTGGACGACGGGCAGATTGAAGGTTGGGTACTGGAGGCTGTGGCCAATCAAGTGCTGATGCATTAAATAATCAAGTTAAAATCCAGATTGATGATTTATAAATAAAATATAATTATCTCTGTTTTTATAATTGTGATTATTTTGCTGATAATTTTATGCAGCTAATTTAGAGAAATGATTGAACTCAAAACCCCTGATATTAGAATACGTATAGCTCGTCAGGTAAGTCTATGGCTGTATCTCAAGAAGTTGACCTGACCGAGCAAAATCAATGTGATATTCGGACTCAGAACACCGAAATTAGTCTAAATCAGTTGAAAAACCCCTGACGATTTTTTGGCTGATGCCCAGTGTAATCTTGAGTTAACCACTCCAGGCCATATTCTTTAGTCAAAGTAAAGGAAATACTGACTGGCCTGTGTTTAAAAGGACTTCTCAGTAAAAGAACCAATACATTTCAAGTCATGATATATTAGTTAAAGATATTTTAAAGTGATTTTACATTGGCTTATGTAAAGTTGAATGTCATAGAACATTTTCTTTGCTTATTATCATTAGTTTTGATTTTTAAAAGGAAAACATTTTTTTTTACAATAGATACATATTGCAAATGTTCAAAACGTGTTTTCAGCTTTATTTATGTCAATTTCCAATAATATAATCTCACGGACTTGATCAAATACATGACTTTTTGTGGTATTTTTTAAAACATGATTTATTTTTCAAAAGTTTCACCATGACCTAAAGAAACTCCCCTTGGTTCTCATCACAGATCGAGCCCAGGACCCTCGTGTCTACAGTTATGCGCTGTACACCTCGACCATCCGCCCCCCCCCCTCATTATAGATAGCATGGGACACCGGCTTTATCCGCTCTGTTGAATAAAATACGGCCAAGTCAATGAACTTAACGTATTTTTCAGATTGTAATCGATTAAATGGGCAAAGCTAGGCTCTCAGATCAAGGAGGGAAACAATTATGGGGAGAGGAACCAGTACTGTGACTCAGAGGAAATAGAATTGTGAATCAAAAAGTGAACGTATAATAGATTGACATACAGACAGACAGTAGCGCAGGCAGATAGATAGATAGATAGATAGATAGATAGATAGATAGATAGATAGATAGATAGATAGATAGATAGATAGATAGATAGATAGATAGATAGATAGATAGATAGATAGATAGATAGATAGATAGATATAGATAGATAGATAGATAGATAGATAGATAGATAGATAGATAGATAGATAGATAGATAGATAGATAGATAGATAGATAGATAGATAGATAGATAGATAGATAGATAGATAGATAGATAGATAGATAGATAGATAGATAGATAGATAGATAGATAGATAGATAGATAGATAGATAGATAGATAGATAGATAGATAGGTAGATAGATAGATAGATAGAAAGATAGATAGATAGATAGATAAAAAATACCAGTATACAACATACCAGTATACAACATACCAGTATAAACATACATCATAACAGTATACAGCATACAAAATAGATAGATAGAAACCCTTCTACCTGAGACCAGACACATCCCTGATGACGAGCTCCCACCACGGACCTTTAGGATGTTGATCTCCTATGACGTATAAAGCTGTTGGCTGCACGTGACGTTGAGCTGCCACGACAGCAATGTAGTTCCACATTTCAAATTTGAACTCCCCAAATGTCACAAAAAAAACTATTTTCGGCACCAGATCCAGGTTTTTCATGGAGCAGCTCCCTGGCTCCAGCTCCGGATTAACTCCGATCTGACGTAAATAAATCCTACACAAAATGTCCGTATGGTTAGCCACATCATCGCACATGGTGTCGGTCTCAAATGTTCTGAAAGATGGATCCAAACTGGCCAAAAATTCAACCACTTCACACGAACTTCTGTTGGAAATGTTATCATCGTGTTTTAAAAAAGATTTCACCTCTGACTTTGACCTGGTTTTCCAGAAAGACTTGTAGCTCTCGGGGCGCACATTTGACACACCTATGTACTCACGCTTGATAAATGATTTCTCAGTCCACCTGGTCTCGTGAAAAAATGCTATGATATATACACACAGAGAGACTACGCCCACTGTAAATAAAGCCACTTTCAACAGATATGAGCTGTATAAAATTCTACGCCTTAAGTTCATGCTGAACATCAATGCAGTTCACAAAACTTATTTTCTCAAAAATATACTAACAAACAATGTTATCACAAACCGTAGTATTCTGTCTACAAAGTGAAATGAAAAAAAAAACGATAAACGACGGTCTACCAGATGTTTATTTTTTAAAATTCTGAACATTCAGGAAGTAATCTTTAAAAAAAAGTCAATAAAAAATTTGAATAGTAATCCAACGGACACATCCTGCTGTGCAATGTGATAGTCGTTTGAAACAAATCTAGGGCAGATATTTTTTTGCACATACCATCTGGCATGTAATTAATGATTAACAATTGCAAGGACATATCAAGTCCTTGTTTTATGTATGTGAAACAAAAATGTAAAGAAAGTGCATTCATTTCACTTGATAATTACAGTGGACTCTCCATTATCCGAATAAATGAGGAAAAAAAGGAGTTTTGGATAGAGCCGAAGCCGGATATGTCGATATTTTATATTATCACCCTCCGGTCTTTTTCTTTTTTTCAAAATTATTAACAAAAATGTTTTGGGGGCCCCAGTCGAAGATGCCAGTGGGGGTGAGGGGAGTCTTGCGGTAGTGAATGATTGACTAAGTCAGCTATTTTCTGAATAGTAAAAGCATATATAATACCACTACAGCTACGATGCTTGTAAGTTTACAATGACTATTCAGAGTATGCAAAATGATGGAATGAAATTAGTGATTGTAGATGATCTAAGAGATTTCACACACACGCACACACACACACACACACACACACACACACAAACATTGTCTCCAATTGTTGGGAGTTTTGTCACAATCAATGATTTAGGTGCCTTTTGGGGAACCGATCAGCAACATTTGTTTCAAATTCTTTCAATCTATATAAATAATAGCGGTCTCGCGTCTGCGTTATATCGAAAGTGGAAATCAAGAATTCAAAATGGCGTTTTGCCGGCGTCTGAATTCGATAAATGTTTATATTTAAATCTACAGTTTTGAATAGTTTCTGCGGTTTTTTTAACATAAAACCCAAATGCCAAAATGTGAAAAAATTCCATTTATATAAATAAATATATATATATATATATATATATATATATATATATATATATATATATATATTGTATTTCTATAACATATTGTAGTTTTAAATTGTAATAAACCCATTGTAATGATAAAGATTTACACAATCGCGGATGTTTATAGTATCTGTAAACAGCTTTCACATTTTTATTACATCGTTGTTAAAATATCTAAACAGATTAGTAGGACCCTTAGACTGGCTTCGAGGACGTGTGGTGTAGAGCACTGGATTGTCGATCAGAGGAGTCCCGGGTTCGAACCTCAGTGAGAGCCTTGGGATTTTTTCAGGTCCTGGTGTAAGTCCCCAAGTCCACCCAGCTTTAAACACCCGACTTAAAGTTTAAGGGAGTAAAAGCGGCTGGGCGTTGTGGTAACCAGGTGTGGGGTGTTGGCCAATATTTTTTCCGAGACCGACTCCGGTGTCGGCCTTCCATCAGCCGCCGACACCGTGTATTTTTTTTCTGTATATATCTCATACTCTATATAAAGATGCTGGTCTTATTGTATATTTATTCTTCTTCCTTTGGCTCTACAGACCATTTAGGGCCCTGGCCTGCCATACTACTCTTCTCCACTTTTCCCGATCCGTGGTCTTTTTTCAACACTCTCTCACTCCTATGACTTTCTCTACTTCCTCCAACCATCTGCTTCTTGGTCTACCTTTAGGCCTTTTCTCATTGGGTGTTGCCTTATATATTGCTTTAGGACCTCTGTTGTTTTCCATTCTTTCTGTGCCCTACCCACCTCAATCTGTTCATTTATATTTCAGCTGTATATATTTGGTTCTTCGTAGAGATTGTATAGCTGTGAATTGTTTCTACTTCTCCACTCGTTATTGTCATTTACTGGCCCATATATTTTGACCCGCAGTGCACTTCCCTTTTTTCATTTACATTGATAACATTTACACTTATGTTAGCTCGGATAAAGTATTATAAACACCCCAGTGATCTGCTCTTGGTCCAGCCCTTCAATCAAATTTAAGAACCTATTGTGGTTTTTCAGTAGTTATAAATTTAGATCTGTGATCTGCGATTTTGCAGCTTGTCCATTACGATGAAAAAAAAAGTTATCAGTTGTACATGTAACACTGAAAGGTCACAAAAACACTAGATATGGACATCAAGAGTGACTGCAATGAATACATTGAAGTAACAAATGTGTATGGTCTACTTCAAGATATGCCACAGTATGCGGGATGTGATTTTTATAGTAAACCTGAAGCGGCCTATTCGCTACTTTTAATAAGTTCTCATTTATGTGTTGACTTATGCTCAAATATTGGTCAAGATTATTATCAACGATTGCCTGTCAGCAAGTCACTGCAAAGTACAGACATACCCAACAACACTAGAGCAATGATGCTTGGGAGTTTATAAGTGGCCATTCAAAGAATGCAGAATGCAGAAATAAAATCAAGGCAAGGGCTACAGACAATGATAAAAGATGGTTGTTCCATATCTATTTTTAGAGGCACATGGCGCCTCAATAGCTAGCTACGGATGGACTTTCAGGTAGTGTCATTGTAACGTAGATTGGTAATGTTTCATTCTGGATGAGAGAAATTAAGCTGTGGAGAGTGTTAGTTGTGAGTTAACTTTAATTGTAGGAACATTTGAAACAAAAGACTTGAATATGTTTGTTTGTAATCTTTCTCCAACATGGATATTGATAGAGAGATGAAAACTAAAAAATTCTCATGATTTACAAAGATTGAGTGAATAACAGAGTGAACATATCTAGTATCCTTCCTAGCTGCGTTCAGTCATAATTCTGTTAATGTTGACAAGTCGTTGTACTGTAGAGAATCTTGCTTTGAAAAATAATACATTTGTTGATAAACAGATTTACCAAGTATTTATTTAAAAAGAAAACAAGAACTTGAGCACACTGTAAATTAAAGATTGGCTAAGAATTATATGACGTTGTTCTGGATTATTTAATTAAACTTCTAGTATTTTTTTTGGGGCAAGTTTTTGCGCCGACACCGAACCGACTCCGGCCAAATTACAAATGCCGACACCGACACTGGGCAAAGTACAAATGCCGACACCGACAACGGCAAAAACAACCGACATCACCGACATCGACACCGGCTTCCCAGCCCTGGTGCTAACCACCTAATCCCTTCATATGCCGACGTTACTGCAACAGATGAATTCTACATTTCATCAGCCCCGAAGAGCCCTTACGGGCTTAAGGAAACTTTATTTTTTTACGATGACTCTCCGGTAAGACAAAATAATTCCCCATCGTTTGGGGTGGAGGGGGTGTTGTTCAGAAAGACCCCCGCCCCTCTCCCTTACACACCCAATAACTGATTTAGACTAATTTTGGTGTTCTGAGTCCGAATATCACCATGATTTTGCTCAGCCAGGTCAATTTCTTGAGATACAGCCATAGGTCTACCTGACGAGCTATACGTATACTAATATCAGGGGTTTTGAGTTCAATCATTTCTCTAAATTAGCTGCATAAAAATTAGCAGCAAAATAATCACAATTATAAAAACAGAGATAATTATATTTTATTTATAAATCATCAATCTGGATTTTCACTTGATTATTTAATGCATCAGCACTTAATTGGGCACAGCCTCCAGTACCCCGACCTTCCATCTGCCCGTCGTCCAGCTGCTCACTGCGAAGAAATTCCCGTACCAGCGTTCAGAGATCTTCCTGACAGCGACGATGAGGCCACCACTTTAGACGATGGAGGAGATACAGAAGAGGACTATGAATCACAAGATGATCCGCAGCCGTTCTCACAATGTGAGCTTAATGATCTGATTCAGGATCTCAACTTGTCGAATAATTCCTCCGAGCTGTTGGCCTCCAGAATCAAAGAGAAAAATCTACTTGGCAAGGACGCCCGTATCACTTTTTCAGTAGAAGGCATGAGGACTACATGGACTACTTCTGCCAGAAAGAAGACCTTGTGTACTGCCGAGATGTCGCCGGTCTTCTTGATAAACTCGGCGGTCCTCAATACGATCCGAGAGATTGGCGACTCTTCATTGACAGCTGCAAACACTCTTTGAAGTGTGTACTTCTTCACAACAGGAGCCAGTTCGCCTCAATCCCTTTTGCGCACTCCACAACTCTTGAAGAGAAATATGAAGCAGTGAAGTATGTGCTCAACAAAATCCAATATGAGCAGCACCAATGGATCATCTGCGTCGACTTGAAGATGGTGAACTTTCTACTTGGTCAGCAGTCCGGGTTCACGAAGTACCCATGCCTTATATGTATGTGGGACAGTCGCGACAGAGCCCAGCACTATGTAAAGAAAGAGTGACCGGTTCGAGATCAGTTAGTACCTGGGGCGAGAAACATCATAAACGAACTTTTTGTTGACCAAGAGAAGATATTGATCCCTCCGCTACACATGAAGCTTGGGTTGATGAAACAGTTTACGCGCGCTCTGGACAAGGATGGGAGGTGCTTCAACTACATGTGCCGAGCATTTCCTCAACTGACCATTGAGAAGCTGAAGGCCGGCATTTTCGACAGCCCGAGATACGGCAGCTCATAAAAGACACAGAGTTACAAAACTCCATGAACACGCTTGAGTGCGCAGCCTGGAAATCATTTGTGCATTGGTGAACAACTTCCTGGGGAACACGACGGCAGCAAACCTCGCCAGACTTATCAGCAGCATGATAGAGGACTTCCAAAAACTCGGGTGTTTGATGAGTATAAAGATGCACTTCCTGTTCTCACACAAGAAGTTTCCTGAAAACCTTGGGGCGATGGGCAGGGAGAAAGGTTCCATCAAGACATCCGCCAAATGGAGGAAAGGTACCAGGGGAGGTGGGACTCAGTCATGCTTGCGGACTACTGCTGGTCGCTGAAGAGAGACAACCCAGCAGCTGCTCACACACGGAAATAGAAGAAACGCCGATTTATGCCTTGATTTCTGAACTTTTGTTTCACGTAACGATCATTGTTATACTAATATTATGATAATTACTAGCTGTACCCTGCAAAACATTTGCAAAGAGTTATATCCCCTTAGGCTTGATCGGCAGGCGAGGTTAATTTTTGGTTTCGGGCAGATCCGATTTTTTCATGATTGTATTTTAAACTGGAATACTGTTGTATTAATTCTTTACTTTCGATTTAACGCACACTGGAAATGAGTATTATTATATATGATGCTTATCAAGTTTGGTGGATAAATAAAAACTGAATGAATTTGAATACGTTGATTTTTATTTCTTGAGTAAAACGGAAAAATCGTCAGGGGGTTATCAGCTGATGATCCGCAAAAAATGTGATTTTTTTTTACAAAAGACCGATTTTTTAAAAAATTTCTGTTGGAAAAAATCATGACCTGATTGAACAAAACCAAGGTCATTTTCGGACTCAGAGCATCAAAATTAGTCTAATTCAACTGGAAAACCCAGGACGATTTTCAAAAAATATTTTTTGTTGCCCAGTGTTATCTAATTCTCTGGTTCACTTATTTGAATATCTAATCCTCTGTTTGTTGTTGGTTTTTTTGTGGATTCTGTTACATCCTGGTAGACTACATCGTTCGTGATATTCTCAACCCTAAGCTACCAACCAACATGTCACATCTTAAGATGTTAATGTGAATGAATGTGTCCCTGGAGTGAAGATTAGTAATAGATAAATTCTCTTGAACGTGTATCGAGTGATTGACAACCTCTACCTACAAATCCCCCTCGAACTGATATAAACTTTGCAACATTTGTCGCTGATTTATTGATCCGTTAGGAAAACAAACGAATGCCTGACATGTATATAGACTTTAGGTAAAGCGGTATCGATAAATTGACGTCATCGAAATAAATAAATATACTATTTAGGT
The DNA here is from genome assembly GCA_021962125.1 of Bulinus truncatus. Taxonomy (NCBI): domain Eukaryota; kingdom Metazoa; phylum Mollusca; class Gastropoda; family Planorbidae; genus Bulinus; species Bulinus truncatus. The sequence continues at coordinate 1,282,597 of JAGDYQ010000017.1, read as the reverse complement.
TTTGTCTTTTTTTGTGTGTAAACGATTTGGTTTCATTCAATTTTTTTTTCAATATTTGCAACGTTTCACATAAAGCACTTAATATATAAATATATATATATATATATATATATATATATATATATATATATATATATATATATAGAGAGAGAGAGAGAGGGAGAGGGAGGGAGAGAGATAAAGAGAGAGAGAGGGGGGGGGGGCAGGAGGAGAGAGAGAGGAAAGGAGGGTAGGAGGGAGGGAGGGAGGGAGGGGAGAGAGGAGGGAGGGGGATGGACAGGGGGAGAAAAGGAGGGGGGGAGAGGGAGAGGGGGAGGGAGATGGGAGAGGGAGTAGGGGGAGATGGAGAGAGAAAGGAAGGGAGGTAGAGAGGGGGTAGGGAGGGAGAGAGAGAGGGTGGGAGAGAGGGAGGGAGAGACATAAAGAGTGAGGGGGCAGGGAGGGAGAGAGAGGGAATGAGGGAGGGAGGAAGGGGGAGAGAGGGGGAGGGAGGGAGAAAAGGGGGAGAGAGGGAGATGGGAGAGGGAGCAGGGGGAGAGGGAGATGGGAGAGGGAGTAGGGGGAGATGGAAAGAGAAAGGAAGGGAGGGAGAGAGGGGGTAGGGAGGGAGAGAGATTTGAGAGAGGGAGGGAGGGAGGGAGAAAGGGAGGGAGGGAAAGGGAGAGAGGGGGAGGGAGGGAGGGAGAGAGAGAGGAAGTGAGAGAGGGGGTAGGGAGAAAACAGAAGGTAAACAGAAAACCTTATTTTAAACCCGGGCAAAGCCGGGTACTTGCAACTATTCTCTATATACTTATAAGAGGCATTTGTTGTCTGTCTGTCTGTCTGTCTGTTCCCTTATAACTCAAGATCCAGATAACCAAAAAATGTGAAATTTGTTACACATACACATAATTACACGGGGAAGGTTATAGGACAGGTTTCGTTTCATCTCGATGGGTAGTTTAATTGTAATTAATTTTTTTTAATATTTTACTATATTAAAGTAATCTCGACGGCGCCATAGATAAAAATTCCTCTGTGACGTCATTTCCCTAACATACATTTTTAAAAGCGGGGTAACTACCGGAAACTCCAATTGTAAACATGATGAAATCAATAGTCATATCTATTTACCTATCGTTTTATGTATTCGGAAGATTAAAATTAAAGGTGCACTTTAATAACCCGAAATACGTTAATTAAAATGTTTCTGTGACATTATTAACATAGGACAGGTTTCGTTTCATCTCGATGGGTAGTTTAATTGTAATTATTTTTTTTAGTATTTTACTATATTAAAGTAATCTCGACGGCGCCATAGATAAAAATTCCTCTGTGACGTCATTTCCCTATCATACATTTTTAAAAGAGGGGTAACTACCGGAAACTCCAATTGTAAACATGATGAAATCAATAGTCATATCTATTTACCTATCGTTTTATGTATTCGGAAGATTAAAATTAAAGGTGCACTTTAATAACCCGAAATACGTTAATTAAAATGTTTCTGTGACATTATTAACATAGGACAGGTTTCGTTTCATCTCGATGGGTAGTTTAATTGTAATTATTTTTTTTAGTATTTTACTATATTAAAGTAATCTTCGACGGCGCCATAGATAAAAATTCCTCTGTGACGTCATTTCCCTAACATACATTTTTAAAAGCGGGGTAACTACCGGAAACTCCAATTGTAAACATGATGAAATCAATAGTCATATCTATTTACCTATCGTTTTATGTATTCGGAAGATTAAAATTAAAGGTGCACTTTAATAACCCGAAATACGTTAATTAAAATGTTTCTGTGACATTATTAACATAGGACAGGTTTCGTTTCATCTCGATGGGTAGTTTAATTGTAATTATTTTTTTAGTATTTTACTATATTAAAGTAATCTCGACGGCGCCATAGATAAAAATTCCTCTGTGACGTCATTTCCCTATCATACATTTTTAAAAGAGGGGTAACTACCGGAAACTCCAATTGTAAACATGATGAAATCAATAGTCATATCTATTTACCTATCGTTTTATGTATTCGGAAGATTAAAATTAAAGGTGCACTTTAATAACCCGAAATACGTTAATTAAAATGTTTCTGTGACATTATTAACATAGGACAGGTTTCGTTTCATCTCGATGGGTAGTTTAATTGTAATTATTTTTTTTAGTATTTTACTATATTAAAGTAATCTCGACGGCGCCATAGATAAAAATTCCTCTGTGACGTCATTTCCCTATCATACATTTTTAAAAGAGGGGTAACTACCGGAAACTCCAATTGTAAACATGATGAAATCAATAGTCATATCTATTTACCTATCGTTTTATGTATTCGGAAGATTAAAATTAAAGGTGCACTTCAATAAACCGAAATACGTTAATTAAAATGTTTATGTGACATTATTAACATTATTAATACAATCTCAATGCGTAGTTTAATTGTGATTAATTATTTTAGTATTTTACTATATTAAAGTATTTACGGTATGGGATCGCCTTCACTATAAATAAAAATCGCGCACCAAGTGAATGTGTAATTGAACGGACGGTGAAGAAAGGGCTAGGGACGGGAAAGAAAAATATTGCTGTTGTTTTTTTTTCATGCTGCAAGTACCCGACTTTGCCCGGGACTAAAATAAGGATTTCTGTTTATTTAAGAAGCGTAATTTGACGTTTAATTGTACAGAGAGAGGGAGGGGGGAGAGAGATAAAGAGAGAGGGGGCAGGGAGGGAGAGGGAATGAGGGGGCAGAGAGGGGGAGAGAAGGAGGGAGGGAGAGAGAAGAGGGAAGGAAAGAGAAAGGAAGGGAGGGAGGGAGATAGAGGGGAGGGAGGGAGGGATAGAGAGGATGGGAGGGAGTGAGAGATAGAGGGGGCAGGGAGGGAGAGAGGGGTGAGGAGGAAGGTGGAGAGAGGGGGGACGGGGGTGAGAGAAGGAGGGAGGGAGATAGGGAGAGAGGGAGATGGGAGAGTTAGGGAGGGAGGGAGAAAGGGAGGGAGACTTTGCCCGGGATTAAAATAAGGTTTTCTGTTTATTTAAGAAGCGTAATTTGACGTTTAATTGTACAGAGAGAGGGAGGGGGAGAGAGATAAAGAGAGAGGGGGCAGGGAAGGAGGGAAAGAGAAGGAGGATGGTAGGGAGGGAGATTAAGGGGGAGGGAGGGTTGGAGAGAGAAGAGGGAAGGAAAGAGAAAGGAAGTGAGTTAGTAGGGAGGGAGATAGAGGAGAGGGAGAGAGAGGATGGGAGAAATGGGAGGGAGTGAGATATAAAGAGAGAGAGAGAGGGGGCAGGGAGGGAGAGAGGTTGGAGGAGGAAGGGACGAAGGTGGAGAGAGGGGGGACGGGGGTGAGAGAAGGAGGGAGGGAGATAGGGAGAGAGAGGGAGATGGGAGAGTTAGGGAGGGTGGGAGAAAGGGAGAGAGGGGGTAAGGAGGGAGAGAGAGGGGGAGGGAGGGAGAGAGGGGGTAGGGAGAAAACAAAAGGTAAACAGAAAACCTTATTATAAACCCGGGCAAAGCCGGGTACTTGCAACTAGTATACTTATAAGACGCATTTGTTGTCTGTCTGTCTGTTCCCTTATAACTCAAGATCCAGACAAACAAATAAAGTGAAATTTGTTACACATACACATAATTACCTGGGGAAGGTTATAGGACAGGTTTCGTTTCATCTCGATGGGTAGTTTAATTGTAATTATTTTTTTTTATTTTAGTATTTTACTATATTAAAGTAATCTCGACGGCGCCATAAATAAAATTCCTCTGTGACGTCATTTCCCAATGTTCGAATAGAACTTGCGCGCTGGTGCTGTATTGTGCCTTTGTGATGCAAAGAATTGTTGATGTTTTTTCATGCTCTCTGATTTGTACAGTTTGAGGAAGGTACACGGACTTTACTAAACAAAAGCGGTAAGTAAACTCAATATCCAGAAATTGGTTTCGTTCCATCTCAATGGTTATTTTAATTGTAATTAATTATTTTAGTATTTTACTATATTAAAGTAATCACGGTATAGGACCGCCATAAATAAAAATCTTCTATGACGTCATTTCTTGATGATACATGAACATGCGCGCCGTGTACTTTTGGTACACGGAACACAACATTTTAGAGAAAACTTTACTAAACAAAAGCGGTAAGTAAACTCAAGATCCAGAAATTGTACTCCAACGTGGGAATCACAAATTGCATATCTATTTACCTATCGTTTTATGTACTCAGATTAAAATTAAAGGGGCACTTTAATATACCGAAATACGTTAATTAAAATGTTTCTGTGACATTATTAACATTATTTATTATCTCAATGGGTAGTTTAATTGTAATTAATTATTTTAGTATTTTACTATGTTATTCACGGTATGGGAATTATTACTTTCCATTCCTTCATCCATAGTAATTGTCATCTTTTGCTACAGTCATGCCTAAGAGAAAAAGGGGAAGTCTGGGCAGGAAAACAATCAAGTCAAACGCAGTGGAACGTACACGTGCAGCTGAGGCTCCTGATGAAAAAAGATCGAGACTACATACAGATCAGGTCCGCCACAGACTTGCGAGAGCAGCAGAGGCTCCCGAGGAGAAAGGATCAAGACTACAGGCAGATCAGGTCCGCCACAGTCTTGCGAGAGCTGCACAGGCTCCCGAGGAGAAAGGATCAAGACTACAGGCAGATCAGGTCCACCACAGTCTTGCGAGAGCAGAACAGGCTCCTGATGAAAGAGGATCAAGACTACATACAGATCAGGCCCGCCACAGTCTTGCGAGAGCAGCAGAGGCTCCTGATGAGAAAAGATCAAGACTACAGACAGATCAGGTCCGCCACAGTCTTGCGAGAGCAGCAGAGGCTCCTGATGAGAAAAGATCAAGACTACAGGCAGATCAGGTCCGCCACAGTCTTGTGAGAGCAGCAGAGGCTCCTGATGAGAAAAGATCAAGACTACAGGCAGATCAGGTCCGCCACAGTCTTGCGAGAGCAGCACAGGCTCCTGATGAAAGAGGATCAAGACTACAGGCAGATCAGGTCCGCCACAGTCTTGCGAGAGCAGCACAGGCTTCTGATGAAAAAGGATCAAGACCACAGGCAGATCAGGTCCGTCACAGTCTTGCGAGAGCAGCAGAGGGTCCTGATGAGAAAAAATCAAGAGTACATGCAGATCAGGTCCGCCACAAAGTTGCCAGAGCAGCTGAAACACCTATTCAGCATGTGGCACGTCTTCTTGGCTCAAGAAAACGTAGAAATGTTGCCGTCACTTTGTAATGGAAAGCCCAAATGCATGATGGTTTCATGTACAACCCAAGATACGAGTATGAAAGCAACAATCTTCTTGACATTGGCAGAATGTCAAATGTTTGTCTAAAGTGTAGTGCACTTAAGTGGAAAGGAGAAACTCCAGGCATGTGCTGCTCCGGTGGTAAAGTCAAACTGCCACCAATACGAAAGCCACCAGAACCATTGTTCAGTCTGTTGAAGGGTGAAACTGCACAATCAAAGAACTTTGTGAAACATATTAGACTGTTCAATAATATGTTTGCCATGACTTCCTTCAAGTCTAATGTTGTCCTGAATAATGGGTGGACGCCAACATTCAAGGTCCAAGGCCAAGTGTACCACCATGCTGGACCTCTTCATCCAGCCAATGCCGAGGACAGCAAATATCTGCAGATTTACTTCTTGGGAGAAGATGAGCAAGTACAAAGACGACTGGGTTTACTTGACAGTCCTGTTGACAGAAACATTGTCCTCAAACTACAAAGAATGCTGCATCAGCATAACAGTTATGTCAGGTCATTTAAAATGGCTGCTGAGATAATGGATGGTAACACTCAAGTGGACTACAGAATCAAAATTTCTGGCACAGCACCATTAAGGGAACACAAAGGCAGATTCAATGCACCATCTGTTAGTGAAGTGGCCATCATGATCGCTGGAGAACTAGTTGATCGTAGGGACATTGTGCTGCATTCAAGAAGTTCCTCACAAATGCCACTTCAAAGGATTCAAGACACTCACAGGTCATATGATCCACTTCAGTACCCTCTGCTATTTGTTAGAGGAGAAGATGGCTATGATTTGAACTTCAAAGATGTAAATAAGGCCACCAGCAATGACTACTATGCATATCGCATAATGCAAAGAGTCAACGAATTCAATACACTCCTCCGATGCCCACGTCTTTTCCAGCGATACATAGAGGATATGTATGCTAAGGTTGAGAATGAGAGATTGCGTTTCATTAGATTCAACCAAACAAAACTTAGAGCTGAGGACTATGGTGTACTATTGGAGGCAGTGAGGAATGACAACAATGTGACTTCTGAAAATCTTGGCAAATTAGTAGTGCTGCCTTCATCCTTCACTGGAGGGCCCCGTTACATGCATGAATATGCACAGGATGGAATGACCTATGTGCGTCATAGAGGCACACCTGATCTCTTCGTCACCTTCACCTGCAGCCCAAGCTGGCCAGAGATAACAGTTGAATTGATTCCAGGACAAGTGGCAGCAGATCGTGTTGACTTGGTTGCCAGGTTGTTTCAACAAAAAGTTAAGAAAATGATGCATGTCATCACAGATGTTCAAGTGTTTGGAAAAGTAGCCTGTTTCATGTACTCCATTGAGTGGCAAAAGCGAGGACTGCCACACATGCATCTCTTGGTTTGGTTGCAGACAAAAATTCGCCCAGACCAAGTAGACAGCATTATAAGTGCAGAAATTCCGGACGAAGAAAAGGATCCCATTCTGTACGATATTGTCACAAAAAACATGATTCATGGCCCTTTCTGCAATAGGAATCGCAAGGCACCATGCATTGTTGATGGCAAGTGCAGTAAGAGGTTTCCCAGGCAAATGTTGACAGAAACACAGACAGGAGATGATGGATATCCCCTGTACCGTCGCCGAAAACCAGGTGATGGTGGTCATGTTGCCTCTGGTAGAGCACCAGAATCTGGAATGTTAGAGGATGTTGACAACTCTTGGGTTGTCCCATATTCTCCATTACTCTGCAGAATCTTCAAAGCACACATAAATGTGGAGTACTGCAACTCAGTCAAAAGCATCAAGTACATGTCATGTGAAGATCTCAAAACTATTATTGTGAGAAATGAGGATGGTGATATCCTTGAAATTAAGCCATGCAGCACATACACTGAGGCATGCCAAGTTCTGGGGCTGCTGGAAGATGATTCTCATTAGTACCAGGCAATGAAAGAGGCAGCTGTGTCTCAGTCACCAGCACAACTCCGTAATCTCTTTGCCATTTTGGTTGCCGTATGTGGCATAAACAAACCTATCGCACTGTGGGAAAATCACAAGGAAGACATGACAGAAGACTTTTGCACCAGGCTAGACGAAATAATCCAACAGAAAATATTGAATACTGTGATGCTCTCTTCAACAAATCTCTTCTCATCTTGGAAGATAAAATTCTATCTGTGACTGGCAACAAGCTGACACTCTATGGTTTGCCAGAAACATTACGTGATCAACTTGAATTGACAAGTAAGGATGTCTTGATGGAAACAAGCTATGATGTTCAAGCACTTTGAGCCTACATGACAGCAAATGTGCCAAGACTTACTCCAGATCAGCGGCAAGCCTTTATAGCCATCACTGGAATGATCGGAACTGAAAGAGGAGGCATTGTCTTTTTGGATGCACCAGGTGGCACAGGCAAGACTTTTCTACTGAATTTGCTATTGGCCTTTGTGAGGAAAGAGAAAGACATGGCTGTGGCTGTTGCCTCCTCTGACATAGCAGCAACTCTGCTTGCTGATGGTCGAACAGCACATTCTGCCTTCAAGTTGCCACTGGACTTGACCAGATCAGACAGTGTCACTTGCAATATATCAAAAGGCACAGGGCAGGGACATGTTCTCAAAACCTGCAAGCTAATTGTCTGGGATGAGGCAACCATGAGTCACAGAAATGCTTTCCATGCTCTTGACAAGACATTACAGGATTTGCGAGGCAGCTCTACAATAATGGGTGGTGCAACTGTTGTGCTTGCTGGTGATTTTCGACAAACACTTCCCATTGTCACACGTGGCACACCAGCAGATCAGATCAATGCCTGTTTGAAAAATTCTTATCTATGGCGTCATGTCGAAAAATTCAGTCTAACCACAAACATGCGGTCACACATTCAGGGTGATTTGTCTGCAGGACGATTTGCAAAAAAGTTGCTCCAGATTGGAGATGGTAAAGTTCCTGAAGATTCTTCAACAGGCCTCATCATTATGCCCTGTAGTCAAATTGTCAACTCTCCTGGCGAACTTCTGTCCAAGGTGTATCCTAACATTCAAGAAAACTTTAGGGATCTGGACTGGCTTTCTCACAGAGCAATTCTGGCAAGCAGAAATGATGTGGCTGAGAAATTCAATGTCACCATTCAGAAGCAGCTTCCAGGGCAAGAATATGCCTACAAGTCCATCGACTGCATCCTTAATGACGATGAAGCAGTACAATATCCCATTGAGTTCTTGAATTCCATCCAGACTCCTGATTTGCAAGCCCACAAATTGATTCTGAAAGTTGGTGCTCCAATTATGCTGATCCGAAATATTGATGCACCCAGGTTGTGCAATGGCACAAGATTAATTATAAAAAGGCTCATGCAACATGTAATCCAAGCCACAGTACTCACAGGGTGTGCTAGGGGTGAGGATGTCTTCATTCCAAGAATACCCATAATTCCGTCAGAAAACCCCATACAATTCAAGAGAATACAGTTCTCTTTGAAACTGTGCTTTGCCATGACAATCAACAAGTCACAGGGCCAGTCACTTGGGATTGCTGGTATAGATTTGCAGACACCATGCTTTTCTCATGGGCAGTTACGTGTGGCCTGCTCCAGAGTGGGCAAAGAGGAAAATCTTTTTGTGCACACTCCAAATGGAACTGCCAAAAATGTTGTCTATCACATTGCTGTAATATAAATAAACCATTTTTACGCGTCTTATTTTAAGTCTTATTTAACTTTCTTAAATAAACAGTAAACCGTATTTTAAACCCGGGCAAAGCCGGGTACTTGCAACTAGTGTATATATATATATATATATATATATATATATATATATATATATATATTAGGGCTGTACCGGAATCCGATTCCGGTTCCTGTTAAGCCGGATTCCGGCAGTTTTAATAAATCTGGTTCCGATTCCAGTCCCGATTAAAATGTGCCGGATTTAAGCCGGATTTCTTAGTTGTTTGAAATTTCGGTGTCAGAAATTTTTTTTTAGCGCAACATAATTTTGAAATATTTAGCGCTATACAATTAAATTAAAACAATACCTTCCTTTCTTTCCTGCATTTTCAAAAATACAATAACGTCGATCGCTTTTAGTTCTATATGTTTGTAAAAATATATTAAAAAGGAAGATTTGAATCGTATGTAGTCTAGTAATACGACACCTTACCTTCCGCTACTTTTGATTCCGTGTTTTCTATAAACTATATTTAGCTATAAAAGTTTAACTTCTTAGAGCAGACAACCATATATGCAGACAACGATCTATTTTTGGGTGTTTACAATTTTAAAATACTAGTTCAATAATTTTTTTTTCTGCAAATTTTTAATTTAGTGGATTTAGTCATGATTTGGGTAAAATTCCTCGCATATTTAGATAATTAACTTGAAGATACATTTTGAACATTAAAGTGATATTAATTTTGATTTGAAATGCATTTTAATTTGCGTTTTTATGGGAAATAGTCAATAATGATTTACAGGAAAGTATGAATGAAATAGCAAGGTTTGGTGACGTCACTATGGAAAACTAAAGAAAAATAAGCTATCGGGTGGTTCTACGGTATATATATATATATATATATATATATATATATATATATATATATATATATATATATTGGAATTCATTTATTAATAAACATGTTTATTATACTTTCTAAGATATGTTATTCATTTATTTGTTTGATTGTAATAGAAATCAAGTTAAATTAGGTACAGCTTTATTAAAATAAATTTTAAAAACAAAGAACCTTTTATTTTGACAGAGTTATCTTTCTTAACTCAAATTGGGGGAAGGGGTTTTAGTCACAGTCTTCAAGATCTAAATGGTTAATATTGTTTTTTGCTATCGAGAACTGAAAAACTAAATTTTTATTCTATTTTTCATTCTTATATCTTTTTTACTACTTCGTTCGGAAGAGTTACTATTTAATTCGGTAAAACCCGGTTCCTTTTCCGATTCCGGCAGGATTCAAATATTACATCCGATTTCGGTTCCGATCCTACAAACGAAACTAATAAAAAGTAGTGGAATAGTGACAATAGTCACCAGTGGAGATCAGCATCTTGTAGAATTTCGAAGTAAATACTTTTTTTTTTTTAGTAATGTTTAAAATTTGGGCAATTCGCCTTGAAATAATCATGTACAAATAAACAAAACATACTGGGACAGCACCCGTACATAAGTGAGTAAAATTGTGAAGCTTTCTTTTTAGTCTTGTAATTAATTACATTTTATTAAGTAAGGTGTGCAAAAATAATACTAATCTATATCGGCACCCACACTTAGGCTACGTTTTTAGTAATGATAAATGCATATAAATATTTGTATTATAAAATGATTTTTTATTTTTATTTCCGTCACTTTAAGTAAAAGATTATTTTAAAATATTTACAGATTCTTCCCTAAAAATCGATTCCGATTCTCGGTTCAGATATATGGCTACATAGCTTGATTAAAATGATAGTTACAAATATTCCAGCAGAGATTTTGAATATAATGCCCAGTACTAAGTAACTATATGTTATGTTTAAGTATGCCGCTATGGATAACGATTTTGTTCCAAAGAAGGAAGGGAAACATAAATAATCTTGGCCACAATGGACGCAAATAATCATAAATATAGACCTTAAACTGGGATAGGATTTGAACGCTTATGACGTTACTGTAAACACGCACGCTTACATACAAACAAACTACACACAAATACACTTAACTATTGAGATACACACTGTGAGATACACACTGACGTCACTGACACATTCATACATTTATTAATAGGAAAACATGCCATTAAAAGTATATATATATATATATATATATATATATATATATATATATATATATATAAGGCCGTTTTAAGGTCACCGTAGGCCCTAGGCATTTTCAAAGTCGTAGGCCCTCCCCGATTTCATTTTTTTTTCAAGAATGCACTTGTTTTCACTTTATGTTCTGGCTTTCGTAGGCCCTTGAAAAGTCCGTAGGCCCTAGGCACTTATGAACGGATGCTGTCCCAGTATGTTTTGTTTATTTGTACATGATTATTTCAAGGCGAATTGCCCAAATTTTAAAAACATTACTAAAAAAAAGTATTTACTTCGAAATTCTACAAGATGCTGATCTCCACTGGTGACTATTGTCACTATTCCACTACTTCTTATTAGTTTCGTTTGTTTGAGGGACGGATGGCTGGGTGGCGTAGATGCTCGACTGTCGACCTGAGAGGGAAGTAAGTCATGTTTAATAACTGTTACAACTGTTACGCCCCTTTGTTTAGCTTATAATCTATATATAATATATAAGCCATATATAGTACATTAAGAAACCCTGAAGCCCGGCCCTGAGAGGTCAGATCGCGAAATGGACTTTTGATGTACACATGGCAGGCCAAGACCATGATATATATACATAATGAGTCTAGGACTTATGGTTGCTGAGATCAAGGGCGCTCCTTTGTTAATATAGCTTATATAGTAAAAAGCGGTACTTAATAAGCCCTCTTTTTTCGGCCCTCAGAGGTCAAATCGCGAAATGAACTTTTGATGCACACATGGCAGGCCAAGACCTACAAATTGATATATACATTACGGGTCTAGGACTTATGGTTGGTGAGATATAGGGTTATGACGGACAGACAGACAGACAAAACGGGGACATTTTTTGAAAAAAAAATGCTCTACAAAATACTGTTGCCACTCCCTCAAGCCGTCATTATCAGCACCGAGCTTTCAACCGACTAAATTCATATGTGAAAATGAAACATGTGAATTGGAAGAATTGAGCCTGCTGTAACTGTAATAATAATTATAAAGCTCGTAATTTACATAATTGGTATTCCCTGCTTCTCTAAGGAGTAGTACGTGGTTGGCTTTGATACGGCTGATGAAATAACGACAGGATGAGGTAATTATATTTTTGGTGTGGGCATGAGAAAGTATGTCATTCAAAAAAAAAAACTTCTTGTAGTGCAGGAGTGTACAAGTATGATGCTAACTATTGTTTTAAGTAACATTTTTAAATTCGCGTTTGTATTTCTACTTCCCTCCCCACGAATGTAGTCGGTCTACTGAATAAACAAGTGAGGCTACCGCCAATAGCAGGGGACGGATGTTCGTAAGGTGGGACGGATGCGTAAGGTGGGACGGATGTAGTGTTGTTTTAGTCCCAGGTCCTATTTTAGTTTCAGTTTTTATTTCGTTTTTTTTTCTGTAATAATTTTAGTTTTAGACTAGTTTTAGTTTTAGGCCCAATTTTAGTTTTCGTTTTAGTTTTCGTCGACTAATACTAAAACACCAGAGTTTTAGTTTTCGTCTTATTCATTTTAGTTTCACTTTTAGTTTTAGTCTTGTAATCACCAATAACAGATAACATCATTGTTCATGACCAATTGTTGACCAATTATTGAAACAGATTAGATATGTCCTAGGTCATAATAATTTCGTAGAATAGATAGTTTGCCCGCAGACCGCAGTACCGGAAAATAACGATAAATGGGGATTTTAGTTTTTATTTCGTTGGGGAGTTTTAGTTTCAGTTTTTATTCAGTCTTTTGTCTACCATATTTAGTTTTCGTCTAGTTTTAGTCTTGCTGCTAATTTTAGTTTTAGTTTTAGTTCTCGTTGACGAAAAGTCAACATTTTCGTTAACGAAGGTTTTAGTTTTAGTTTTCGTCGACGAAAACAACACTAGACGGATGGTCATAAGGTGGGGCGGATGGTCGTACGGTAAAGCGCTCAACTTTCGACATGAGGGTCCTTGGTTCGATCTCCGGTGAGGACCAATGGATATTTCAGGTCATGGCTTAAGTCCCGTTATATCTCTCGTGGTGTCTCCATGGCGATTGTACTATCGGTTCTGGTGGAGATGAAAGAAGGGCACCATAAAAAAAACATTAGCGGTTTATAGGATCTAAAAGATTTCATCTCATCCTTACAGACAGTGACCCAACCAGCAAAAAAATGCTGGGGGTGGGGCTCACATATAGAAAAAAGACAGTTTGACAGTCTTTTTAGTAACTTTATATAGTAAAATATGTATTGATGATTTGGTCTGGGGGGAGGGGGCTCTTGCCCCCTCCCTCCCCCCCCCTTCGGTTGCGCCACTGCGTACAGGGGCGTCACACAAACACACCGCCAATGGCCCCCAACTATCAAAGTTAATTTTTTTGTTGACCTATTTACATTGTTGCTGTTGACATTTGTACCACCACCCGGAGATCTTTGACTGTGGCCCCCTACTATCTCTGGAAGTCTTTGTCAAGGGGCTCGAACAAGGGCTCTGAGTCGGCTCTGACCTAATCAATCGCTTTGTTGTTTATTCTGTTTAACAACTTTTAAGTTTTTTAAAACAGCTTTCTACCAGTTGCGGTCTTGCGGAGTAAAAAAATCTGGCAGTGTCTGCGCACTGACCTATGTGATAAGATGTTTTGATAAAATGGCGGGATAAACACATTACAAACACGTACTTAAAGAATGATCTAAGTAGTCAGTCTACACGGTCACATATAGTTTTATCACTTTGGACTTTCTATACTGATTATAAAGTAAATTTGATTTTTGTAGTATTTCACTATAATCACAATTAAATTCTACTTAAAAAAGTAATGCTTCTTACCCAGTAAATTAGAAAGTGTAAATGATAAATAATAAAATCACTAAAACCATACATTCATAATCATATGCTTATAACGATAAATGCAAATTAAATTAGTATAAAATAAGGCTCGGATTTTCATGAAAAATCATATCGCACGATATTTATAAGTCGTATTAAAGCATATTTTTATCACTTTTATTTTATTGTCTATGTTGATTTCATATTTCCTGTCAATGAACTCATGTAATGTTAAAATAAGACTTCACATTCAAGGTTTTCTGTTTGATGTAGGCTGCTAACCATCCTTACAAACACAAAAAGCTCGCTTTACCCCCCTCCCTTTTTGGCAATGAAAGACAAGTCCATTGCCAACTTCAGTTGTGTCACAACAAAAACACAGAGATGGAAATAGAATAGAATAACTTGTTAGTACTAAAACAAAATTAGTTATATTTTTCAATGACAAAACAATGTGTATCTCTTAGTGCAGAACAAATTTTCATGATTTTTTATTGATGTCTTTTTAATTCAAGTTGTAACACATTGAGTCATGATTGAGTAGGGGCTAACTTTTAAGGTAGTGTTGTTTTAGTCCCAGGTCATATTTTAGTTTCAGTTTTTATTTCGTTTTTTCTGTAATAATTTTAGTTTTCGTCTAGTTTTAGTCTTGCTTCTAATTTTAGTTTTAGTTTTAGTTCTCGTTGACGAAAAGTCAACATTTTCGTTAACGAAGATTTTAGTTTTAGTTTTCGTGAAAGAAAGCAACACTATATTTTAGTTTCAGTTTTTATTTCGTTTTTTCTGTAATAATTTGAGTTTTCGTCTAGTTTTAGTCTTGCTGCTAATTTTAGTTTAAGATTTAGTTCTCGTTGATGAAAAGTCAACATTTTCGTCAACAAAGGTTTTAGTTTTAGTTTTCGTCAACGAAAACAACACTATTTTAAGGCTTTGATTTTCATGAATATTTTTTTTTTTTTATTTTTTGATATATTACACATCTATGCAATTTTAAACGTTAATGCACTTGGTCTGGCAGCGATATGACAATTTTATTTGTCTTAAAAAAGCATTTTTCAACTATTTTTAAATTAAGGAAATGGCATATCGCCGCATATTTCATTACAAAAAGTGAAAAAGCATTTTTTTTTGGAATACTTTGTTTTTGTAAGCACCGCTTACAAAATATTTTATTTCCAGCCCTGCCTAAATCTTTTCTTTCCTGACAATGAAAATAAGATTTACATCAAAATTAAAGTTTTCTTTTGATGTACTTCTCAGATCCATGTTTTTTTTTAATACTCACTGTAGTCTGTACATAATTCAGCAAAAAGATAATGGTGCAGAGGGTATTGTTCGAGTCACTATACTTAATTATCCCCCCCCTTCCTCCCTCTCCACACTCCATGGCTAACGCTATCAAAATAAAAGAGAATGTCGAGAAGTGACACAGTAAAATGCACACATAAATAAAATGTAAATGACAGTGTTGTGAACAAACAGGGAGCATCACATGGACCAGATCAAACAGCTTGAGAGACAGTAAATGTTCATAGTTTGCCAATTTCTGGTCTAGATAAATGTTTTTATTATATGGTTTTAGAAAAAAAAAATGAAATTAAAACATATATTTATATATATATATATATCAAACAGTCAAATTTAAATGCATGCTGTCGGAAACATAGGCTATCTACTCGAAGTAAGCAGATAAACTATAATGATGACCTAAAATATCCAGTCCTTGGTTGATCGACTTATAAAGTGTGTGGACAAAGCCACTGCAATATTTAAAAATATTTTTTGATAGAGTGATTTTACTACTAAAGACTACTTTAGTTACTGATAATTAACAAATTTTTAGTATGAATAGAAACTGCTTTTTGGTGAAGAAACAACTTTTATCTTAGCACAAAAAATATTAAGGAATTAATTTAGTTGTACTTACAAATTTTAAGGAAAGGATTTTTTTTTTTAAATAAATTATTTTTTTCAATGAAAAGAAACAAACAATAATGGAGCAATACAGAGAACCATTTGTAGAGGGTTGGGAGTTCGTGCAGACTTTAGGAGAAGGAGCTTATGGCGAGTAAGTAATTATTGAGTGATGTGATACAAACTGATTGGTTACTGACTGATCAACCGACTATATTATTAATTAAATGGTTAGACAGTTGATTGGTAAAAAATGATTGACCAATTTTTCATTGACTTTTTATTTAATGATTTATTAGTTGATTGAATGTTTAAATAAATGATTGACAGTCTGATTGAATAACTCAAATGTTTGATTGAATTATAGAGATTAGTAAATATGAACATTTAAAAAAAATACACTTTTTTTGCTAATGTTGTTTTTAGGGTAAAACTGGCAGTATGTCAAGCCTCAATGGAATGTGTAGCAGTGAAGATAATCCATTTAACAGATAGCTCAGTTGAGGAGAATGTTAAAAAGGAGGTAACTTAATAGTAACTTTACAGATGTAAATGGAATTAATGTATTTATTCTTGACACTGCTAGTTAAGTTTAAAAGCACACTAGAAAAATACTCTTTAAAAGAATTTAATTCTTTAATGTATTGATGATTTTTTTTTATGTTTTAAAAAACTAATTCCAAAGTACTCTTTGTCATTTTTTCCCTCAGATATGCATACATAACATGTTGAATCACCAAAATGTTATAAAATTTTACGGCTATAGGAAGTTTAACAACATACAGTATTTGTTTCTTAAATATGCTTGTGGTGGTGAACTCTTCGATCGAATAGGTGAGATTATATTTTTTATTTCCATCTAAATGAAATATTTGTACAATTTTTCTTTGCTCAGGTTTGCTAACACTTTTAATAACAGTGTGATACATTTTTAAAAATATTTTTAAATTCTATAAAAAAAATATGATGTTTAATTATTAATATTTATTGCCAAATGGGAATAATTAGCTGATAATGCTTTATCTTCATAATTTTTTTTTTTTAGCACATTTCATTTTTGGGCATTTCAAACCAAATTGCATCAAGTTTAAATGGATATTATGACAATTTTTGGACATTAAATAAGAAAAGGGACTTAATTCAGTTTCATCATATGGGGTTATATTTGATGCCTACCACATAAATACCACAAAAAGGAAAAAATACAGAAAGTGTTCATAAATAATTTGATTATTAGAGAGGATATTCTGATAATATATCTGCTGTTAAAACTGATATCATACACGCTTGCAATAATATTATGACTCAGATTTTGATGATAAATCTTTTTTTCTTTTACTTCAGTAATACATTGAATTTGTTGTGCATTTAAAACTACTTTATACTAAATCTCAAATACCCAGTGGCTTAAAAAAAAAAAGTAAGCACAACTACTAAACATTTCTTCATACTAGTGTTTATAAAAGCAATATTTCACTGTTAATTTAATATTTAGTTCACTTTGTGTAATATTTTTAGAGCATATGTTTTCCAAGGGCACTAATCCATGCAGTTCTGTACTTTTTTTTTTTAGTTCATAAACATCAAAACACTATTCATAATTTTGCGTTAAGATTATTTAGGATTATGTTTAGTTAGATGTTCTTCTGTAATATTTTTTGTGGATATGGCTGGCACCAGGTTTCTTGATTTTCTAGGCAGGAGGACCATAATATCATTAGGGACCGCAATAAATCATTTCCTGACAATGTGTACAGTGTACACTTAAAGATTTTAGTTTTTCCTTATAGAATCTAACATTCAAAGTCTGTTATATGTTCTGTTGCATACTTAAACTGATTTAGTTCAAAATTACTATTATTAATGAATATTGTGTGAAATTTTTTTTTCCAATATATGCACATTTACAAATCTAATTAAAAAATGTAAATAAACTCATCATTAGTATCTGGATATAAGCTGTTTAAGTCTTTTATTTACTATATATCATTATACAACAGAACCTGATAGAGGGATGAAGCTGAGAGATGCACTGAGATATTTTCATCAGCTAATTGAGGGTGTTGTAAGTCAAATTTTCAAATTAGCTGCTCTAATTTTGTCAAAATGTTATTTTTTTTTCTGACTATTATCCGGCCAGTTATTTTCCTAAAAATATGCATATCTTAATTTTTTCATGTCATTTTCAGTAGACAATCGAAATTATCAGTTACATTAATTTTTAAAAAAATCATTTTCAGGAGTATTTACATAGCACTGGGGTGTGTCATCGTGATTTGAAACCAGAAAATTTATTGCTGGATGAAAATGGTAAGTACTTGTACTGTTTTCTATATGTATCCCTAAAATGTTGAAAATTAAGGGGATATTTGTTGGCTGTCTCAAAAGTTAAATGCGGTTACTATTAATATTTTGCCTTATTCTTCTGTAATTGAAAAGCTACCTTTTTTTTTTATACTACATTGTACTATATTTTATTTGGTCCCTCTGCGGGGATAATCCATATATGCAGCCTCAAACATATTTCAGTTTAATGTGATATTTATTTTTAGAATGAGCTTAATGTTATTCTTAGTATTAAAGAGCACATTTTCTGAATAGGGTGACAGATAGTTGAGCTGTGTAGGGCACTTGACTATCCAACTGTTGCTTTGAGAGTACCAGGTTTTATCCCCTGTGGGAACCAAAGGGAATTTTCACAGGTCCTTGTGAAAGTTGGTTGTAAGTCCCCTAAGTCTTTATATGGGTTGGGGAAGTAAAGGCAGCTGGGCTTTGTGTGCTAGACACACCATCTCTTAGTAAGGTTTGTCCACAGAAACAGATGAATAGTAAACTTCATCTACCCTGATGGCCTTGTCCAACTTTGGGAAATTTTACTTTCAGCGTGATAGACATTTTGGAAAACCAGTAGGGCTCGGAATTTCAAGATAAATCATTTTTATATAATATGCTCTTTCAGATGTTCTACAGATCACAGACTTTGGTATGGCAACTGTGTTCAGGTACAAGGGGGTTGAGAGAGAAGTCAGCAGAATGTGTGGCACCAAGCCCTACACTGCTCCAGAGGTTCTCAAAGGAACACCCTATCGAGCTGAGCCAGCTGATGTCTGGTCCTGTGCTATCATATTGGTCACACTTTTGGCTGGTGGTAAGCAAACATCCTGTTGTAATCTACTTTTCATTTAAACAAGTAGAAATATGTGGAATTTAAGTGTAAGTTTTCTACATTCTAAACGTATTTCTTCATTTTAATAAAATACTAATACATGTATATCATTTAGTGAGTATTCTTGTTTTTTTTGGTTTTTTTTTAAAATGTAATATGAAAATGGTAAAGGAAAAATAATATAGAATTTATGAACTTAAATTTCTTGGGGGCTAGATCCAGTCTTTTACTTACAGTGACATTTCACTGTACTTCTTTTTCTCCAGTCTGATCAATTCAATCAAAGTTTGTTTCATTTCACACTGCTGCCATAATTTTTGTTTCTCTGAAAATTATATGCAACCCTAAATGAACAAAAAGTGAGACTTTCACTTCTGCTATTCCTACTCTGTTTATCAAAGGGTTGGCAGTTAGACTTATAAACAACACTAAATGGCTATCTTAACAATGCTTTTTTTCTCCCAATTCAACATTAATTACTTATTAAAATAAATTTGATCAGCCCTTGACTCAGAGACAGAATGAGAATTAAGTCTCCCATACTAAACAGTGTTGCCTGTGTCTTAAACATAATACACGTATCATGTATATAAAACAAGATTGGCATCACTGGTAGCCGCTTGTAACTTAATTCCAGATCAGGTCTTTTGCATCTTTTTTTTTTTAGATCTTCAATTATATATTCTGATAGCCATGATTTGTTTAACTGAAACTTTTTTAACTGTAGAATTGCCTTGGGATGTCCCACTAGTCAGAGACAGGATGTACAGGCAGTGGAAAGAAAAATGTATCACAAAAGAGCCCTGGAAGAAAATGGACACGTTGGCACTGTGTAAGTTTACAAATTGTCTATATGTACATGTTAAACAGTCATCGCATTTCAGTTTTAGAGGCTTTTACTCTAGTTTCATTTCTGTTTATCATTACAGAGCTGATAGTGATGTTGTATGATTGGTCAATAACTGTAATGGTCTGTTCAAATTGTTCATACTTGCTGATGTGGTGCTGTTTTTGTTAGATCAAAATATAATTGTGTAGTTTTTTTCAAATAGAAGCCACTTTGTTTAAAAGAAATTAACATTATTATTTCATTACTCATTTCTAAACCTGGTAAATCATTATAAAAATTGTTTTCAATATTGTATAATGTACATTCAATTCACCTTGTTAGATCAAATTAATCTTTAAACTCGACAGCTTTGTTCCGTTCAGTGTTGGTTGAAGATCCGAAAAGAAGATACACTATAGAACAGATCAAGAAACATCAGTTTTACAATAAGACGTTTACTTTACAAGAAGGTGAATACAAATTTCTATTGCCGTCATCAATTAAAAATAGCAGAACTTCCATTTCAATAAGAATAATTTAATTATTTATTCAAAAAGTATAATGTTGATAAATACGATGCCTTCAGACTTTAAAAAAAAACAATCCCTCTGTAATAAACCATTTTTCTACTTCTGTTTGATATACAAACTTCACCTGCTTTGATTTTTTAGCTCATCTCCTCTTACGGTCGGGTTATAAAATTAGTGAGTGAAAGAGAAAGATTAATTCGGCTTTATCAATATCCTTTAGTTTAAACGACATCTGTTTGATAACACACACCCCCCCCTTTTCCCCCCACCTACAACCTAGCTGCTGAAATGGAAAATTTGTCCAGGTGTGGACCAAAGCTTTGGAAGTTTAAATAATGGGGATCGGTTGAGGTGTTTTGGGGTTGGGTTCAGGTGTTTGTCTTCTTATTTTTTGGACTCAAAAACGTTTTATTTTTTAAAAAGATCTTTATGTCATTGTTCGAGTTTGTTAATTGTGCATTTTTTTCCACATTTCAGAATTTTTTTGCATTACAATAATAGTGAGAGGGGAAAAAAAAAAAGGCTTTTTAATTAATCAATGCACTACTTCATTGGGGAGGACCCTGACAATTTAAAGTCAAGGGAGGCACCTCTGGTCCCCTTTCCCTAAACATTTGCAGCAAAATAGTTGATAAGTGTTTCCCCCTTCTCCTCACTTTGGCCAGATCACCAGTATGGTTTTATTAAAAATGTGTCACAGCATCGCAGTTACAGTTTTAGTTATTATGTGGTACCTTATAACTGCATTGCTGATGCTCTTTAAAGTTAAATATGGCATCTTATTGCTGTATCGACAATACAGTTTTTGCACTGACCTTATTCATTTATTTTATTGTCAAAGAGGAAGAAAATAACACATCATCATCAGGAGTGAAGCGAAGAAATTCTCTAATGGATGAAAATGGACATTTGTCTTCGCCACAAGGGTAGGTTTTTCAATATTTTAAATCTAATTGTTGCCAAGGCAACACATCTGTACATGTATTTATTTATACATTATTTTTATGATGCTGAAATTCAGGGATCAATTCATTGTTGCTGATTTCCAACAAGTCTTTGCTCATAAAAGTTTTTAGTCTATTTATACATGTATAGGGTTTACAGTGAATTATCAGATAGCAAGTTTTTAGTCTATTTATATAGGGTTTACAGTGAATTATCAGGATAGCAAGTTTTTAGTCTATTTATATAGGGTTTACAGTGAATTATCAGGATAGCAAGTTTTTAGTCTATTTAGGGTTTACAGTGAATTATCAGGATAGCAAACTTGTGCTGGAGGGAAATGTATTACTGGGTGTATTAAGTTGTATAAAATGATTTTACACTCTTTAGGTATTTGGTTCAGAATGATATCAATGAAAATGTTTTGATGCAATTTTACGAAATTAGGGAAAAATAATCTTCACTTATGAGCCTAAGAGGGTTCCATGTTGTGACTCTCTGGTTGAAAGTTTGATCAGTATGCTGTAGTTTGATCAGTATGCTGTAGTTTGATCAGTATGCCGTAGTTTGATCAGTATGCTGTAGTTTGATCAGTATGCTGTAGTTTGATCAGTATGCCGTAGTTTGATCAGCATGCTGTAGTTTGATCAGCATGCAGTAGTTTGATCAGTATGCTGTAGTCTGATCAGTATGCTGTAGTCTGATCAGTATGCTGTAGTTTGATCAATATGCTGTAGTTTGATCAGTATGCTGTAGTTTGATCAGTATGCTGTAGTTTGATCAGTATGCTGTAGTCTGATCAGTATGCTGTAGTCTGATCAGTATGCTGTAGTTTGATCAGTATGCTGTAGTTTGATCAGTGTGCTGTAGTCTGATCAGTGTGCTGTAGTCTGATCAATATGCTGTAGTTTGATCAGTATGCTGTAGTTTGATCAGTATGCTGTAGTTTGATCAGTATGCTGTAGTCTGATCAGTATGCTGTAGTCTGATCAGTATGCTGTAGTTTGATCAGTATGCTGTAGTTTGATCAGTGTGCTGTAGTCTGATCAGTGTGCTGTAGTCTGATCAGTATGCTGTAGTTTGATCAATATGCTGTAGTTTGATCAGTATGCTGTAGTTTGATCAGTATGCTGTAGTCTGATCAGTCTGCTGTAGTTTGATCAGTTTGCTGCAGTTTGATCAGTATGCTGTAGTTTGATCAGTATGCTGTAGGTTAAAGGCTCTATTACCAGCTACCTACCTGTGTCCTCCATAGCCATTTGCATGCTCAGGTGTGGTGTGGATGCAGATGCAGCAAAAACTGTCCCATTGAGTGGGATTCAGGGTCAAGACATAAATATCTCATACTTTCAGGAACTATAATGATAAAGAGTGTAAGATATTTTAAAAAAATATTTTCTCTACTTATAGTTTGTTACTAAACTAGTATAACCAGCGTTTTAAAAACAAAAGTGGTTGGGAGGGGGGCGGCAACTTTTTAACATGATCCTCAGGAAAAGGATAGGCTCAAAAAATAATTTTTCAGTTATGAAGATTTTATTCTAATGGCGGCAGCTTCTTGATGATTTTGATGTGTTTAGGCTATTTTTATTATGTCTGATCATTTTTTAAATTTTAAATGCACCTAACATACAAATTAAATAATTGTGAGGATTTAATGAAGTTTAAAACAATGCATTTTTCTCCTTGCCAGGGTTTTGTCACAGCCAGATAGTCTTAATAATGAAAACTCATTGTCACTTCTGGCCGAAGTTCGGCATCCAATAAGCTTTTCTCAGCCGGCCCAGTCAGATGACCTTCTACTGAACTCGCAGCTTCCATGTACACCGGCAACATCTCAGGTATGTTATTCCATAAATTGCTTTTTTTACGGTTTAATATTATCATTTTTTTAAAATTAAAAATAGCCTTAATTTGTTCTAGAATTCACTGAAAGTCAATGTAAGAGTTAAAAAAATTGTTTATGTCAATGAAGTGAGAAACTTAAATGTTTATTGGCAAAAAAAAATTGTTTTTCTTATCCCTTTCATTTATTTTTACATTTTTAAGAGTTTTTAAAGTATTTATAAAATTATTTCATGTAAATTAATTTTTTACTTCAAAGACTCCCTTCCAAAAATTGGTCAGGAGAATGACAAGGTTCTTTGTATTGACAACAAGACAAGAGACTGTCAAAGCCTTGATAGAGGTTTTAGAATGTCATGGTTACGGTGTGAAGAAAAATTCTAGCATCCTTGTAAGCATATTACTTGCTATAGAACTTCATAATGTGTGTCTCTGTACACCCTTATGATTTTATATTTTTCTAGCATCCTTGTAAGCATATTACTAGCTATAGAACTTCAGAATGTGTCTTTGTACACCCTTATGATTTTATATTTTTACTGTAACATTTCACACCTGAGCTAACAACTGTTTGTGTATGTAAGAACCATTTAGTTGTCATTAATACCTTACAGCTGACTGTCCACACGGTCGACAAAACCAAGTCACCGCTGATCTTCAAAATCTGTTTGATAGACATGGCAGGCAATTTGCTTGCAGATTTCAGATTGTCAAAGGTAAACTAGTATATAATGAGTTGGTAACAATATAGCTTAGGTTACTAGGTGCAATATTAATTACTTAAAATTTTCAGATTATAAATAATCCACTAACTGTGTATTGAAATCTCTGTGGTGTTTTAATTGCATTTCTTTTTTATTTTATTCCTGTCTTGTAATCATTAGGTACAATTTCTTATAATTGTAGCTTCACTTCTGTTTTTAAACTTTAATTTCAGGGTGATGGTCTTGAGTTCAAGCGACATTTTGTTAAAATAAAGGAAAAAGTGAAGCATATCATCCGTAAAACTCCACCATGTTGGCCCCAGGGCTCCGGAGCTGATTCTGATTTTTCATCAGACAGACGTGGCAACAACAGCCTGGAAGTGTCCAGCACAGATCTTCCGACATGTGATTCTGACACAAGGACAACACCAGCTCCATCAGAGACCTCTAGAACTACTTATGGGCAGCAGTTAGATTCAAAATCAGCCCCCACAAAAGCATCCTTGTCAAGAAAAGACTCTACACAAGAACGGCTTGATTCAAAACAAGAAAGGCCTGCAAAAAGGCAGAGGTTGGATTTGACGGACAAGAATCCTGAGCAAGACATTGTGAAAGAATCAGCGAAACCATTTAGAAATATTCATGGATTACAAAGAAGGACTACATTGTGAAAGAATCAGCAAAACCATTTAGAAATATTCATGGATTACAAAGAAGGACTACATTGTGAAAGAATCTGCGAAACCATTTAGAAATATTCATGGATTACAAAGAAGGACTACATTGTGAAAGAAAAATAGTGTTCATTTTTTTTTTGTTCAAGTGATAAAAACTGAGACCTAACAATTCTTAAACATTTGGTCTGATATTCAAGTTTCTGATCTTGAGGTTTGTAAGCTGAAAATTTAAGCCTGGTATGAAAACTACAGGAGTAGAGGCCTAAAACAAAATACATGTAAATAGCTAATTGACAAAAGATTAAATACTGTCTGAGGCTGTAATGTCATATAACTTAAAGGTTCTTCTGACCAAAATCAGTTAGCCTGATTTTCCAGGTCAGAAATGTAACATAGTTTTATCTATATAAATGAGCTATTTATAAACTGCTTTAAAAGGTCTAAGCTATGGAGGCAAGGATTATTGCTCGTGATTATTTTTATATGAAGAAAAAAATTAACAAGGAATGATGTTTTATGCTAGATATTCACAACTTATAGTGGTTATTGACTCGTGCTATATTAGTATGATTTTCTTTGTTGTCATGATGGGTTATCTTCGTGTGGTTGATGAAGGTATATTTGCTAAAGTTGTACAGCGCATGCAATAGATGGTCTATTCAAGTGTAATTTATAGCTGATTAAAGGTTATACATGTTTAAAATAAAAAAAAATTAAAAGTAGTGGTTATTGAAACTTAGTTGAGTTGTTGATGCAAGGCAGCATCAGATATAAATCATTTTCATTATTAAGAGGTCATTAATGTGAATGATAATTTTGTTGAATGTCAACCTGTATTTATAATTTTTTTTTGTTCCGTTATCTTTACTGTGTCACTATTTCTCTTCACTACTGATTCTCTTTGTTTTATAGATTCCTGTTAATTTTATGTAACAATTTTGTTTCTGGTCATTTTTTCTAGCTCATTTTTTAGGAGCCATTCACAAAAATATAAAGAAACCCCCTTTCCCTTTTTGACCTGTTCATGATACATGTATTAATTAATGAACATGATACATGTATTGACTAATGAACATGATACATGTACATGTATTAACTAATGAACATGAGCCAATGTAAATTTTATGCCATAACATTGCCCAACTTCTCCAATGTTCCAGACTAAATTTCTGCAATCAACATTTTACAATTTTTCTGCATTCCATTACAAAAATCCTGCTCATTAAAAGCTGAAGAATATTATGAAGATTAGAGAAGCTTCTGACATTATTACACATCAAACACAGTCCTTACAGAACACGTTATTAAATTGCTAAAATAAGTTTGGTGTGTCAATGACTTTTTTTTTGTTATAATTATAGCCTCATGACCCACAAGCTTTTTTTTTTTCTTAGTTTCCCAACTTCTTTATCCTAACGGCGAAGTAGTGATTTGAAGTCTAGTGGTTAGAAGTTTAGTGGATTCATTAAGCTTAGCATTCACTGTAATTTTAACTGGAAACCTCCTGGTTGACAAGCTATCCTGTCTCTAAAGTCTGTCACTGTACTAATCCAGTTGTTCAAAAATATGAAAGTAATATGACATTCCTTTCATTCTGAACCCCGCCCCCACACTCTCATCCAGGACCATTAAGATTTTTTTAGCGTCTGATGTTTTGATGGAGAAATTTATAAAAACATCACTATACAGAAAATAATTCATGCAGCATTTGGTTCCAATAATTTTTACTATTTTGATAAACTTTCATGTGATTTTTTAAAATATTTTTTGCCTTGGACTAACAACAGTAGATTGCACACTAACTATTCCAATATATCGCTTATACATTACAGGTTGTAATAATGTTTCTTTTTAGTTCAATTGTAATGATTTTTTTCATTGTTATTATATCATAAATACTTGGATTGCCAGTTTGTTGTCCTATGTTATTAATCACAGAAACCTTTTTTTTTTATAATGTGACTAAGTTTGAACTAAGTCATTTATAATAATCAACCGCTTACATCAAATAGTTGTTCAATATCAAAATGGAACTTTTTAATACATTTCTTTATGGTCGAAACAAAAAAAACTTTTGGGTATAAGTCTACAAAAGGATTTGAGAACTTTTTTATATATATATGATTAACTAATGTTTGTTTTTTTAAATAATGAAATTATTCGTTCAGAATACCAACAAGACAGTTAAAGTAGAATTCACCTGTATCATAAAAGGCACTATGTGGCTAAAGTTTGTGAAGTGAATAGCTGTTGATGAATTGTATTTCTCTTAAAAATAAACTCATTTGACGATGTTATAGAGATCAGTGTTGGTATCCAACTCATTCTAATTGACATCTTATAGGCAAAGAAATTTTATTAGCCTACTTTAACATTTCATTAAACATATGTATTGAGCTTCTTGATATCACATTCTTTTTTTGCATTCTGTTTCATTATATGTAAATTATTGTCAGACATAAGCCAACTCCACAGCTGCCAAGTGAATCATTTATTTAGTGATTCCCATAAAATCTGATGTCTTAGGAGACCCGCAATTTTTATTTTGCATATGGCTGCCAAATATCTCAGTGTGTCTCTGCCTAGGGCCCACAAAAATCTGTGAATAGTTTGAATGTAGGTGTGTGTATACAGTAGAAGTCCGATAATCCGGCACGTTCGGGACCGGCTCGGTGCCGGACTACTGAAAATTCCGGTCTATCGGGCGGTAATTATAAGAACAATTAGGTTAATAATTAAACTACAAATACATACAACGAAGTTTAATTTACATTTCATATAATGTATGTACACGTACTGTATAAAACATATTTCACTTAGATTTTAAAAAGTCACGAATGTCTTTTTGTTTTCTTGACTTTTGGCGTATAGTATAAAATTTATTTCTAATGATATGGAAATCAATAATTTCTGAAGCACTGTAGCTAGTACTAGCCTCGGCAAAAGAGATAAACTTATTTAGTGACTCTGCAGCTTCTGCCCAGCTGATTTTTTCTTTTGTTTTGGCATCTGAGTCACTTTCTTCAAGATTTTGAGTATGCTGAGGGTTTACTACAATGTTGATAATGTCCTCATCGGTTAGTTCTTATTCAACAGACTCATTCTCGTCGATTAGAAGCCACTTCCGGATGATCCCGAATTGTCCCGAAAACTTCCGAATAGCTCTCGAGTGTTTTTATTTGCTTTAAAGACACACTTTTGGAGAAAACCAAAATTTTACAATTTTTTGGAGTGATGCCGGACTATCGGGCATTCTGGACTGTTGGATACCGGACTAATGGACTTCTACTGTATCTCTCATCTGGCTTAATTTATCTAGTATTGTGAAGCTGTGATAAATAGTCATAGTTAAATATACATTAATATATCATGGCTGCAATTTGTATATTGATTTTGATATCATGTATATCGTTATCAGTGCCACGTGCAGAGTTTTGTCTCCTTTCAACATCCATACACTCGTCTTTTTTTGATTAATAACAGATGCACTGTTTTATTTATTCCTTCAAATGCATCTACTGAAGCATGAGAAATATCTTACAATACCCATGTTTACTATTACATGTGAGCTGTTTGGTTGTTGAGTCCAGTAGTGTCTGAATCAATACAGTTTCAAAAAAAAAAAAAAGTCAAACAGAACTATGAAATTGTGCAATCAATATTAGATCTAGGGAGAGTTATCATTGATTGAATTATCAATATGGATTTCTTGATATCTTTTCTGTATGGAGAACAAACATTCAGCATCTCTGAATTATTATTATTGTGGGATCATATGGCAAACAGTACTAGAAATAAAGTTGGTACAGCTAGAACATAATAATCTCTTGTAGAATCAATGGATGGTGGGGGTCAGGGATGAGGCAAGAGTGCTGAAGGCCATAGTCTTATTTATAGAAAATACTTTATAATGGTACTGTGTTTATTGAACATATTTAGCATACTCATTCATAATAAAATGACTAAAAGTTAAAATATATATAACTTTCATTTATATATATATATACTGTATATGTTGTTAGTTTAATAGGTTATACAATTATATAAATCTATGTTCATTTAAATTTTTCTTTAAGAGTTATGACCGGCAACACACACGCCTCGTCCCTGAGTTATTTCCTAGTTCAGTGTTAAGCTAGGCAGTAAAAATTATTCCCCTGGGTCACACCTCTAAGCTGTGAAATTGTTCACAGTTACTGGCAAACAGTTTATTATTAAACTGGAAACTTTTTATAAGGGCCTTTTTTTTTTTGTCTCAAACACTCAGGAACCAAAAATAGAAAAACAGTTTTTTACAGATATCTATCTATAGGTACTGGACAGTACTGGTATATTTAGTGAGTTGCACTTCTGCACTGTTTTGTGCTCTCTCTTCTTTTTTTCCCAGTGTTTAGGGGGTACTGTTGTGTACTAAGCCAGTCATTGTGCGATTCTGTACAATTGTACGAATCAGTAGATTTTGTAGGGGTGCATGTACCAGTTATATTTTCTCTACAAGATTGTATTCTTTTTTTTTGGTTCGCTAAAACTGTTTGTATAAAAAGCTGGTGTTTTGGAGCATTTTGTAAGCCAAACTTTTATTTTATTATTTGGTTTACTAATGCATGACCATCATTCATTAGATTCCATTAATTACAAGATTGTTTGCCAACTCAAGTTTGAATTTTCATTCTTCAGTTCACTATAGATAGTCAAAATTAGTTTTTAGCAATTTTTTTTTAATTTATTATTTTATTTTAAAAACTGTCTTTGTTCAATACATGTATTAATTTTTTTTTAATTTTGATAGAACCTCTCCTTACTTTGTTCCTTCTTTCTCCCTCCCCCCTTCCATTTATCAAGTGCAGCCTTTAAAAAAAAATTCTTAGCTGAAAATTTTAACCTTAAACAATCAATAAAGCTCCCCACACCCCACTGCCAGGTAAATGTCTCTCTAATGTTCACACTGTCACCTTCCCTCTTCCATGAATGCACTCAATCTATGCATTGCATTAGTCACAATTGTTGTGATGTATTTTGTCTGGATTATTTTCAAGACTTTGATCATACTCCCATACCAACCCTAAAATTTTTTTTTTTTTTCAAATTCATGTGTCTCTGGTTCCTTTAATAAAATCTGGGACGGGGGTGGGGGGGGGTGTGATTAATTGAAACAAAATTTTCTTTCCTGGTATGAAACACATTTGATCCAGACACATATCTCATGTTGAAGCTTTGATTGACAGGCTCATAAAAAATGAAACTTAACACTGGTTAAGTCCTTCGCTGTGTTGTCTAGTTATATTGGTCAGTGCTGATAGTTTTGTATGCAGTCAGTGATGCTTTTCATTGACATATTCCCTTCTACCTAAACCATACCTATAATTCTTATACTATTGAAGACATTCACCTAGAAGTACATATATATATAGTTATGTAGAAATGAATATCTTTCTGTCACAGTATTTGTTTTTTAATGTGCAGCTAAGTTCAGCTTTTATGATTTTTTTTTTTTTCATTTATTTTTATGATTGTACAGCATTATTTTAATTCAGAGGAATTACTTCCACAAGAAAATTACAACACAGTATATAATTGTTGACATCATGGTTCTTTCTTCTTTTTTTTTTCACTTTCTGTTTCATTATAAATACATTTATTTTATTGTTTGTCATCCAGTTTTGTTTGTTTTGGTTTATTGCGGTGTATTATTAGTTTCATTATATCGGTTTGATTTTTTTTTAAATGTTAAAACTAAATAAATTATTATCATACAATTGGTTCTTTAGTATATTTTTTGTTGTTCTATATGTTAAACATTCTTATACTGTACTATCATTTTATTAAGCCACACTAAGAAATGTAATGTTTTTTAAAACTCTGTTTACAACATCATGTAGAGGGGACTGCATTGTACATTACAACATCATATAGAGGGGACTGCATTGTACATTACAACATCATATAGAGGGGACTGCATTGTACATTACAACATCATATAGAGGGGACTGCATTGTAAATTACAACATCATATAGAGGGGACTGCATTGTAAATACAATGTCCTGAGCACCAAAGATCATGTGACTGCCTTTGGCCTCGAAGGAATCTGAAAAGTCGAATGCAAATAAATGTGACTGGTTACTATGACCTAGTATAAACCGACTGACTCACAACCTCGATTGTGGTGATGTAGAAATTGTACAAAATACAGGTTTAGTAAATATTCCGTTATTAACAGTCAGTGAAGCCCCTGTAAGGATGAGATGAAATCTCTTTAATACTATAAACCATTAATGGGACTGTATTCGTGTTGCTTTTCTTTCTTCCCCACCATAGCGGATAGTGCAGAGAGATATCGCGGGGACTTGAACCAAGATATGAACTTACCAACTGGTCGACAGTTTAGCGCAATACAACCGTTCCCTATATGAAGCCTAGAAGACCATTGTATTCAGAGTATACAAGACAGATATAATCGAATTAACTTTGCACAGTGAACGTATAGCGCCTGAGTTTTACTGGCAATGCGCGTTTTCGGCCAATGTTAAGAGCACACTGACCGACCAGTATTCACACTGACCTATGTCGCTGTGACCGGACTGTGTGCACTTTGGCCGTAACATATTATAAATAGGCTGAATAATTATAATCTATGAAATATATTAGTTCTCGGCCCATATTGGCTATACATCTTTGTTTTGCTCCTGACTTAAATATGGATGCATTATGTAATTCGTTATTGTCTTGCCTAGCCATATATATATATATATACATGTATATATTAAACTAGCGCCATTGAATGTTCACGTATATAACACAATAGGTCGTTCAATATTTGGTTCAATGTCTGGTTTTATCGACATGTATTGTTCGCCCATTGATCTGAACGTCGTAGTCTTTGTATAAAGTCTGCCAATAAGAGAGAACGGGAGAGGGAAGGCCAGTGTAAAAAATTTGTGTGAGGGGAAAACCTGAATACATTAATACCAAGGTGAGTAGGTTTGGTCAAATGGGAATAAGGCCGCGAGTGAGTGTACCAGTTGGATCTAATGCCTTGAGGTCGAATTATGAAGACATTAGGGCATCCGTGCTACCTTCTCGGCCACGATACACTGTTAGCTTACAGGGTTACACAGCGGGGGATCGTCGGTGAGAATTTCGTTTGTTTATGACCATCGCTGACTCGGCAGTGAGAATGTTGTTTGTTTATGGCCACCGCTGACTCGACAGTGAGAATGTTGTTTGTTAATGGCCATCGCTGACTCGGCAGTGAGAATGTTGTTTGTTTATGGCCTCCGCTGACTCGACAGTGAGAATGTTGTTTGTTTATGGCCATCGTTGACTCGACAGTGAGAATGTTTGTTTATGGCCATCGCTGACTCGGCAGTGAGAATGTTGTTTGTTTATGGTCATCGCTGACTCGACAGTGAGAATGTTGTTTGTGTATGGCCATCGCTGACTCGACAGTGAGAATGTGGTTTGTTTATGGCCATCGCTGACTTGATAGTAAGAATGTTTGTTTATGGCCACCGCTGACTGGATAGTGAGAATGTTGTTTGTTTATGGCCACCGCTGACTCGACGGTGAGAATGTTGTTTGTTTATGGCCACCGCTGACTCGACAGTGAGAATGTTGTTTGGTTATGGTCATCGCTGACTCGACAGTGAGAATGTTGTTTGTTTATGGCCATCGCTGACTCGACAGTGAGAATGTTGTTTTTTTATGGCCATCGCTGACTCGGCAGTGAGAATGTTGTTTGTTTCTGATCATCGCTGACTCGACAGTGAGAATGTTGTTTGTTTATGGTCATCGCTGACTCGACAGTGAGAAAGTTGATTGTTTATGGCCATCGCTGACTCGGCAGTGATAATGTTGTTTGTTTATGGCCATCGCTGACTCGGCAGTGAGAATGTTGTTTGTTTATGGTCATCGCTGACTCGACAGTGAGAATGTTGTTTGTTTATTACCATCGCTGACTCGACAGTGAGAATGTGGTTTGTTTATGGCCACCACTGACTCGACGGTGAGAATGTTGTTTGTTTATGGCCACCGCTGACTCGACAGTGAGAATGTTGTTTGTTTATGGCCATCGCTGACTCGGCAGTGAGAATGTTGTTAGTTTATGGTCATCGCTGACTCGACAGTGAGAATGTTGTTTGTTTATGGCCATCGCTGACTCGACAGTGAGAAAGTTGTTTGTTTATGGCCATCGCTGACTCGACAGTGAGAATGTGGTTTGTTTATGGCCATCGCTGACTCGATAGTAAGAATGTTTGTTTATGGCCATCGCTGACTCGACAGTGAGAATGTTGTTTGTTTATGGCCATCGCTGACAAAACAGTGAGAATGTTGTTTGTTTATGGCCATCGCTGACTCGACAGTGAGAATGTTGTTTGTTTATGGCCATCGCTGACTCGACAGTGAGAATGTTGTTTTTTTATGGCCATCGCTGACTCGGCAGTGAGAATGTTGTTTTTTTATGGCCATCGCTGACTCGGCAGTGAGAATGTTGTTTGTTTCTGATCATCGCTGACTCGACAGTGAGAATGTTGTTTGTTTATGGCCATCGCTGACTCGGCAGTGAGAATGTTGTTTGTTTATGGTCATCGCTGACTCGACAGTGAGAATGTTGTTTGTGTATGGCCATCGCTGACTCGACAGTGAGAATGTGGTTTGTTTATGGCCATCGCTGACTTGATAGTAAGAATGTTTGTTTATGGCCACCGCTGACTGGACAGTGAGAATGTTGTTTGTTTATGGCCACCGCTGACTCGATGGTGAGAATGTTGTTTGTTTATGGTCATCGCTGACTCGACAGTGAGAATGTTGTTTTTTTATGGCCATCGCTGACTCGGCAGTGAGAATGTTGTTTGTTTATGGTCATCGCTGACTCGACAGTGAGAATGTTGTTTGTTTATGGCCATCGCTGACTCGACAGTGAGAATGTGGTTTGTTTATGGCAATCGCTGACTCGATAGTAAGAATGTTTGTTTATGGCCACCGCTGACTGGACAGTGAGAGTGTTGTTTGTTTATGGCCACCACTGACTCGACGGTGAGAATGTTGTTTGTTTATGGCCACCGCTGATTCGACAGTGAGAATGTTGTTTGTTTATGGCCATCGCTGACTCGGCAGTGAGAATGTTGTTTGTTTATGGTCATCGCTGACTCGACAGTGAGAATGTTGTTTGTTTATGGCCATCGCTGACTCGACAGTGAGAAAGTTGTTTGTTTATGGCCATCGCTGACTCGACAGTGAAAATGTTGTTTGTTTATGGTCATCGCTGACTCGACAGTGAGAATGTGGTTTGTTTATGGCCATCGCTGACTCGATAGTAAGAATGTTTGTTTATGGCCATCGCTGACTCGACAGTGAGAATGTTGTTTGTTTATGGCCATCGCTGACAAGACAGTGAGAATGTTGTTTGTTTATGGCCATCGCTGACTCGACAGTGAGAATGTTGTTTGTTTACGGCCATCGCTGACTCGACAGTGAGAATGTTGTTTTTTTATGGCCATCGCTGACTCGGCAGTGAGAATGTTGTTTGTTTATGGTCATCGCTGACTCGACAGTGAGAATGTTGTTTGTTTATGGCCATAGCTGAATCGACAGTGAGAATGTTGTTTGTTTATGGCCATCGCTGACTCGGCAGTGAGAATGTTGTTTGTTTATGGTCATCGCTGACTCGACAGTGAGAATGTTGTTTGTTTATGGCCATTGCTGACTCGACAGTGAGAATGTGGTTTGTTTATGGCCATCGCTGACTTGATAGTAAGAATGTTTGTTTATGGCCACCGCTGACTGGACAGTGAGAATGTTGTTTGTTTATGGCCACCGCCGACTCGATGGTGAGAATGTTGTTTGTTTATGGCCACCGCTGACTCGGCAGTGAGAATGTTGTTTGTTTATGGCCACCGCTGACTCGGCAGTGAGAATGTTGTTTGTTTATGGTCATCGCTGACTCGACAGTGAGAATGTTGTTTGTTTATGGCCATCGCTGACTCGACAGTGAGAAAGTTGATTGTTTATGGCCATCGCTGACTCGGCATTGAGAATGTTGTTTGTTTATGGTCATCGCTGACTCGACAGTGAGAATGTTGTTTGTTTATGGCCATCGCTGACTCGACAGTGAGAATGTTGTTTGTTTATGGCCATCGCTGACTCGACAGTGAGAATCTTGTTTGTTTATGGCCATCGCTGACTCGACAGTGAGAATGTTGTTTGTTTATGGCCATCGCTGACTCGACAGTGAGAATCTTGTTTGTTTATGGCCATCGCTGACTCGACAGTGAGAATGTTGTTTTTTTATGGCCATCGCTGACTCGACAGTGAGAATGTTGTTTTTTATGGCCATCGCTGACTCGACAGTGAGAATGTTGTTTGTTTTTGGCCATCGCTGACTCGACAGTGAGAATGTTGTTTGTTTATGGCCATCGCTGACTCGACAGTGAGAATGTTGTTTGTTTATGGCCATCGCTGACTCGGCAGTGAGAATGTTGTTTGTTTATGGCCATCGCTGACTCGGCAGTGAGAATGTTGTTTGTTTATGGTCATCGCTGACTCGACAGTGAAAATGTTGTTTGTTTATGGCCATCGCTGACTCGACAGTGAGAAAGTTGATTGTTTATGGCCATCGCTGACTCGGCATTGAGAATGTTGTTTGTTTATGGTCATCGCTGACTCGACAGTGAGAATGTTGTTTGTTTATGGCCATCGCTGACTCGACAGTGAGAATGTTGTTTGTTTATGGCCATCGCTGACTCGACAGTGAGAATCTTGTTTGTTTATGGCCATCGCTGACTCGACAGTGAGAATGTTGTTTGTTTATGGCCATCGCTGACTCGACAGTGAGAATGTTGTTTTTTTATGGCCATCGCTGACTCGACAGTGAGAATGTTGTTTTTTTATGGCCATCGCTGACTCGACAGTGAGAATGTTGTTTGTTTATGGCCATCGCTGACTCGACAGTGAGAATGTTGTTTGTTTATGGTCATCGCTGACTCGACAGTGAGAATGTTGTTTGTTTATGGCCATCGCTGACTCGGCAGTGAGAATGTTGTTTGTTTATGGTCATCGCTGACTCGACAGTAAGAATGTTGTTTGTTTATGGTCATTGCTGACTCGACAGTGAGAATGTGGTTTGTTTATGGCCATCGCTGACTCGACTACATAGAGAATCATTGTTATTGTGGATAAGCCGAGCTAATTGTCTTCGTTTGACCCAGTCATTAAAAAAAAAAACATGAAATTTTTTTTTATTTTCAAGTAATCGAGGTTAGGACCTCTTTCATTTCCAACGAGACCTGTAGTCCAATCATTTAAAAGCCACATCATTATGAAAGAAGGTTGCAATGCCAACATGTCGTTGTTGTTTAAACCAGACCAATGCTTGATCCGCGTCTCATGTAAGCACTACGTGTCCATGTCGTAATCACTTTGTGTCCCCTCTTGTTTATACAACAATTTAAAATCTCTGTTTATGGGTCATAAGATTTATTGCAACTCCCCTCCTCCCCCCCCCCCCGTCCACGTCTCTTTCACCAAAATCCTGTCAAGCTTTTTTTATCTACTCTAGCGTCAATACCAGATAGCCTATTGACAAGCAGTGATCTCCCCTTCAGGGGGACGGACATAGACGAGATAAGTTGCGCAGTTTGTTTGTTTTCTTCCCTCCCCTTAGTGATTGGCCATCGAGTCTAAACTAGGTCAAGAGTATTGAATCCATCGACCTGGAGTTGGAGTAGCTATCGGACAAGTTCAACAGTTTTTGTAGCTGTTGTTGTTGTTGTTTAACTGTTTAATGTCGTACCGTGGAGTCACTACCCGAATGAGATACACGACATGTTTTAGGTCACAAGTAACAAGGTCAGAACATCAACAAACAACGTGAAGTGGTTGTCTATAGTTGTACGGTCCAAATCTGTGCGTATGTGGGGGGAGTTTCGGAAATACACACAGAATAACAGACAAGTACAACACAATCATCTCTAAAAACTGGCACAAAAACTTGGTCAAATTTTGCCTTGTAATCGCACTGTTTTGGAATACGAACGCCACAAGCAATTTGTGCATGTGTGTTTGTGTTTGAGGCTTTTCCACAGTGCTCGAGCCACCTTTATGTCACTTAATTAGTGTCACTATCAACAAGGGCACCTTTTTGCCACTTAAAACTTTTACTTTAGTCTAGGCCACCTTTATGCCACTTAATTAGTGTCACTATCAACCAGGCCACCTTTATGTCACTTAATTAGTGTCACTATCAACAAGGGCACCTTTATGCCACTTAAAACTTTTACTTTAGTCTAGGCCACCTTTATGCCACTTAAAACTTTTACTTTAGTCTAGGCCACCTTTATGCCACTTATAACTTTTACTTTAGTCTAGGCCACCTTTATGCCACTTAATTAGTGTCACTATCAACCAGGCCACCTTTATGCCATTTTTGTGTTCGTTATGTCTCGATAATCACATAATGTTCCCGCCTTTCAAAATGTTTCAAGTTTGTCTCTAATACAAATGTTTTAGATGTAGAGAGTTGATTGGTTGCATTAGATGTAGAGTTGATTGGTTGCATTAGATGTAGAGTTGATTGGTTGCATTAGATGTAGAGAGTTGATTGGTTGCATTAGATGTAGAGAGTTGATTGGTTGCATTAGATGTAGAGAGTTGATTGGTTGCATTAGATGTAGAGTTGATTGGTTGCATTAGATGTAGAGTTGATTGGTTGCATTAGATGTAGAGTTGATTGGTTGCATTAGATGTAGAGAGTTGATTGGTTGCATTAGATGTAGAGAGTTGATTGGTTGCATTAGATGTAGAGTTGATTGGTTGCATTAGATGTAGAGTTGATTGGTTGCATTAGATGTAGAGTTGATTGGTTGCATTAGATGTAGAGTTGATTGGTTGCATTAGATGTAGAGAGTTGATTGGTTGCATTAGATGTAGAGAGTTGATTGGTTGCATTAGATGTAGAGAGTTGATTGGTTGCATTAGATGTAGAGTTGATTGGTTACATTAGATGTAGAGTTGATTGGTTGCATTAGATGTAGAGTTGATTGGTTGCATTAGATGTAGAGAGTTGATTGGTTGCATTAGATGTAGAGAGTTGATTGGTTGCATTAGATGTAGAGTTGATTGGTTGCATTAGATGTAGAGAGTTGATTGGTTGCATTAGATGTAGAGTTGATTGGTTGCATTAGATGTAGAGAGTTGATTGGTTGCATTAGATGTCGAGAGTTGATTGGTTGCATTAGATGTAGAGAGTTGATTGGTTGCATTAGATGTAGAGTTGATTGGTTGCATTAGATGTAGAGTTGATTGGTTGCATTAGATGTAGAGTTGATTGGTTGCATTAGAGTTTGTGGGACCCAGGAACGGATCGATCTACGTCAAGTAAATTATACATAGGGAAAAATAGTCGAAACCTCAACAGTCTGCTTTCCGAAATACTTCAAGAATAGATTACATTTGGATCGGGGGGGGGGCGGAATTATGGCCGACTAGTACAAATTAAATTTAAAAAAAAGGGGGGGGGGCGGACGTTATGACCTTGAAATATTCTCTGCACATCACAGGTTTTAGTCTCAGTCTAGACAGTTGCCCGTGGCTTCCATTAGATGCCTCTCTTAGGTTTTGGAGGCTCAAGTGCCTGTGGGAACCCTAATAGTAAGAAATTTGATACAAATTTTCAGCCGGCGTGAAGGTGCTGGAGGCTTTGGCTGTTCGCATAGTTTGTTTTGACTGATCTTCGTCATTCCTTGCAGAAACTGCTTTCTTGTCTCAGTGTGTGTGACTACAATGTACCATATTGGGATCTCATTCTCAAAGAGATGCTACACAGAGCAAAAAGCCATGACGCAATTTCATTATTTGTTTTTCCGACTATCTTCATCAGAAATCCGGATGTGTTAGTTCTTAGTCCTTAAAATTATTAATTTGTCCAGAATGAAATATTCGAAATTAAGTTACTAATAGCACAAAACATTTCGGTCATTTGAATATAACACAAGCTTTTGCTTTTTTTTGAGATGTTTGATAAAAATGACTTATAAGTTGCTAACGATTACAGTAACGACACCACCATTGATAGGACATAAATATGCCTTCAGTAATATCAGTGGCTGGAGTCAATTTGGGCAGATGGTCAGACTATGGGCAGATGGATGGAGTTTTGACTGTTGACATGAACTAATATAAATTCGAGGTAAACGTCATAACAGGCTAGGGATGTACTTCACTCTGAAACCAGTGGCTTGCGCGGGTTGGATAAAACGGTCCGGATACCTCGGTTTAGTACGCGGGCCATAACTTGCCAAAGGATGTACTATAGCCTTCAATCCACATCTAGATTTCTTCTTGTTGTCTAAGAGAATTGAACCAAGGTCTTACACATCTGGCAGACAGGTGACTCAGCATTGATTGGGGAAAATCGTGATACAATAACGACATTGATTGTTGGGGTTTGAATCACTGATATACACATTGCATACTCAGGGCCTCCGTAAGAAGGGAGGGCAACCAAACACATGTGAAGGGCCCAGTTAGGTACAGTCACCTGATGTATAAAGAACAGAAGGGCTCCATTAGTTGCAGATTATCAGGGGGCCCAGTGATTAGCTTACTTGGGCCCTTGCCTACTAAACTACGTTTGCACCCCCATGGGCATTTGATTATAAGTTGTTTTTTTTTCGTGAAGTTTTTTGTAGAGGATGTAGTTTATGAACCGTTAAATACTTTCCTATCAGTGATTGCCAGCGATGGGGGGGGGGGGTACTTGATAATTGTTTCACCAACTACCTATACTGGTGCATTTCGGGAGAACTTGTACTTGCACCTTGACCTTGGGTACTTGTATTCGTACTTGAACCTTGGGTATTTTGTAATCATAGTTTTACTTACAATTTTATAAATGTACTCGTAATTGTATCTTGGGTACTTGTATTCGTTCTTATTATTATTACAAGGTGAGTACTAGGAAATTTTCTGGTAATTTCACGTTAGACTTGATAGTATCAGGGCTATTGTAAACCCATCTAAGTATATGAGGCGGTTCCAACTTACAGTCTACGTCAGATACATGTTTTTATTGTCTAAAATATGTCACGCCCTTTCATATTTATTTGATGAAATTGTTATGTCGGCAAGGAACTGAGTTAAAAAAATATGACCAATGATCCTCACTAAAGAGATACAACAGCATACATACAATTTGAAATATGAGTATATGACATACCAATCCTTATTTGACATTTCAGTAAAAATCATTGTATGGTTTTTAAAGACTATCGAGTGACATGGCCAGCTACACTACCAACATATACGCTGCGAGTCAATCCCCTCCCCGCTCCCGTTACCGTGATGGTACACCCATTACCTTCATACCATCTTCTTTTCTGAGCCCTAGCGGATGCCCTTGCTAACATTAAAAAAAGACATGACGTATTGCCCCCAAAGCTGAAGACGCCAAGCCAGAAATTGTTTGGGCGATACACAAACATGTTTGCCCAACGTCACTCACTGTACGATT
This sequence comes from Bulinus truncatus, assembly GCA_021962125.1. Lineage (NCBI taxonomy): Eukaryota > Metazoa > Mollusca > Gastropoda > Planorbidae > Bulinus > Bulinus truncatus. The sequence continues at coordinate 1,242,634 of JAGDYQ010000017.1, read as the reverse complement.
TGTGCCAATTAGTGTGTGCATGTATGTTAATCTATTTAGAAGACCCCCCCCTCCCCTCCCCCCGGGCCTGTATCATATAATTCTACACGGGCACGTTGTCTCCTGATACGATAGGCCCGTGTCTGAAGGTTCGTCTTATGTATGATCCCTCAGGGGTGCAGGCCATGGAACCCACAAGCATGCTCTGGGTGGGGGAGGAGAGCATGTAAATAGACAGTGAACATTCCACCAATGCATGACAACAGTGGTGTCTAATTCTACACGCACACAATACATATGGGCTCAGCGTTAATCCAGAAGGTTCTAGTCCCTAGGTATCGATGATCCTCACAAAAAAAAAAACAACTCATTATACTTGCACCCTGTGGAGCGGAGCAATATCTTCCCCACCCTCGAACTTCACAACAGAAATATATCAGTAGGTAAATCGACTAGTGCTTACATAAACGTAAAGCAGACATAGGAATTTTTTTTTTTTTGCTTTAAATTTCATATCAGTACAAGGAAATTTTTATATTTATAGAATATAACACAGACCATCAGACCCACTGTACTGAAGATAAATTTTTTTTTAGTAAAGATTATCATTAATCTCATTCTAAATCGAAGAAAACTTAACATTCAAATCTGGGCGGACTTTTTGATATAATGAATAAACATAGAAATGTCGGTAATATCACAAGATTTCCATTGATCTTGTTTAGAGCGCTAAGCATCAATTTTGACAATGTTTTGGACGTAATTAATACAAATACAACATAGTTGTAAAGTTCTTATAGCCTTAAAGGGCAAGTCGGGGAAAATGAAGTGTAGAATTCATCTGTAAGAAAGTTATAGTGTGGTTAGCACAGCACCGCCTTTACTTCCCCAACCCCAAGTCAGGTACCCATTTTAACTTTCGTGGGGGGGGGGGGGGGGAGGTGGGAGAGACTTTCATATTCTTTCACTAGAACCTGGAAAAATTCATTTCATTTCTCAGGTCAACAGTAAAGCGCACTACACCACTCGACATTCCATCATAGTCGACTGTAGCAATAGACTCGTGATGGCTATACGGCTGAAGCAATATACCCACGGTGTCTACACGGCTGTAGCAATATACCCACGGTGGCTACACGGCTGAAGCAATATACCCACAGTGGCTACACGGCTGTAGCAATATACGCACAGTGGCTATCTATCCAACATTTGTCTGTGGATTTATCTACCCAACATTGGTTAGATAGTGGGAGATAATTCCACAGACAAACGTTGGTTAGATAGTGGGTAGATAATTCCACAGGCAAACGTTGGTTAGATAGTGGGTAGATGTTTCCACAGACAAACGTTGGTTAGATAGTGGGTAGATAATTCCACAGACAAACGTTGGTTAGATAATGGGAGATAAATCCACAGACACACGTTGGTTAGATAATGGGAGATAAATCCACAGACACACGTTGGTTAGATAATGGGAGATAAATCCACATTTGTTTGATACAAATTCTGTAAACAAAATGCTGCAAGTTTTTTTTTGTCTTAAAATAAAATTTCGTAGCAAGACAAAAAATGTTTGAAGTTTTTCATATGGACACTAAGGTTATTAAAACAGAACCCGTCAACGACACATGGCTTATTGTGATCATTTTGAATATTATCTATCCAGTCAACAACACAACCCCTTTCAAGGTAGAGAACGTAATAAATATGTGGAGAAGAGATTAGGACTTACTGCAGGAGTAACACCTGGGGGTGGGGGTGGACGGGGAAGTATCAGAGGGGGGGGATACATTGTTTTGGTCGCTCAACAGGTAGATTACAGGAAATGACAGGGTGAGAAGGGTGTTGGAGGTCTGGGGGGGGGGGAAGGGGTGTGGGTCTGTTATAATATCCTGAGATTACGTGCCTTAACATAGCTTGGAGGTGGTGATTGGGTTTTGTAGATGTTTGAAGCACTCTGGATTGAGAGTAAAGTAACTTGAAAGTGGTGACTAGGTTTTGTAGACATTTGAAACACTCTGGATTGAGAGTAAACTGAACAGGTCTGATTGTTTTGAAGTTCATATTAAAGGTAACTATGTTAAAGGAAATATTTAATATATATTTAGTTATAGCGGTCTTTACAGCTCTATGGGCCCCCTCCCCGGGCATTATATATGATACGTAAACAGTCAACCATGCACTCAAACGACTATCTATCTATCTATCTATCTATCTATCTATCTATCTATTTATCTATCTATCTATCTATCTATCTATCTATCTATCTATCTATCTATCTATCTATCTATCTATCTATCTATCTATCTATCTATCTATCTATCTATCTATCTGTCTGTCTGTCTGTCTGTCTATCTGTCTGTCTATCTATCTGTCTATCTATCTATCTATCTATCTATCTATCTATCTATCTATCTATCTATCTATCTATCTATCTATCTATCTATCTATCTATCTATCTATCTATCTATCTATCTATCTATCTATCTATCTATCTATCTATCTATCTATCTATCTATCTATCTATCTATCTATCTATCTGTCTATCTATCTATCTATCTATCTATCTATCTATCTATCTATCTATCTATCTATCTATCCACCCATCCGTCAATCTGTCCGTTCGTCTGTCTGTCTAACAATCTATCTAACATCTGTCTATGTTATCCTGTTGAACTCTTCTCCTGTATGTATGAGTGAAAAAAAATATTTCAATAATCTGTCGGCACCAGTCATTTAAATGTAATAAGACAGAATTCAGAGATATGATACTTTCAATCTTTGTACAAGCGAAACAGCTACAAATAAGAATTGGTGACTTCGAAAATATATTTTGGATGCTTTTAAATATAAACAGCGACTTCAAAATGCTCTTGCTGAGTTTAAAATATAACTGGTGAATGAAATCATAGTTAGTTTCTATAAATAGAAGACCTTACCTTTGATTTTGATTTCCAATATACCGACATTCTTAAAAAAAACAAAACAAACCATCTTAAGATAAATTTCAAGTTGGTTTTAAACACAGCCTAATTTTAGAGCATTTTCGAAAAAAAAAAATGCTCTATTGTCCCCGTTTTGTCTGTCTGTCCGTCCGTCCGTCATCACCCTAGATCTCAACAACCATAAGTCCATGATGTATATATCATTTTGTAGGTCTTGGCCTGCCAAAAAATTACTTTTTTCCATTTCGCGATCTGACCTCTCAGGGCCGTAAAAGGGGCCTTAGTTTTTTTTACTATATAAGCTATATTAATAAAGGAGCGCTATATCTCAGCAACTATAAGTCCTAGACCCATGATGTATATATCATTTTGTAGGTCTTGGCCTGCCATGTGTACATCAAAAGTTCATTTTGCGATAGGACCTCTGAGGGCCGGGCTTCAGGGCTCCTAAGGGGCTTATATATTATATATACACTTTGTACGTTCAATAGCCCGTTCATTTGGTGCGAAATACTGCAGCACGTAGTTTCACCAAGATTTATTAAGAAACTCATCAAATGAAATAGTAAGCTTGTGTTCTGAGTTAAATTGAAAGTATCAGAGCTATGCAACAATTGACGGAGTTTTCGGACGATTAAATGACTATAATTTCGAATGTTTTCAATTATGAGTCCTATTTCAGTAAGCACAAACCACTTGTAGTTAGATTTAAGAGACAATAATTTTTTTTTCAAATATAAAGAAACGTCTTTATAATTTATTTTTTACAGATATATGCATTACACAATTGAATTTATAAACATTTCCAAAATTTACAAATATTTACTGAAAGATAGCATACGTACTGATACATAACATGAAAATGCGCTAACACGTCCTGTGTCCAGAATGGAACAGGCTTAATTGCTTGTTTTTATTACCTAATTAATGCTTAGCATTTGCGTTTATTTAATTAAATAATCTGCACGTTGAATCTTTTTACTGCCTAACTTTACACGTCTGTTGGACTCAGGGTTGGGCTATGACAGTTGAGGTACACGTCTGCGGGACTCAGGGGCAGACTATGACAGTTGAGAAACACGTCTGTTGGACTCAGGGGCAGACTATGACAGTTCAGTTACACGTCTGCTGGTCTCAGGGGGCGGACTATGACAGTCGAGGCCTCGGACGCATAAGAAAATATTGGACCATTTAGAAAAAGGGAGACATTTCAAATTATTTTAAATTTGCGCTTTGTGGGGGCCCTAAATATAAGGGGCCCCTGGGTGCACGCCCGCTGCGTCCGTCCTTTAATCCGCTTCTGGTGAACATAGATCATATATCTATGGTTGTGTATAAAGATTACATTGTATCTGACTTTAAAAAGTCTAAATACTACATCTTTAGTGTAGACTCAACCCCTGACATGGGTCATGTTGACCAATTGACATTTACAGTGCGCTTAGTCGAAGAATATGGAACTGTGTGTGAACGATTTATCCAGTTTGTTGACATTGCCAGCCACACTGGTGAGGAAATGGCAAAAACAGTTAAATCAATTCTTGCTGATTTATCCATTGACTTGTGTGATTACAGAGGTTTAAGTACAGACAATGCAAGCAATATGTCAGGACAATACAAAGGCTTGCAGCAACGACTAAATGAAATTAATCCACAGATAAACTTTGTTCCGTGTGCTGCACATTCTCTTAATTTGGTGGGTGCATGCGCAGCAGATTGTTGTCTGGAAGCTGTTAATTATTTTGGTTTTTTGGAAGTAGTATATAACTTTTTTGCAGCATCAACACACCGCTGGACAATACTAACTAATCATCTGCCATCCAACAGTACCGTCGTTAAAAGTCTTTCTGCCACTAGATGGTCTGCTAGAGCTGATGCGACCAAAGCATTCAGTAAAGGATATTGTAAAATATATGCTGCACTTGAAGAATTACAAAATGACACAAAGCAGCAAGCCACTACAAGGGCCGAAGCAGTGCGTCTTCAGCAAAAAATGTGTCTGCTTGAAACCTCTTTAATGGCTATTATTTGGAACCGAATCTTAGAAAGATTTCAAGCCACCAGTGAAGGACTTCAAAGTTACAAAGTTGACATTGGAACAGTCATCAACCTATACGATTCACTGGCAAATTTTTTGACTTCAATACGATCCAATTGATGAATTTGACCAAATGGAAACGGAAGCCAAAAAAATGTCTCATTGTCAAGAATACAAAGCTGCCGGAAATCGCCAGAGAAAATATGCAAAATTATTTGATGATGATCCATCTGGTAAGTAAAACATCATAAATCAGACCCCAAGTTCAAAGTTCAAACATATTATTCAATTTTGGGCATACTGGTAAATGAGCTGAGAAAAAGAAGAGCAGCTTACGATGACTTTTACCAGAATTTTAAATTCTTTTCAAGATTCAAAGAAATGACAAATATCGATCTAATTAATTGTACATAAACCTCATTCATATATATCCAGAAATTGACAATAAGTTCCCTGATGAATTGGTCCACTTTTTAATTTTTTATCTACACAAAATAGTTGTCTTGCTCAGGATGCCATGCAACTGTTGCGTGCCAATCAATTGTCATCTACTTATCCAAATGAAGACATTGCACTAAGAATTTATCTTTGCAACTTTGCTACAAATGAAACAGGTGAACGGTCATTTGCTGTTTAAAAACGTGTGAAGAATGAACTTAGAACAACGAATGCCCTAGGTCATATGAGCGCGCTATCCCTATTATGCATTGAAAATGATATTGTGGAAAGTTTGCAGTTTGATGACATTATTGATGACTACGCCAAACAGAAAGCAAGAAAAATACCCATTCTGTAGTGTAGATCATTTTTATTGTAATTTTTGACTTTTGGTAAATAAATGTTTTGATATTTTTAAACAACCTTTAGTATTTAATTTTTGTTTTAAAACTTTTGTAAGCTTAAATGAGATTAGAAAAATTGTCATTTTTGAGTTTTATGTTTTCTAATCATTTTGTTACCTCGCTGTATGCTATATGCAAACATGATTACTACAACAAGTATATAGGCTGTATGTATGATGTACCGTATTGATTAAAAAATAAATTATTCTTAGTTTTTTATTTAAGGGGGGGGGGGCGAAATTTTCTTTGCTGGCCTAGGGCGCACCAAAACCTTAAGATGGCCTTGCTAATATCTGTGCAGAGCGTGCAATTAAAGTTATACAAGATTTATTTCCACTTGCAAGTCCATTGAAAAATTGAACATTAGATTTCTTCTACTAATGCACAATAGAAATGTACATTGTAACATTGTAACAATTATCAATATTATTCTTATGTCACTTTTATTTGTAATGGTGAAATCCTTATTGAAATATTTGAAAATTTTTATGTTATAAAATATTCGTGTCGATCGTAGGGTGAACTTTTTTATGCAAAACAAAAATGACCCATATTTTCTTTATTTGTGATACAAAGCTTCACTAAATATGATATGGGGACATAGGCTTATATTTTAGTCATACCCCTAGTGTACATAGATTATATATCTATGGTTCTGTACATAGATTGTATAGGCTATCATGAGTAGGCTGTACATACTATCTGTGGTACATATTATTTGGGGGGTACATACTGTATGTGGTACATACTATCTTTGGTACATACTATCTGTGGTACATACTGAGGTACATACTACCTGTGGTATATACTATCTATGGTACATACTATCTACGGTACATACTATCTGTGATACATACTATCTATGATACATACTATCTGTGTTACATACTGTCTGTGGTACATACTGAGGTACATACTACCTGTGGTACATACTATCTATGGTACATACTATCTATGTTACATACTATCTATGGTACATACTATCAGTGGTACACACTATCTATGGTACATTCTATCTGTGGTACATACTATCTATGGTACATACTATCTATGGTACATACTATCTATGTTACATACTATCTGTGATACATACTATTAGTGGTACATACTATCTGTGGTACATACTATCTGTGGTACATACTGAGGTACATACTGTATGTGGTACATACTATCTATGGTACATACTATCTGTGGTACATACTGAGGTACATACTGTATGTGGTACATACTATCTATGGTACATACTATATATGGTACATACTACCTGTGGTACATACTATCTATGGTACATACTTTCTATGTTACATACTATCTGTGGTACATACTATCTGTGGTACATACTATCTGTTGTATAGACACAGGTGAAGGTAAATGTGCGCCACGTCAAACTGAATGTAAATTTATGTAAACATAAAGACCCCCACCCTCCCCCCACCCCCACACTTGTCACATACTTTCAATAAGGAAACACTCGATCATAAAGTATATGTAGATCTAATTATAGAACATTGTATGTAAATCAATATTTATCATATACACCAGGTCCTCTTATCACACGAGTTTTTTTTAATATCAATACAAAAAAAAATGACATTATGAATACGCAGTTTAGAGATTTATTTCTTCCTTATCGGTAATCAGATATAAGAAAACACAGATTAATGATTGTAGACACATTCATTGGTTTGTTTGTACCTTGCTGGTAGGTCATCGAAATGTATGGCAGGGGAAACCATCAGAATCCTTTTTAGCTTTACGGTTTATTACACTGGACATAGAGCGAGTGCCAAATGCGGGGGTTGTAGAGCGTAACTGGAGGCTATATATATATATATATTGTACAAAAACGCAACGATCGCGCGGGGGGGGGGGTGTGGCTCACTTGAGAAACGAGGTTTGAGATGGTTGTCCTTATCTCTACATTCAAATTTTGTTGAATGGACAAAATGTAGGATTTGTCTAAGGTCTTTTGAAAGACGTGAAAGTCGATAAAAACTTGGAAGCTGAACTAAATATATTCAAATGGCTTAGAATACGAACATGCTTTGAAACTCGATCGTCAGGCATATTATTTCTAAGTCTTTGTTGTTGTTTATTGCTCTTTCCTCAGCGATCATTCCATCTTTATGTCATTCATAACATCTTTATGTCTTTATGTCATTCTAACATCTTTATGTCTTTATGTCATTCCTAACATCTTTATGTCTTTATGTTATTCTGACTTCTTTATGTCTTTACGTCATTCAAAACATCTTTATGTCCTTATGTCATTCATAACATCTTTATGTTTTTATGTCATTTATAACACTTCTCTGTTTCGCGAAAATATCCGGTATCATCTAAGCAGCTTTTTTTTTGGATTCATTTTACATTTTTGTGTGTGTTTTAAAAATACTAACAACTTTTTACATTTACCATACATACAGAATTTCCTAAAAATGCATACCACCATAAGGGCCATGATGAGTCGCAACTATAGTGAATACCTCTGGTTTCGAGCCTAAAGGGTTCGCGATTGGAGATTTTTCTTCATTACCTCACAGTTAAAAAAGTAAACGTTTGTTTCAGGCCCCGCTTATGGCATACTCCGCCGGAAGTCTTCCCAATACTTTATTGTGGTAACAGAGTTATCGCTTTAACTTGATTAGGCAAATAAATGTAGCAGCCGCCCTCCCTTCGACTCCCCTTTCATATTTACGCCAAAGATTACGCCCAAATAGTTGAACTGACACATTTTTGTTGTTGACGATAATACAGCAACCTTGAACTATGTATTAAGAAGTAACAGAGTCAGAGCTAATGAGAGCTAATGAGTGCTAATGCGAGTGCTGATGAGCGCTAATGAGAGCTAATGAGACTGGGTTAGCAGTTGATATCCCTGCAGAATACTGACTCAAATTGTTAACAAATGCTCGATGGATACAAATCAATTTATAACACGTCATTCTCTTTAAGACCTCGTGACATTTTTTTGCCTGCATTGTCGATTTACAACATTAGGACTAAATAATAATTCTCTAACTTGTGGGTGACTCATTGGTGGATAGAAACTGTGTCTCAATAGATAGTTCTTGCAAAAATGTAATCCATATTTGAAGTCAGGTTTTGTTTAATTGATTATTTTTTTTGGGGGAACCCATTCAAACAAAAAGGGTTTGGGGTAGAATAGTCGTTTTTTCATTTTTTTTTGGCAAAGCAAAATATTAATTACACATAATTATAAATATGTCAAGGCCGCTGCTTGCATTAATTGACCCCTAAAAATCTACGACCACTGGAGACCATCTGAACCTCAACTCGTATGCTATTTAAACCCAATTTACAAAGATGAAACATATTAAATACTAACTATGGTCCCAAAAAAAAAACCGCAAAATTAAAGTCCTGAAATGGATTTCCCCTGCTCCATTCGCTTGGTTTAATTATGCAATACAACGGTTCTGGTGATAGATACCATTTCCCACTTCCATTAAAAGTAAACTTCTAGCTCTTAATATTTATAAAGTTTTCCTTAAATATTTTTTATTTTGAGAAGCCCTGACAAATCAAGGTATTATTCTATCTGTTCTGCACCTTTTCATTTCCTTCCTTTGTTAATTTGAAAATATGTTTTTTTTTGTTCCGCTATGCAGACGTTTGCGAAACGGAAAGTAGAAAGCCTATTTTATGTCTTACACTGTCAAGTCGTCACGCTTGAATGACCCACACCAGCGCATAAAGTATCTTAGCCAGCAAAAAAGCTAGCAATGTTTTCTCCCACCCACCCAGTCCAACAAGAATTTTGACAGAGATAATTTGAAAGCAAACGAATGCAGTTCTTGGAAGTAACTGGGCTGAATTTTACTTGATAACTTCTTTATACAAAAAATGTGTAGTCACACATTGCATACTTTATGTAAAGGCATACATTATGTATAGCCACACATTATACTATAACGGATATGAAAAGTGAGAACATTAGCATTTCTTTTATGCTCGATGTAATAAATCTGACACATTTTGAATGACAAGGATTCTACCTTTTTCTATAACAGTTTTCTCACGTCTATGATTGCCTGGGTCAGAGGCGGGGTTTGGGGGTAAATAACCAGGCCCCATGCTAGAAGAAGGCCCCGGTGTTTGATTTTTGGGATAGATAATCTGTCCCCACGCTAGAAGAAGGCCTCGTTGTTTGATTTTTGGGATAGATAACCAGGCCCCATGCTAGAAGAAGGCCCCCGGTGTTTGATTTTTGGGATAGATAACCAGGCCCCATGCTAGAAGAAGGTCCTCGGTGTTTGAATTTGGGGATAAATAACCGATAAATAACCAGGCCCCATGCTAGAAGAAGGCCCCGGTGTTTGATTTTTGGGACAAATAACCAGGCCCCATGCTAGAAGGAGGCCCTGGTGGCGGAGCTTGGCGATTAGAGCGATATTGCTGAGGCTTCGCCTAAGACTTACATAAATCTTAAGTACTGCACGGTAACAGAAAGGTGATGCACTTGACACTGTAACCTCGTTCCGCACATTCACCCTTATACCTAAGTGTTGAAAATTTCAGATCGATTGGACTTCGAGAATTGAGTGATATATAATCGATTTCAAATTTCAAATATCACGACAAACCCGACAACGCCTGACAGAGCAAGTTAAATAAATGCTCGTGAAAAATATAGGCTTTGGGGTCCAGCTCACAAAACGGTATAAAATAAATAGACCGAATTTAGTAAGCTAAATCACAGCTACAGAAAGTGACGTACAATCACAGTTATGCATGATCACAATGACATACAATAACAGCTGTACACTATCACAATGACATACAATCACAGCTTCAAACAATTTACTTTACTGACAATCACATCTATACTCTATCACAATTACATCACAGCTTCTAACTATTTCCTTTACGTACAATAGCATTCATACAAAATCACCTTTACAATCAGTCACAGTTATTTTTATGCACACAGTATAAGGCAATCGCATTTGCACAGTCAAAGCTTAATATTTCTCCCAAATAATATTTCTTCTAACACAAATATTTTCTGTGACTCTAATACAATAACATAAAATATAGTTCAATTTTTCGTATTCAAAAAAACCCATACAATTATTAATGTGGTTTCAGTTGCCATTATCTTGTGTCACGACCAGCCTTCAACTCTGTGAAGCCTCAACCCATTTCCGGCACTGAAATAAACCCAAACCATAAATTATATCAGTGGATTACAACATGAATAAATTTTGAAAAGAATTATAAAACTACGGTAAATGGCTTCCCCCCCCCCTTTTTTTTTTAAAATGTCCCAGATTATAAACCAATCCAATCTACCCCCCCCCCCCCACCACAACTTAAAATTTCCTCCATAGAAACTGACACAGAGAGCTACCAAACTTCGTTTATATATTAATATTTTTTCTTGCTTGAATTCTCAACAGCTCCAAACTTGCAAGCAAGCCATTGGTAATTCGCCCACTATCTTTTTTTCCAGAGCTATCGGTAAATGCTGTGCACTGAACATTTTAAAATATTTATTTTTGGGACTTCATAAATATTTTAAAACTTTTCTACATTTAAATTATGTTTTATTTGCTTTTTTTCCAATGATGCTTCTGTTACATTTTGCAATATTTGGTGTATTTGTTTCAGTATTAGAAAATGTTATAGTAAATTATTCTGGCTGTAAGGGCTGGAATATTGCGTTTACCTGGCAAGTCAGTGTTTTAAATCTACAAACCTTGAAAATGTAAATATATAGTGTTCTACAGTTTAGGGGGATGTGAAAAGTGAAACATATTTTGTGTGGAGATTTAATATATATATATATATAGGCTATTTGATTTTTGATCAAAACATTAAATTTTGTGAAGTAGTTTGAATTAAGTACAATGTGCGGTAGAAATTCTGTCAAGAACTATTTAATAATAGAGTAACTAAGAGGTTGTCGAGTGTGAAAAAAAAATCTGTTTACTAATCGATTATAAATGCATAATTACTCATTCCTGCAAAAATTCAAGATTATATTTAAATTGCATCTAAATCTCTTGCATCACAAGCAACATTCCCTATCGCCAGTATGTGGTTGAGTAAAAATGTTTGCCATAGTCTGTTTCTAGAATAATCTAGCTTCTATATAAAAATCGTGACATTTTAGAACAAATTTGAATTCATAAAATTAGCCTAGATTTCAAATGGAATATTGTTATTGTACATTAAATGCTACAATCATCATAATTAGGGACATGTAAAATTGGTACAATAAATAAATAAAAATATTAATACAATAGTGCTGACAATTTTGAATGAGAGCATAACATAATACTTCATTATAGCCTCGTTTAGGTCTAAATTTTAAATTTTCTGCGTTATTTGCAACACTCTCTAGGTTAGGGTTTAGAGCAAAGCTGCACACTGTTCACTTCTTTTGGCTACCTACAAAAATCAAAGATTGGATGGCAGACGTTGGTAAACTGTTTGAACCTCAGGCTAAAACGGTGTTTTAAATTTTCGGAAAAAGCCGGACCAATAGCCAGATTGCTTCTTTGAAAAAAATATATTTATTAAATGTTAACGCCACAGATGTTAAAGGGAAGGGAGGAGCAGGGTGAGGGGTGGACCCAACCACATTAATGGGCCGTATTTGGCCCGCGGGTTATAGATTGCCTACCAGTACTTCAAGAAAACCGAATTAAGGGTAATAGATAGAGATGAACACACATGTTTTATAATTGTTAAAGAAATAAGACAAATTGCTTTTTTTTATCTAATTGATAGGATAATTCGGTACAGTACGTAAGTTTTTATTTTTGAAACTATAGATAATGGAAATATTACTATCTACAATATACTGATCTGGCTAGCTACTTACATACCTGCCGACTTACATAACTACCTAGCTACCTACCTGCATGGCGATTATGTTTTAATTTGTTTTATATCTCTTCTTTGTATTATTTTTATTTTCAATTTTCTCTTTCGTATTTCAGAGAACAAATTAAAGAAGTTTTAGTTTTTCAGTTATCCATCAGACAGAAGTTCAACATAAATCCAAAATGGGGTGTTCAACTATCGCCAAGTGTCTCTTTATGTTGATCAATGTTCTCTTTCTGGTAAGTTTCCAAATAATCAGGTATACAAGGAGTGATAACCAGAATAAAATAATATTGAGTGCATAAGCGAAACGTAAAGATTTAAGTTTAGAAGTGTTTTCTTTTAATTTTTGATATTTAGCTTGCATAAAAGCAGATAACATTTTGTAGTTCTGTGCAAAAGATCTTTTGTCGGCTTTTGGCAAAAAAATAAAATGAAAATAAAAAATGTAGGTACTCTAGGGGAAAAAAGAACATCTCGTTGTAAAAGAACATTTGGGGTTCTAAGCAAAATGACATTTATGGGCCCTAGGTTAAAACTTTTTCGGGCCTTAGAAAAAATAAGATTTTATGGTCTAGGAAAAGAATAATTAGGGGTTATAGGCAAAATAACGTTTATGGATTCGTTGCGAAAAAAAAACAACATTTGGGAACGCTTTGCAAAAAGAGATTTAGGGAGCCCCAGGTAAAATAAAATTTTTGTTCTCTAGGAGAAATATATTTAGGGGATCTAGGAAAAAAAAAGATTTAGGATTTATAGGTAAGATAATGTTTAGGGTCTCTGCTTAAAAGAGTATTTAGATGCTTTATGAAATATTATATTTAGGGGCTCTAAGCTAAATAATATTTAGGGGCACTTAGCTAAATGATATTTAGGGGCTCTTAGCTAAATAATATTTAGGCAAATAAGCAAAATAAGCAAAGAAAAACTTTTCAAGTACCCCGAGTTTCGTTTCGGTTAATGTTGTTAGACAGGCAATCCCCAGCATAAACGACCCCTTCCATGTATACATTCCTATTAAATCAAGTGTTGAAGGGATCCCGACTGGTAGCTTATATACCAACCTCCCCTCCCTCCCCCCCCCCCCCCAACACATGGAAATGGTTCTGAAAGTAAGGATGAAGTTGTTAGGTTTGAAAACTGTATTAATGACCAGTACAGCCAGGGATGCAGCAGTCATGGAAGTTCCACAGAAGACATAGGTGAGTGGTTCTTCACTGTGCCTATCACATCAAGCGCCATTGTCAATAAATATGTGAAACATTGATCATTTATTTTTTTTTTTTGCTTTTTTTAAATTAATGTATTCTTTTTTATTTTTGGTCAGGTGGTCAGCATTGCCCTCATTGCAGTTGGTGCCATATTGGCATTTGTACCCGGACCAATTTTCTCCAGCATTTTGGATGCTGCCAAATCTGCTGCAGGTAACTACACATTGGTATAATACATTCCTCCCATAAAGTGTGTTCGTAAAAATCACTGCAGAGAACATAAACGGACTGCAGAATACAGATTTCAATGTTGCGTACTAGAAGAAAATGTGAACAGTATAATTAAATCCAATATCTAAAGCCACTTCTTCTTCAGCGCCATTGTCGTCTTGCACTAGCTTGTAACATTCTAAACGTGTTTCCACAACATGGTTTTCATAACTTCGTGTGGGAAAAAAAACCGAACGTTTGCCTAAAAAATAAAACAGTGACATTTCGAACGAACATACAATGTAATAATTATTGAACCAAACATTTTAGTAAATAAAAACACCACCACCACCACCACCACCACCAACAACAACAACAACAACAACAACACAGTTTTGATGATTTAAAACGCTGATCATATGTGTAATATTTTTTTAAATACAAATTTATTTCAGCTTCCGCTAATGCAAATATTCCCAATACAGTGGATGATATAAAAAACATCCCCATGGCCTATGAGATCGGCCTGGCCTTCTTCGTGTTTGGCATTTTTTTGTTTATCATTAGTTTCCTGGGATGTTGTGGAGGCTGCTGCTCGTGCTGCAAGTTTATGTTGATACTGGTATGTTGTTATATTGTATACTGGTATGTTGTATACTGGTATGTTGTATCTTGTATATTGGTATGTTGTATGTTGTATACTGGTATGTTGTATGTTGTATACTGATATGTTGTATACTGGTATGTTGTATACTGGTATGTTGTATACTGGTAAGTTGCAAGTTGTATACTGGTATGGTGTATACCACTATGTTGTATGTTGTATACTGGTATGATGTATGTTGTATACTGGTTTGTATATATTATATACTAGCAAGTTGTATGATGTATTCGGGTATGTTGTATATGGGTATGTTGTATACTTGTATGTTGTATACTGGTATGTTGTTTCTTGTTTACTGGTATGTTGTATGCTGAAAGTGGTATGTTTGTATACTAGTAAACTGATTATAGGATTCTGATGCTTGTCTGTTGACAAAAGTAATACTGATAATAGAATGTTGATACGGATATGCTGATAATAGCTATACTGATAATAGGATTTTGATATATAGTATGTTGATAATAGTAATAATGATAAGTAGACAATGTTATGTTGATACTAATATACTGCTAATAGGATGTTGCTAATGATTTAGTAATTATTATATTGATAATATGATGTTGATACTGGTATATTGTTACTGGTATGTTGATACTGGTATTGTGAAACTGGTATGCTGATACTAAAATACTGATACTCGGTTTTTAAAACTGTAAGGTGATATTAGTATTAATATTGGTACTTTAATACTGGAAAGCTAATGCTGGTATGTTGATACTTGTATTTTGATACTGCTATGTTGATACTGGTGTGCTGATACTAGTATTTTGATAGTGGTATGCATTTTCCAATTGTATGCATGTCAAAAAATGATACACAGGTCAGGAAATATAATATCACTTGGAAAAACTGGTCCATAAATGAATCAAAAGTGATAATTAAATAGAATATCGATGGTATACATTAGGGTTATGACTAATTTTAAATTTTTCAGCCTGGGGTTGTAATCGATGAATTTTTACCTACAAATCGCAAAAACGACTTGGGTTTTGCCGAAACATGAAAAAACCTCCCGCGCCTAAGTGAATTTCATTTTTTAACTTTGAAAAAAAAAGGGACGAGCCGTGAGTGTTGCCTGTCTAACTCTTAGAGAAAAATGCACTGATGGTTTTATGCTAAATACAAAGTACAAACGAACGTAAATTTATATATTTTTTTATGAAGTATTAGACTAACAACATATACAATTTATATTTAACTGATGTTATATATATATATCTAAACTACAGGACCATTTTATGGCTATAAAATGTTCGTGTGTTTATTGAATATAGTTAGCATAATCATTTATAATAAAATGACTACAAGTTTAAATATATGTAATATTTATTTATATAAATTGTGTATGTTTTTTTGTTCAATACTTTATACAATTATATCTGTCTGTCTGTCAATCTATCTATCTTAATGCCCGTCTCTCATTTTCGTCTCTCTATCTAACCAAAACTTCTATGCTACATATGTATTAATACATTTCTAACGATATCGATGTATTTATTGCCATCTACTTGCTCACCATTCTATTTGTTCATTTCATTCTGGTCTACATCAGTACGCTATTATCATGGTGCTTCTCATGATTGGTGAAATAGTTATTGTGACCATGTTCTTTATGAGAAATTCTCCGGTAAGTAGATTTCTGTATGTTGTGTTAGAATTGAACATTAACCACTGTAATACCATATACATTATATTGGCACCATATTCGCAAAACAATGAACAGGGTCGTGATAGACTTTTTTTTTTGCTAGCTACGATTTTATCATCGGCGTATTCATGGGGGGGGGGCGCAAGGGGGTGCATTTGCCCCCCCCCCTACATTTTGAAAAAATGTCACATAAGAGGGGGGCATTATCTCCCCCCTTACATTTTAAAAAAAATGTCATAAAGTTGTTATTTACCCCCCCCCCCCCTGGAAAATTTTTGCCCCCCCCCCCCATGGAAAAATTCCTAGCGACGCCCATGGATTTTATATTGATGTTTAACTGACTCAGTTTACAATAATATCCTCGACATATAACATAGACCCCCCCAGCAGGCCCGTAGCGTGCGGGGGAGCCGGTACCCCCTGCGTTTTGTCTGCCTCCCCTGTGCATATTTGTTCTACTTAGTAAAATGTGCTACCTGACCCCCCCTGCTATTGCCTGGCCCCTGCTGTAGAATGCCTGGCCCCTGCTGTTGAATTTTTACGCTACGGGGCTGCCCCCCCAGCCAAGTATTGCAGGAAAAGGCCACTGAATGGAATTGTAGCCCAAATATATGACTTAGGCCCATGTCTACAAAGACCGATCGGGAATAGTTTTCTTCTAAGAAATGACCTAATTGTAAATGCAATGGACGCATACAGTGCTGATACGTTCTCTAGGCATGCATCGAGTGCTATTCATGTACATCTTAACATTTTATTAACATGCAGAATTATTTCACAGACAAAAAGCTTAACAGAAATTATTTTCGTGTAAAAATCGAGTTTGGAAAAAAACAATTTTAATAAAACAAAACCTTTACTTTATAAAAGTCATTTAATCTAATTTAAGTATGCCTGAAAATAAATTATAGCAATGAATTATTTTTGCGAAAACCTTATTGAGGAATAAGACCTTTTTGATGGTCATTTAGCTGACTTGGACATAGAGAAAGCGTACACAGCATCAGACACAGGGCTATCAGTGGTTCACGGTCCACTGTAATAATAAACATGGCTTAAGACGACACCAAGAGAAAAGTTTTGAACTAAGTAGCTCAATTGATATAAAAAAAAACGAATCTAAAGAACCAATAGAAATATAAAATACATGTCGTTCAGCTGAATGAATGAATAAATAAAAAGAAATATAGGGAACCAAAGATTAAAACAGATTACAAAATAATAGAGAGAAATAAATAGAAAAAACAAACTTTTTTTTTAAAGACATACGTATAGAAAGATATATATATATATATATATATATATATATATATATATTAGCTGATATCTATCTATCTTTTTACATCTAAATCTATTAGCCTTATATATATATTATCAGCGATGAACTCGTTTCATTTATTAAACATATTTATCATCTTATGCTAATTTTAAAATAACTAGTAGCTGCCCTTCATTATGAGTTGTAAGCCAAATAAATTCAGTTGAAACAAAAAAAAAATAAATAAACAAATATTCTGTTTCCATCAAGCTATTTGTTTCCATCTCCATTTTTATTCCATCCTTTGTCCAGCTCCACGATACCATTAGGTCCAAACTGAAGGACAAGATCACGAATGATTTTGACGAGAATGGATCGGACTCCTTTAGCCAGATAATCAATCTCATCAATTACAATGTAAGTGTTTGTCTTTCCATCAAGCTTTATTTACTAACAAGTCTTTCCTTTTATCACTGAGTCATTTTGTACCCTCGGCATTTAAAGAAAACAATTTATACAACGTGTATTGTCCTCAGATGACGACGTGTCATTTTTTATTTCCACCAATGGTATATACAGACCTTCCACCCAAAGATTAACTTCATTTCAAGTATAGGTTATCCGTTCCACCAACTTGTCTATTTTACTCAACTAATGAGCCATTTCATTTCACAAATACGTTGAACAAATTGTTCATTTCGCCATTCAGTCTACCGACTAGTCATTCATACAAAAATTCACTCACTCTAAAAACGATTTATTTTTTTTCCAAAAACGAATTCATTCGTTTTATTATTTATCCTTTCCTATAATTATGTAATTCTGAAAATGCATTTTGACTGTCGGAAAAAAAGGGCTAAAAATATAAATATAGATTGTTTCTTTTTAAATTGTGATAATTAGTTATATACGATAAAAGTATATTGATTTAAAAAAAAATGAAATTTGTGGTATACAAATGAACTAAGTTCGTGATATATGAAGCATAAATATTACAACACATTCTTTTAAAAAACTAATAAAATAATAGCGATTTGGGTTCTACGTTAAATCGAAAGTTAAGAATTAATACAACAGTATTCCAGTTTAAAACACAATCATGAAAATATCGGATCAGCCCGAAACCAAAAATAACAAAGCCTACCAATCAAGCTTAAGGGGATATAACTCTAGGCAGACGTTTTGAAAGGCACATCTAGTAACATTATATTATTTATTTGTTAACATTCTGATTAAATCTGTGGAGGGTACCTATACAGACGGTTAGTGTGGGCCAGTATTACTATCACTTAAATAATTATTTAATTAAACAAGTCATAATTGTAGAATGAAACACAGAAAAAAAAACCTTTAATTATAAATATAACTAACTAGCTGCACCCTGCAAAACCTTTGTATAGATAGTTTTATCCTCTTATGCTTGATCAGTAGGCTTAGTTAATTTTTGGATTCGAGCAGATCCGATTTTTTCATGATTGTATTTTAAACTGGAATACTGTTGTATTAATTCTTTACTTTCGATTTAACGCAGAGCCCAAATCGCTTTTATGTATATTATAGTCCATCCGAAAAAGATAACCATTACTTTCTACCCTGGTCCTTCCACAATCTCACTCTCAATGTGTTTAAACACAACTCATATATATCTCCACACCCATTACACATAACATACCATTTGCTTTCCTTTTTTCGAAATGCAACTAACTCCACCATAATATCCTGACACAGGTATCAGCCATTACTATGAAGATGTCTTTAATTAACCTAGTAACTATTCTTAATTTGTCTTTCGCTTCGATATTTCGGTCATTCAATATGAGACTTGTAAACTGTGGGTAGTTCAAGAACTTCGTTGTACTGAAAGTGCTTTTTATTGCGGATTAGTATTGATTATTAGGTTGATTATTCCACTATCAATAAATAACAAATGTCATACATTTTTATATTTCATTGTTCAATCGCGGAGTAGTGTAACTCATTCTTTTAATAAACATTTATACTCTATTTCGGTTGACCCTTTCCAGTTTGAATGTTGTGGAATCGATGGTGTGGCTGATTTCGGTACAAAAGTCCATAACTCATGTCAATCGGTAAGTATATTCAGTTCTCTTCTCTCTACACTAGCTATAAATTGAAACAGAATGGGCAAAAGCTTAATGTAAATCACCCCGATATGATTAAAAAAAAATCATACCATTTTATTTCCATGAAGTTGACCAACCAAGTAGACATCAGGTTTCAATTGTGTTCATTTTCTTATCTTATAATAAAAAAAAAATGATCGACATTTCAAAAATTACTTGTACAGAACACAATTGGCTGCTATACCAAAGTAAACAACATTATACAAGACAACATTGTCTACGCCGGAGAAGCTTTTGCTGCACTACTGTTATTTCAGGTAAGAGAGAGTCGAATAGTTGATGAAGTGTAACTCTTTCTGGCTAAAGCGTACGGAAATAAAAAAAAATAACTAATTTTAAATAAAATTCACTATAAAGTAAAAAAGAATAGAATATTATAAAATCATATAAATATCTATATAAATTATGATTACTTAAATATAAGCGTTGGTGCCGATTAAAATTTAAAGAATATATTTTTATTTTTGGTAACTTTAACAACTGATATACAATCAAAGGCAACATTTCCGAACATATATAAACTGTTTGTGTACGAAATAGACAACATAAGTCATTCAAAAAGCAACTAACTTGTTTACCCGCTGGTCATAAGGGGACCAAACTCAACTATCACATTCAAATAGTAAAAGTTCTATTGCCTCACGTCGAAAAAAACATTTCATGTCGTGTTTCTCTAATCTACCGGATTCACGACTTTACCAGCTATTTGTGAAATGTTCAGTTTAAATTACACATTAATGTCTGAGATGGGAAACCATGACATGGCATTTCTTACTATTGGTACATTACGACCCGATAAAATAATCTCTTTTTCCATTTAATACCCACGACTTTACTTACCAACCAAACCGTTCCCTAGGCTAATGATATTTGTTTGGATAACAAAATCACCGATTGTGTAAAGAGCATTCAGAATTGATTCATTATTATCTGCCAAAAAGAAACAAACATAATTTTTTTTTTATAGTCAATGCTTTCAATTCAATGACGTATACTATTTGAAATGTATTTATGATGTGGCAATTTATGCTTTGATAAAATAAATGGTTGTATGCTTTTTTAATGTATCATTTGATTCAAAAGTTTTCCTTTGTACGATGTTCATTCATTTTAATGTTTGTTAGGCTGTAATGACTTTTACTTTCATTCATTTTACATTATGTTTTTTCCTAGCTTATCCAAGTTATATTTGCCGTCGTCTTATTCAAGAAACAGAACAAAATATCTCCATTCTAATTGAATTTGTTGAAGACTGGAGTCCTACGAAGTTTAGTTTATTGATCAACGACTTCCAAAGTTTTCTTTTTTTTTTTTCACAATGACACACTACGCGTTCAGCATACAACATTTGTAGTTTAGATAGATTGTATATCTATTTCGGTTTAGGATTTTTTTTCTTCTTCTTTCCCACCATTCCTTACAGTTGGTTTGTTTGATTTTATTCTAGCTACATTTATAAAGTTAGCAGTGCAAGTCTTAAAATCATGATGACACTCCACCCTCCCCTTCTTTGAACAAATCAGTGGGCCGCCCAATACCACGACAACCGCTCACGATGTTAACGTGAGTTGGAGGGCCCTGTGCAATAGGGCCCCCAGGCGGTATCTTATTTTACATCGGCCCAATCTGCATGAATGTTTTAACCTTTGTCAAATATAGTTTGTTAAATTTGCTGTTCGCTAGTCTATACTAAAACATGTTTATTTCAAACCACCAACAGTCTATTCATCACCACCAATTTTTTTTAAAACACTTCAAGAACTGTTATCGAAAAATCTAGTGTAGTTGTGCTAGTGATTTTTTTTAACCCATAATTTTAAAATAAAAGCTATCCTCAAATCAAAGCGAAGCGTTCCGCTGCGCTATTTCTCACGTGAGATTTTTCAAAGCGCGAAAAACCCTCGCTACACCTAAGCGAAGCGAACGTAGGCGTCAGCCGACCGGATATAATGATTTTTTAAATTTTCTTTTTGTTTATTTGAAGACGTCGGCAGACATTTTCTTCTTATGATATATTTTCTACAGTTATGGTATTTTACAAGTAAAAAGTGAAAAAAAAACACTTACTTTTCGGTATAATCTGATATAATTCAAGTTGCTATATATAAATGTAAGTCTTATTTGTTAATTTTAAGACATTTATATCAATTTTAACCATGATTTTCATTTGAGTCGATGTTTCTAGGCAGCCATTTTGGATTGTTTACACTCGCGAAACGCGAAAAAACACTGAAAGAAGCGATGCCGCGAAATTTCTCTGCACCGCCGCGGAAATTCTACGCGGTTTGAGCATCTCCATATAAATACCTTGCCGCGAAAGAAGGGCGAATTTCGCGAGCTACCTAGATACGCGAAATTCGCTTTGGTTAGAGGATAGCTAAATGCGCTAGAGAAATAAAAAAAAAATATATATAAAAGAAACAACTTTTAAAAAATTGGCTTTAATGCAAATGTACTGGAAAGTAAAAAAAACAACAACAAATGAACAAGGTACATTAATACATATTGGCGTAAAAATCGATATCTTACGATATTCTTATTAGTGTATGATTTTAATCCAATAGAAACAATTACTTAATCATTGTCTATTTAAGACAAATAATAACTTCAAATATATTTTTCAAAATTTTTTAAGGGAAGCTGTAAGCTTAAACAAATGTCTGCACACATTATTCCCCCCCCCCCCCCCCAACTTTTGACCCTTTAATTTACTGTAAACAACCGTATTTTCATGTTTCAAAAGGCCAGTACACGAACATTAATGATTATACAACAAATCGAGATTCTTTTTCAATTTAATAATAATTCTCCTGAACTCAAAAAAAAAAAATCAAAATTATAATGTATCAATTCTATATACTTGTTAATGTTTCTGTCGAATTCTGATATCAATTGAAGATGACAAAAATAGGTACATTCTTGATTTAGTGTTTTAACCTATTTGCTTATTTATCATCAATATATTTGATTTCTAATCAAAAAATTGTTCAATGATACTATTGATTTTATTGTGCACTTGATTCGTTTTGACACCATTCCAATGAAATAAGTTCTATATATTTTTAAGTTAGTTTCTTGCCTCTAATCGAGAATTTAAAAATAGGTTATAATAACTGCAGGAATTGAAGAGTTATTAAATCTGTTAACATAAGAATTTACCGGATTATATATATAATATATATATATATATATATAGTCAATATATATGGAAACAACATGTTTTTATTAATTTTAAATCAAAATAATATTTCTCATTTGAAAAAAATATTAAATATAGTAGTCTGAAATGTACTTTGTTAAAATAGTGAAATACGTTTTACTACATATAATGCCAAAATTGAAATGATCTAATTATTTTATATGTAACAACACTATAGTACATACATGTTTATATCTGTAATAACAATCAATAGCTGTGATATTATTTATTTGTTGTAAACAGAAACAATCATTTTATAAAAAAAAATATTGTGATAATTATTTTGATATACAAAAGTTTTCTTTTATTTAAACTGTATACTTTGTTTATTTTTTCCAGTGTATTTTGTTAAATCCAATAATAAAACTATTGTTATCAAATTCTCAAAAGCCTTTGTTATATTTATGGAGTTGTGTAAATCGGGGAAGGGGTGTTTCCGTACCGTGATGCATGAGATTACATGTATGAACTTAATTTGTATGAAATGACCCGAGTTCACGGTTCGAATTTTTAATTTTTATTTTTGTAAATGGTATAAAATAAATAGATTCCTACCAAAAATGAAATCGATAAAAATCGCAGAGAAACTGATTTTTAAACTAAAATGTTTTTCTTTGAAATTAGTATTATTAAAATTTGTTTTAAAATGTGTGTTTATATCAATGGTACTTACCTTTCTACGTTTTAATATCTTTGAATGTATTTAAAGTTTGACTTTTTTCTCATGAAAAAGTGTTTTCAAACTATGAACTAACTCCTAGAGATTCATGCATTTGTTTAAAAACTACTCATTGAAATTTGACATTGAAAAGTAAACTTATAATAAGAGTTGATATAGACGAAGGA
Source organism: Bulinus truncatus (assembly GCA_021962125.1). Taxonomy (NCBI): domain Eukaryota; kingdom Metazoa; phylum Mollusca; class Gastropoda; family Planorbidae; genus Bulinus; species Bulinus truncatus. The sequence continues at coordinate 1,218,795 of JAGDYQ010000017.1, read as the reverse complement.
ACAAACTTTCATTGCTGTGTCTTAGCTCAGGGGTCGGCAACCTTTTGAGACGGAAGAGCCAAAAGTTCAAATTTGTATTTTTCTCAGTTTTTAAAGAGCCGCTAAAATTTTTGTTTCAATATTATGGTATTTGATTAGGCCACAATTTGACATCGAAAGAGCCGCAGCTTGACATTGAAAGAGCCGCATGCGGCTCGCGAGCCACAGGTTGCCGACCGCCGATCCCTGTCTTAGCTAGTTGCTGAGCCGTAATAGTTTGAAGTTTCTAGGGGAATAATTCGGTCACAAGTCCTTAAGATATGCTCTAAATAGCTTAAAAATCTTTTTAAAGGGCGCCATAGAAAGATAAGAACGGCTCATGATGGATTGGTATGTGTCCAATGTTCTACAGTTTCCAGTGTTATAGTGACCAGCGCTATGAATGTCAATAAAATGTTGGGTACTAAACATATGCAACACCGTCTGAGGTCTTCAACCAATCACCCTCCGTTCTTTCATTGACGTCAATTGCCGAATTTTTTCATTGACGAGCTGAATACCGTTTTGATCCAGGAGCTTTTATATCTATTTTTAGAGTTTCCTGGAATCATAACAAGTTTTTAACTGGTGTCAATATAAGCTATTTTTAAACTTTCTCATGTGTACAGATCACAGCCTTGAGTAATGTGTCCATTATATTTTAGAGTGCAAGTTTGTCTGACGTCAATGTTTGAGACAGTTGACCTGTTTCTATGCATGCATACATTGTTTACAGTTTATGCTGAGTTCTATTATATAGACCAGGTCTATTAGACCTATATCGCTAACTGGGTAAAATTTCGTTATAGTGACAATAATGGAATCACAGGCTTTCGCTGTACTAATATTGTTGACAGGGACAATACAAAATCTTTAACCCTCCCAAACCAAGTGGCGATAAGCTCGTTATAATTGTCAAATATTAACACCATAACCGGGTTGCGAGACTTCATATTCATTTTAGTTCTTCACCAAGCATACAGAAGCAAGAGTTTGAGATCCAGAGCCGTAGCTTGTAATTGTGGCCGCTGTGTGAGTTACATTTTTCGGCGCCCTCATCCACAACAAAAATTAATTCCATTAAAACCCTAACGGGCCATCGAGGCAGATGAAGTGTAGAATTCATCTGTTTCTATAACCTCGGCATATAAAGTGTAGAATTCATCTGTTTCTATAACCTCGGCATATAAAGTGTAGAATTCATCTGTTTCTATAACCTCGGCATATAAAGTGTAGAATTCATCTGTTTCTATAACCTCGGCATATAAAGTGTAGAATTCATCTGTTTCTATAACCTCGGTATATAAAGTGTAGAATTCATCTGTTTCTATAACCTCGGCATATAAAGTGTAGAATTCATCTGTTTCTATAACCTCGGCATATAAAGTGTAGAATTCATCTGTTTCTATAACCTCGGCATATAAAGTGTAGAATTCATCTGTTTCTATAACCTCGGCATATGAAGGGATTGTGTGGTTAGCACATGGCCCAGCCGCCTTTTATTCTCCAACATAAGTCAGATACCAAATTTAAGTTGACTGGACGTGGGTATCCTAATCAACTTTCCCACTATGGGACCATCTTTTATCCCCACCAGAACCTATAGTTCAACGGTCATGGAAGGGACTTTTTCCGATACTTGTAACAATTCCCTTGACGTAATTTCTATTTTCTTACATAAAAACAGTTAGGAGTTCCTTCTCTGTACTGATTGCTTACCACTATCCAGATTATATTCATTCAGCTTGATAAACAGCACGCTAAACATGCCAGGATGCATATCAGAAATACAATTTTCCAAATATGAAAGCTGCCAAACTAAACTGTTCGACCAACGGCATGTCCTTTATCTCTTCGGGCGATGTGGGTATAGTAAACAGTGATCCATCTGGATGAAATACATTCGTTCAATAATTCTCTCATGTTTTTTTTATTGTAACTTAGAATTTTTTATTTCTTAATATGGATCTCGTGGCAGTATATTACCTAGGTGTTACACAGACACAACGACGAGGCGTGAGTGTTGTCGGTCAAAACTATTAGAGAAAGATTTAATGATTTTTTATGCTATATACAAAGCACAAACGAACATAGATTTATATATTTGTATAAATAACTAGAAAGTTTTATATTTAGCAACTTTTAGCTATTTTATTATGAATGATTATGCTAATTACATTCAACAAACACAGTACCATTATATATCATTGTCTATAAATATGACTATGACTCACACCTCGTCCCTACACAGACAATTTCATCTTATAAAATATGACAGCCTTTACCTGCAGAAACACTGACACACACGCACGCGAACTCACATACTCACACACGCTCAAAGTCATAATACAACATAACTACTCACACTCATTAATAATTTGTTCAATTGATGTTCATTGCTTGTTGTCTTTAAATGGAAATGAGGATTTTATCACGTGACTTTTTTATTTACTTGAACATTCCAAACATTATTATTTGCTTATGGAATATTTAATTCGTTAACAATTTGTTAAGAGAACTTTCATAGACGTGAATATAGATGGGCCAGTAGGCAAATGTGGTTATAGATGGGCCACCAGACAACTGTGGTTATAGATGGGCCTCCAGGCTACTGTGGTTATAGATAGGTCACTAGACAACTGCATGGGGCCCCAGCTTCTTCCCGCATTAAATTTTAATTAAATTGTACTGGGGCCTCTAGATATTTCTGGAAGCTCCTACCTAATGCCCCCTATAAGACAAAAGAACGGATTTGGTTTTAGATATAATCTATTTTTCTAAAAAAAAAAAAAAATGAAAATTTTTTTTTTCATATGATAGATGCTGATATAAAAAAAACCCAGAAAAATACAAATGATCCTCATTTCTTCGTACATACTTGCTTCTGCTGGTGTCTCGAGGATGCTGAACACCCTTGAATATAGTGTCACAGGTGTAAAGCTTAATAAGATACCAGCCACTGAAAACACAGCACCAATCAACTGAAAATATACAAAGTGATATACATTCTTTACAATACAAACCATACCATTTCACTTACGTGTTACAAAAACAAAGCGCAATGTAAGTCTTATCGAATGACACTTCAACTACATTAAAAACTGCTGTGATAAAAACTCGTGACATGCAACACATATCATGTAAAGGAGACAGACAGATCTGCTGTTAGAGCTTATAGAACCCTAAGGGTAAAGTTTATATTTGGGATAAAACAGCAAACGATTTGACAGGAAATTGGTTCCAGACCATTGGGCTGTGATGACCATAGGCTAACGTCTCAAGCGTGTGTGTGTTTATACATCGTGGATGAATTCTGATGTGTTTTGTTCAGCTTCTCATGAGTCATATTTCGTCTGTTATTCAATTAATTTCGTTCACTAAATTATGAACAATTAAGAGATATATTTGTTTAAAATATTTGTGAACGAAAGTACCTACATACTCATTTAAATATGTACATCGCAATTTATTCGGTGCACAAAAGGTACACATTGCGATTTCAGTGCACACATTAATATTCGACTTCAACTTGGGCCTAAATATTTCTCTTCATCTCTCTCTCTCTCTTTCTCTCTCTCTCTCTCTCTCTCTCTCTCTCTCTCTCTCTTTTGGCTATTCATCTGTAGCTTTTCGGCCTACAAATAATAAAGAAACTACTAGTTAATGATTGTACCTTTAATAAATACATACAATAACAAGATGTGTTTTGCCCACAAAGTTATTTTATTAGAAGCCTTGTGGTCCTCTGAACAAATCGATATATTTAAAATGTTTTGATATTTTGTATATTTAATTTACAATGTTGATTGAATGTCGCAAATACCAACATTTCCACCTAATCATTCAGTTTTTCCTAACCTATTGATTCTGGGAAGAGAAACAAATCAGACAGATTTGTGCTGTATGCCGAGTGTTCTGATGTAAACACCTGAGTTGTTGCCAACTGTTTCCAAAGCTAAATTTAGAATTCCCGCTAGCACTTACTGCTGAAGAAAAAAATATAAGTACATGTCTCTATAAAATAATAGATGAACTTAACAGTGGCGTAGCTAGGGTGGGGGGAGGGGGGTCCAAATTTGAACGTCCCCCCGGGCCCCCGCTTGAGGGGGGCCCCCAAACGAGTTTCCATTTTTTTTATTTTAACATTAAATATTAAATACTAGCTGTAACCGCCACGCGCTGCCGTGACTAAGCCTTCTGTAACGACCAAAGTCAGTTATGTTTTTATAACATATTTTGGAATGGCAAGAAATGCGCCATCTGTACAATGTCGGTCACGTTTAGAGAGAGTTTGTATTTTTAGGGGACACATACCTGTTAAGTTAGATGACCTAGTTAGGCTGGAATTAAAAGCAAGGCTAAGCGTCCTTGTATTTTCGAGAGAAAAATGTTGTGATAAGCTAATTATCTACTTACTGGTTTCGTATACAAGGTGCCAAACTTCTACATGTGCTTGATTAGTGATACAAAGAGTATTGTTGAGCATTGTATTTACAAGAATATAGATTAAACATTGTATTTTCAAGAATATGGATCATTGGGTCAGGGATGAGTTAATTAATTAAGGGGAGAAAGGAGGAGAACAGAGAGGTACAGAACAGACATGAAGTTCGACAAAATAGGCAGCACACATGATAGAGTAGTGATGTTTCGGTGAATATGTATCTTGCAGTGTGCAGTTTCATTCTACTTATATTTTGAAATTAAATTTTGCGTAATCGTCAAATAAAGTATATGAATCGGACTTGGCAGTTTATTTAATTTATTTGTGATGTATGTGATCAGGCTTAGATAAAGTGTCAATCCCTACCAGAGAAGAGAAGACATAGACAGATCATCATAAGAACTCACAATGGTATAACTAATAATACAAGTAGTTATGACACCTACTTTAATGTAAAAGTAAGTATTGAGAACAATTTCGTTTCTAATTCAGTTCATGCTGGAAGTCTTGGGGGAGGGGGTGACACCCTGAATTGTCCGTTTTGGGTGACACCAAACATAGTGATGCCACTGAGTTAGTGACACTGTTGCATGTATTCCACACAGATTAAGGATTTCAAAATTATGTAAATCATCACGCAAATAAAAACTGGTAATAAGTTTACTTAAAGTGTCAAAACATAGTTTTGGTTGTTGTAAAACACGTTTTCTTGACGGCATTGTATCTTCCATGTTTTGTCCGTGCTATAATCCATCTATCCATAAACATAAATAGAAGGGTCATAGTTCGTATACTTATGTCTATTCGTCTGACGAAATCTCACAATCATGGCGGATGAAACAAGTATACATAATTTTTTGTATATTTTTTATTTGCGAAATGTAATGAGTGTTATTATTTATATATAGAGAAACTTCACCCATGCCGAAAGAATTAGTTTACCAGAGTGGGGCTACAAAACGGAAAAAGCATGCAACAGAATGACGAGAGGCTGCAAAATCAAGGAAAATTTGAAGGGTTTTTTAAGAAGAAACCTGATAATAACATTGAAAACAAAGAAGACCATGAACACGGCGAAGAAAAGTATCACCATTCATATAATTCATGCAAAGATACAGCAGTGTAGCAGCAACTGTCAAGTACTTAGCAAAACCAACTCAAGCTTACTTGGCCACAAAGAAGAACTAGATTCTCCAAGTCCTGGGAACTTCCTAGAATCTTTTAAATTTCTTGCAGAATTTGATGAAGTTACGTAACATCACTTGAATAATTCAATATGAATTCATTAGCTTGATGGGAAATAAAGTTAGGGAATCAATTGTTGGGAAAGTCAAGCAAGTTTGTTACTTTTTTCTGATGTTTGATTCCACTCCAGATGTTTCTTACAAAGAACAAGTATTCCTTAAAGTTCGTAACTTGGATGTCGAGAATTTTGAAATAAAAGAGTCATTCCTTGGTTATTTTGAAATTGTGAAGCCAGGTGCACAGGGCAAAACTATGATAGCGCAGCCACAATGAGTGGCCGTCGGTCTGGCCGGCAGAAATGTCTCTTAGACATAAATCCAAACGTAACATTGCTGAACTGTGATAATCACGCTCTCAACGTGGCAGCTCTTCATTCTGCTGAGATAGATCCACCAATTGTCACCTTTTTTCATGAATTGCTCAACCTTTTTTCCATTCACCCCAGAGATAGACCAAATTGAAAGAAACTGGAGCCGGGAAACTAAAAAAGGAGAGTAGTAGGCCTACATGGTGATACTCAAGAGAAGAAGCTACGTCGTCACTTTCCTTGCATCTTGACAACGATGCTGAAGAGATTAAGATTCTGCAAAATGATGAGAAACAGACGAAACTGATCACCCAATCCATCGAAAGAGCAAAAGAAGGCATTGAATGCTATGAATTTCCTGTAGGCAAAACAACCAGAAAAAAGAAAAGACTTGATGGGGAGATAGGTTCTGATGTAGGACTGTAAATAGAACTGCAATTCAAACGTGTTGCGAAAGAAGTGCTTGACAGACTTTATATGGAGATGAAGGATAGATTCCAAAGGTTGCAAAACCAAGTAGGCACCTTTGGGGTTCTTCTTAAACCAAGACACCTGTTGAATTCTATGGATGATTACAGACTGATGAAAAACTGTTACTTTTTCCTGTTTGTATGATGACATACAGGCAAATCACTTTTTCAATGGTGTCATTGATGCACGAGCATTTTCATCAACAAACCAGTACCACAATCACCAACTGACTTATTGAGGAAGCTGGCTTCATATGATAATGATGTTTGCTCAAACCTTGCAACCTCCATCCGAATACTGCTAACTCAGACCACTTCCGTTGTATCATGTGAGAGATTATTCTCAAATCTCAAGTTAATCAAAAACTATATCAGGAGCACAATGACGCAAGAAAGACTTAGCAGCATGGCTTTAATGTCAGTGAAGTCAAAAATACTAGACAACATTGATCTAGATGATGTTATAAATGCCTTTACTGCACAGAAAGCATGACGTGAGGCAATGTGAATTGAGATTTGTCACTTGTGCATTATCTCGTCACTAAACAATGAAATTATTCATTAAAAGAGTTTTAATGATTATTTTTTGTTAATTTTATTGACATACTGTACTAATTTGAATATAGACATATATTTATTATGTACGTTATCTCATGTCACGATATCGTATGTCAAATCTGCAGGGGCGCCCAAAAAGGCCAAGCCCCCCCGGGCCCCCAAACCCTTAGGGACGCCTCTGGAACTTAACGGAACAAACATTAAGTTAAGTTTAATTACTTCCTCGCCACACATGGGTATACAAGTAGAGATCGAACGTCTGCATTCAGCGGTAGGAGGGTTACACGGCAGTCGACAATATCTTTCTCCCATTAACTGCAGATATTTAACTTTCTGTAGCATTTGTTAAGACGTCAGGATCGATGCGTTGAAAAATATAAATATAGATAATTGTATTTTGTTTTTCAAATTTATAGACAAACAAACATAAAATTAAGTTAACAAAATTTTGTTACAAAAGATTTATTCCCTAAAACCAGGGGCACAGAAATGGCAGCGTTGGGGGGGGGGGGTAGGGTACATGACATCCGCCAAAAATTCGTTTATTTCTATATTTCTTTATAAATAAATTTATAGATATAAATCAGCCTGGAGGCCATACTAGGTAGGACGGAACGTTCAGAGATGTAAAAAGTTATGCTCCCTGAACTTAAAGCCATGTACTATAGAACTTTGCTGGTTATATATTGTTTAGAGGATGAAAGAAACCGACTCACTTCGGGTCTTGAGATCATACGGACATCAGCATGCAGTCTGCCATATGACTACTTGACCCAGCTCTGACTGTAACGTCTAGTTGGGACCGATGGCGCTGCGGTTAAGCGCTCGACTGTCAACCTGAGGATCCCGGGTTCGATTTTCGAAGAGGACCTATGAATATTTCAGGTCATGGTTTAAGTCCCCCGCTATATCTCCCGTAGTGCCTCCGTGACAATGACACTAAGCAAAGGTGAAGATGAAGGGAACAATAAAAACCATACATGGACTTCAAAAACTGTAACGTCTAACAAGACATAATTCTACTACCACAAATATCTAAATATAAAATATAAACAAAATAAGATATATCTGTTTATTGGTGAATTAATTTTTCTTTTAATTTGGTATATCGACTGCCGTACGTTCCAGCGATGAACGCAATACTTTCTGGCCATCTATAAATAGATTGATCGGAAAGATTCACTGAAATAGAGATCGAAAAAAAGAAAAAGTGCATACGTTCGTATTCATATTTATATTTTGAAAAAAATTAACGCATTTCCATTTCGTCACTTCTAATTTTATGTTTCGCTTTTATTTATCACGTTACCTTGGAGGTGTAGACAATTTTTCACGCTATATAAATATTAACAGTAAACAACAGTAAACTTACTGTCATTAGGGTAGATATTTTTCTCACTGCTTGCAGTTGGTAAGTGCTATAAAATTTTTTGTTTGCTACATTGACAATGATATAGTTGCATGATTGTTGTATTATAAACATTGACAATTGGTGTTTATATAGGCTGACAATAGTAGTTCATGGTTTAGGCATTGCGCAAAAAAAAATTTGATTTTGGAACTGAGAGGATATACATAATAGGACAAAAATGTTTTAAAATTTCATACCAAGCCCATGCGTGCGCAAGTAGTGTTGAGGGCAAGTTGTGATGTGGGCAAGTTGTGATGTGTGCAAGTTTTTGTGTGGGCAAGTTGTGATGTGTGCAAGTTGTGATGTGGGCAAGTTGTGATGTGTGCAAGTTTTTGTGTGGGCAAGTTGTGATGTGTGCAAGTTGTGATGTGGGGAAGTTGTGATGTGTGCAAGTTTTTGTGTGGGCAAGTTGTGATGTGTGCAAGTTGTGATGTGGGGAAGTTGTGATGTGTGCAAGTTGTGGTGTGGGCAAGTTGTGATGTGTGCAAGTTGTGGTGTGGGCAACTTGCGCTGAGGGAAGTTGTGATGTGTGCAAGTTGTGGTGTGGCCAAGTTGTGCAGTGGTCAAGTTGTGATAAGAGCAAGTTGTGATGTGTGCAAGTTTTGCTGTGGGCAAGTTTGGCTGTGGGCAAGTTTTGATGTGTACATATCAAAGTCAAAATATTCTTTTTATCTGAAAGATAATAAACTAAAAAAAGTAAAAAAAGGAAAGCTTTCACTTCACAATTATGCAATTCACCAAGATCTAACAGAAAATACTTTTAAAATGTAATACAAATCAAAATACTGACCAAATACTTGTACAAATGATTGCAACTTGATCAGAATTTCAAACTATAAGAAAAAAAAAGTACACGTAGTTTAAAAATGACAATGTTAGAAGATAAAAACCCAAGACGAAGTCTCTCCTACTTCTCCTACTTATATCCTTTTATTTGCTATTTCACACCTTTGGATTTCTATGATTAATAGAGGTGATGTGTAAAACAAATACCTCAAAGATTAGACGGAGGATTAATGGATAAATTTTTTTTCTTCACAAAGTCCCCATAAGATGACCAGCGGAGCATACTGATTATTGTCCCCAAAGCAAATTCCCAATTAAGCATGAAGAGAAATATATCTAAAACTGCCATATTAGTATTTTATATGATTTAAAGTTCGATTATTTGTTTTTGTCTCTATGCTTGTGTTTATTTATAGAAGAAAGAGATAAACGAAAATGACCACGTATACCAGCAGTACTACTTCATTCACATCAATAGGAGCTACCAGTGATGATGACATTCCAGACGTTGAGGTTCCCCGTTGGAAAGAAGACGTCACTGTAAATAAAAAACCGGTGGCAACTCTGGTAGCTCAAAGCAACCAACAGGCCAGTCAAGATCTTAAAGGTTCCGTGGTAACGGTTCTGGCAGATCAAAACGACAAAAAACCTAGTCCAGATCTTAAAGATTCGATAGCAACGGCTCTCTCAGTTAAAAACAACAAGAAAGCTAATCGAAATGTCAAAGCTTCCTTAACAACGGCTTCGGCACCTTATGACGACAATAATGCTAATCAAGATCTTGAAAATCCGATACCAACAGCCCTGGCAGTTCAAAACGACAAGGAAGTTACTCAAAATCTTGAAATATCCCATCAAAAAGCTCAGGTTCCTAATAGCAATCAGCCGGCTAAACAAAATCAGCAAAATAATCAGAACATTTCCTCCAAAACTGAAAATACAGATGGAGTTGCTGAAAAAATATGCTGTTGTACTGTAATGAAAGCTTTTTTTGGTTTGATAATTGCTATTTTTCTGGTAAGCTCAAATCAATATTTTTCAAAATATTTTATATTGCCTTTCTTAGTTAATCTGAGAGATACAGAAAAAAGTTCTTTTATTGTAAAATCTAACGGTTTTTTATCGTAAAATCTAACGCATTTTAGAAGACTTCCAAGACTAAAGATACCTATTGATACTTATAAAAATTCTAAAATGATTGGTATTTGTATTTGTTGGGAATGCTGGACTAGAATTGAGTAGAATTATAAGAATGAACTCAAAATATGTTCCATTTTATAAATCGGACCGGACGCTTGAATTCATATTTTTTTTTAGATTATAAATATCGATTTTTAAAATACAGAAAAATCAGTTACTTGTTAAATATTGTTCTTTTTCTTACGCGGGAATGTGTTTTTTTTTTCCATTTTAGAATTCTGATGTCAATGTAACCTTTTTTTTTTTTACTTTTTATGCAAGTTGCGTAACTCGGCGGCCTAAATAGTTTATAAAACATCAAGTAAACATTTAGGGAGTAGGGTTCGTTTCCTCGGACTAAACGCAACATTCTTTAAAATGTTCGCACTTTATATTGGTACAATTATTTAAGTGATACATATATAACCAAAGCTTAATGAATATTTAAAATGTTCTTATAGTTTTTACAAATTCTGAATCCTACCCTAGATAATATTTAGAGCATCCACAAAATAAATCTTTTTTATACAATGTGTGCTTTTCTAAAAAAAAAAATAAAATAAACTAGATTCTAAAGAAAAAAATGAGGATAGAGTTTCAGCTTTTGTCCAGTGACATTATCACAATCAATAGGGTTAAGGTCGGTTGTATCCAGTTCTATACATGAATAGGGCCGAGCTAAACATCCGGACATCAGCTTCCATATGTGTGCAGTTTCGTTTAAAATGACGCTGTTTATAAATATAAATATACATATAAAAATAAAATATTAAAAAAAAAACGCTACTTGGCGTTGTGGTAGCAAATTGGCTATCTTTGACATTGTGAACAGCTTAAATTGGCTATCTTTGACATTGTGAACAGCTTAAATTGGCTATCTTTGACATTGTGAACAGCTTAAATTGGCTATCTTTGACATTGTGAACAGCTTAAATTGGCTATCTTTGACATTGTGAACAGCTTAAATTGGCTTTCTTTGACATTGTGAACAGCTTAAATTGGCTTTCTTTGACATTGTGAACAGCTTAAATTGGCTATCTTTGTTATTGTGAACAGCTTAAATTGGCTATCTTTGACATTGTGAACAGCTTAAATTGGCCATCTTTGACATTGTGAACAGCTTAAATTGGCCATCTTTGACATTGTGAACAGCTTAAATTGGCTATCTTTGACATTGTGAACAGCTTAAATTGGCTTTCTTTGACATTGTGAACAGCTTAAATTGGCTATCTTTGACATTGTGAACAGCTTAAATTGGCTATCTTTGACATTGTGAACAGCTTAAATTGGCTATCTTTGACATTGTGAACAGCTTAAATTGGCTATCTTTGACATTGTGAACAGCTTAAATTGGCTTTCTTTGACATTGTGAACAGCTTAAATTGGCTTTCTTTGACATTGTGAACAGCTTAAATTGGCTTTCTTTGTTATTGTGAACAGCTTAAATTGGCTATCTTTGACATTGTGAACAGCTTAAATTGGCTATCTTTGACATTGTGAACAGCTTAAATTGGCCATCTTTGACATTGTGAACAGCTTAAATTGGCTATCTTTGACATTGTGAACAGCTTAAATTGGCTATCTTTGACATTGTGAACAGCTTAAATTGGCTATCTTTGACATTGTGAACAGCTTAAATTGGCTATCATTGACATTGTGAACAGCTTAAATTGGCTATCTTTGACATTGTGAACAGCTTAAATTGGCTATCTTTGACATTGTGAACAGCTTAAATTGGCTATCTTTGACATTGTGAACAGCTTAAATTGGCTATCTTTGACATTGTGAACAGCTTAAATTGGCTATCTTTGACATTGTGAACAGCTTTAATTTCATTTGGTTGGCCATTTCGTTTTGCTGTCAACTTTCAATTCGACTTATGTTGAGCCTCCATGAAAATACCGACATCCGATTTTTATTAAAAATGTTGAGTTAACATTCAGAGACAGTCTCTTTAAAGGTCCATTTATTGACCCCTGAAAGTATCATGATATAAAGAAGTTGAAAGATTTTATAAAATACAAAAAAATTGAATCATAATTTGATCAGATGAGTTTCATTGTTTTTCCCTTTTTTTAAATATTTCTTAGATTGTCAGTGTTCTAGCGCTGGCCGCAGGTGCCATTTTAGCTTTCAGCCCAGTCTTAATCTATTCTGTGATCTTCAAATACTATAAACCGCCAGTGTACACAAGTGAGTAAACCGAAATCAAAGATATGCTGTATGTATTTGTAAGCAGGGTCTCCGGGAAACATTTTGGGGCCCGGTGAAACAAAAGCTGCCGAACCATATACAGTATTATATGTATACACAATTCATTATTAAATTATGGTTTATTAAAAAAAAATTGGCGATTTTCAGGCCTGCCTGGCCTTCTAGGCCTAATCCCCAGGCTTATCCATGGGTCGGGACAGACATAAATTACCATGGGATGGGATAGGATGGGACAGGAAAATCTGTCCCACGGACAAGCCAGTTAATCCCATCTCCTCAGATCTGCATGCCAGATATACTTTATTAAGCAGAAGTGATTGTGTCCTAGTTGTCTTTCTTTGTAGAAGAACATTCAAATAATTGTCAAACTCGGAACAGATTGAGGTGAAGAGATTATTATGTTTAACTTTGTTTTTAATAAACATTATTTTGATGTTTACCTTTGTTTTAATGTATGATGCAGCATTCACACTGTACAAATAGCGTGGAAGAGGAGCATTATTTATTACAACAAATAAAACAAACTTAAAAGATCACAAATCTGCTATAAATGACATAATCTCCAGTTAAGATTCTCTGCATCGCTCATTTTATAATTAGAAAAGAAAACTTTATAACAGCAAACATTTCGTAGTTAATTAACCAAAACAATCATATTTTTCATTACACTAGGCTCACACTATGTAAAGTGGTAAATAAATTATAATTTAACCTCATACTGGTTCTGGTCGAACCCGTAGGTTAAAATTTTCAAACATGTGTTGGGTGAGAGCCTTGTCGTCCATCTTGGTAAACAAATAAAAAAAGAAAAATGATAAAGTCTACATACCGCCATAGTGATGGTCTTACAGACCATTAACAGCTAATACAGCCTCTTTATAACACAGTAATTTTTGGGTAAACTGGTAAAAAATCAAAACTTTTTAATGTTAGACCGCAATTAGAGAGATTTATGTCGTTTCATTGGTCATGATATCTGTGTCTATTGATACATATTTCATTGGTCATGATATCTGTGTCTATTGATACATATTTCATTGGGTCATGATAACTGTGTCTATTGATACATATTTCATTGGGTCATGATATCTGTGTCTATAGTAATTTTTGGGTAAACTGGTAAAAAATCAAAACTTTTTAATGTTAGACCGCAATTAGAGAGATTTATGTCGTTTCATTGGTCATGATATCTGTGTCTATTGATACATATTTCATTGGTCATGATATCTGTGTCTATTGATACATATTTCATTGCTCATGATATCTGTGTCTATTGATACATATTTCATTGTTCATGATATCTGTGTCTATTGATACATATTTCATTGGGTCATGATAACTGTGTCTATTGATACATATTTCATTGGGTCATGATATCTGTGTCTATAGATACATATTTCATTGGTCATGATATCTGTGTCTATTGATACATATTTCATTGTTCATGATATCTGTGTCTATTGATACATATTTCATTGGGTCATGATAACTGTGTCTATTGATACATATTTCATTGGGTCATGATATCTGTGTCTATAGATACATATTTCATTGGTCATGATATCTGTGTTTATTGATACATATTATATTGATCATGATATCTGTGTCTATTGATACATATTTCATTGGTCATGATATCTGTGTCTATTGATACATATTTCATTGGTTATGATATCTGTGTCTATTGATACATATTTCATTGGTCATGATATCTGTGTCTATTGATACATATTTCATTGGTCATGATATCTGTGTCTATTGATGCATATTTCTATTTAATTCGACTTGCATATTTAACATATTGATCTTTATAGTGCTACAACATATGTTGTATAGATGATTTGGCTTTAAGAGACATATTTATCTTCTTTTAATAGTTAAATCCGGAATTAATTTATTAAGTTTCGAACATGCCTTTCAATTTTGAAAAAAAAAAAATTAAGTGTAATTAAAATATGTGTCAACCATTGTTTCCTAGACAAGAAATGTGAATGTCAAAATACTTATTACAGGGACTGGAGTATAATAATACAGGGGGGCCCATGAGAAAGTGGCCCTTTTAGTTGGGCGGGCTACTTTTTCTTGCCCCCACCTGTACATCTAAGCGTAGATTCCATTTAAACAATAAATAAATAATCTTTAATACTTCACTAGCCTATACTGAATTGACTAAAAACATTTTAAATGTTAGTTGGTGAATAAAACGGATACTTGAAATACGAGCCGAGATTTCTGTAGAGTTTATTGTCCAAAGCTGAAATTCTCTGCACCTCTTGTGAAGGGTAGCGAGTGGTGGGCAAGGGTGGGCATCATGCCCTGGGCGTTACTCACAACAGGTGCGCCAAAAGGTATATTTTACATATATTATTACATGATTTTTGAATGGGACGCGCACTAAAAAGTATTTAACAGGTTTTGCACACCGGGCGCGAGTTAAGCTCGCTACGGCACTGCCAATATAATTTATAGCGTTGATTAGTGATGGCTTATTTTTAATATGGTTGATGCAGGAAGTGAATGTGTGAATTATATCTGTTTGTGTTGTAGATGGGACCAGGTTCTCAGTCCCTACCTCGGCTGAACAGATGATAGATATGCCGCTGGTTTTTCCTTTTGGGATATGTGCCTTCTTCTTCGGCGTCATCTGGTTCATCACCTGTATCCTGGGCTGTTTATCGCGCTGCATTGTCCGATGTGAAAAGTGGCACGCCAAAAATATGTTGATAGTGGTGAGTAGTTTGATTGTCTGCGTTTTTATTTATATCTCAAGTTCAAATTCATAGACATTCCAGTTACTATGTTTCTTTTGTGGTATATATGATTCAGTTGAAATTCATATATTCCCCTGTCTTTTTGTGGTGTATACCCTTAGTTCAAATTCCTAAATTAAAATAAAAACTAATCTAAGAAAAACAACAACAAAATAAGAGTTTAAAATTCTCAGACAGAAAGTGAAGAAAACCCGTTTACTTTAAGGAGAGCTATAGGTCTATAAATAGAAATATTTTTTCAATGAATTGTTTACAATTTGTTTTACATTTTGCAGTCATGATGAGCCTGTCCATTGTTGTTGAAATAATTTTGTCGGCCATGTTTTTAGCCAGAGACTCGCAAGTAATAAACTAGTTTTCTTCCATTTAAATATTATTTAAGTTACTTCTAGTACACGAATTTACTTATATAAATGGAGACTAGCGATGAATATCTTTATACAAAGTGTTCTCAAAGTGGTTCTAGTCCTTTCAAATACAGTGATGAAAAACTTTGCTCGTTCAGATGGGGACAAATAGGCCTACTTACATTTGTGGGGATGGGGGGGGCAATGAAATGCCACAAGGGGGTGCAACCCAAATAAATGTAAGGAGCCCCAGTTTTTAGGAGTCCCATTGGTTGCAATAATTAGATGTTAATGATTTAACAGTTGCCGGTGTGTGTTAACAAAAAGGGGCTCCAGTCTTTGAGAAATCAGAGACTGAATGTAATGTAGTAACAGACTGGCAGGGATCCAGTGAACTTGAACGGTTGGAAATGGGGTCTCAAAAACTAAAACTGACAACAATAGGTGGTGAATAAAAAAACACATCATTTGTAACTAGATAACATAAAAACTAGATGGTTGTGCGGTAAAATGCTCAACTGTACCTGGTTCGATCTCCAATAAGGACCAAGGAAATTTTTCAGGTCTTGGCTCATGTTCCCGATATATCTCCCGTGTTGCCTCCATGGCCATTGTGCTATCGGCTTTGGTGGGGATGAAAGAAGGGCACAAAAAAAACGTCCTGTTAGTGGTTTATAGGATGTAAGAGATTTCATCTCATCCTTACAGGGACTTCACACACACACAGATACGCAACTTATTTAAATTATTCATGTAGGCCTATACATAGTTGATGCATTTTTTTTTCTATTTCAGCTTCACGACGACATCAAATCCAATCCTAAGAAAAGAATTGTGGAAACTTTTGATGAGAACGGTGAAGACTCATTTAGCAAGTGCATCAACTTCTTAAACTATATGGTAGGTAGACATTAGTTGTGATAATGTGTCATTCATCTGTTTCTTAGACACTTCCATAGTATACATTTGTTGTAAGAATGTGTCATTCATCTGTCAATTAGACACTCCCAATGTAGACATGTTGTGATAATGTATCATTCATCTGTCAATTAGACACTCCCAATGTAGACAAGTTGTGATAATGTGTCATTCATCTGTCAACTAGACACTCAAAATGTAGACATGTTGTGATAACGTGTCATTCATCTGTCAATTAGACACTCCCAATGTAGACATGTTGTGATAATGTGTCATTCATCTGTCAATTAGACACCCCCGATGTAGACATGTTGTGATAATGTGTCATTCATCTGTCAATTAGAAACTCCCAATGAAGACAAGTTGTGATAATGTGTCATTCATCTGTCAATTAGACACTCCCAATGAAGACATGTTGTAATAATGAGTCATTCATCTGTCAATTAGACACTCCCAATGAAGACATGTTGTGATAATGTGTCATTCATCTGTCAATTAGACACTCCCAATGAAGACATGTTGTGATAATGTGTCATTCATCTGTCAATTAGACACTCCAAATGTAGACATGCTGTTATAATGTGCCATTCATCTGATTGTTGTATATCTTACTGGTGTCTATGATTGTTGTATATGTTATTGGTGTCTATGATTGTTCTATATCTTATTGGTGTCTATGATTGTTGTATATCTTATTGGTGTCTATGATTGTTCTATATCTTATTGGTGTCTATGATTGTTGTACATCTTATTGGTGTCTAGGATTGTTGTATATCTTATTGGTGTCTAGGATTGTTGTATATACTTAACTATATTGTGAATCTTATTCTTTATGCAAAAATAACGAGATTAATTATTTTGTTTTGTTATGTACACAGTTTGGGTGCTGTGGCATAGACGGTGTCGCTGATTTCGGCAACAAGAAACACAAATCTTGTAGAACTGTGAGTATATGATTGGTTTCTTATTTAATATCTATTAAAAAGTTTATTATTTCATATTTTTTTGCAATCCTAGTTACTTGCTTAAAGTTTAATATTTAATTCCTATTTCTATTATAAACGAGTCTTTTTTTTAAATATTGAAAAATAAAGCCTATAGGCAGGGCCGAACTTTTGTCAGTTGAGGCCTCGGGAGCAGATTAAAATGTTGGGCCCTTTAGAAAATGAGAAAAATATCGAAGGGTTTAAAATTGGGCTATGTAAAGTATTGTAGAGTCCCTAAATATTTGGGTGCCCTCGACGCGGGCCCGGTGCGTCGATCCTTAAATTCACATCTGCCTATGGGCCTTTAAAAAAGCAGCAATGTAAAGAGTGTATTTTTAAAGCATATTTTCAAAGCATCAACAAGTGATATTAGCTATAAAACCCAGAAACAGACCTCAGTTTGTCAATATTACATGCTACTGTATTTCAACAGAACGTGGTTGGCTGCTACACAACTCTAATTAACAACGTCCAGAGTAACATACTCTATGAGGGTTTAGCAGTGTCAGGATTTCTCTTGCTACAGGTGAGATAGAGAGTACGTTGCTCATAATCGACAAAATGTCTTTTTACTTAATGCAAACACATAACTGGGGGGGGGGGCATTACTCATTACTCATCGGACCGGCCTGTCGGGTGTAATAATCTGTTATAAAATAGCTTATCAGTTTGTGCGCGTGTGTGTGAGTGAGTGGGTGATTGGGGGTGATAAAAAAGAACACATTAGAATGTCATGTCCCAAGATTGCCCTGGCCTAACCCATTCCAGTATTAAGTCCTATTACATATCATCATATCAAGGCCCCCCGTCTAAGTCTGAAAATATCTCGTAAGTCTCCAACTAAAGCTCCCTGAAGTACTGGTACTGTAACATCTGTTTAGTTATTTCATTAAAAAACGGAATAAAACGAATAGGCGGAGATGTTCAGAATAATTTGTTGATGTTATGTCCTCACCAGTATTGTATAAAGAATGAATGTTGCACATGAGTGCGCATATATTTATAAATGTATTCTCTATAGTGGATTATTCTAATATAGAATTCTTTACAAACCAATTGTCTGTTCGCTAATTTCTCTTCAAATATCTTTATTTAAAATTCAAAACTTAGGGAAAAAATTGATACCGGTAATTTAAAATCATATTTTGTTTCAGCTGGCATTAACATTGTTGTCCATTGGAATCTTGAAAGGAACAAAACAGGCTTCACACAATGAACTGCAAGTAGGCGTGGCTAATGAGGGGGAAAGTACAGTGTAAGCAAGTAGGCGTGGCTAATGAGGGGGAAAGTAAAGTGTAAGCAAGTAGGGCGTGGCTAATGAGGGGGAAAGTACAGTGTAAGCAAGTAGGCGTGGCTAATGAGGGGGAAAGTACAGTGTAAGCAAGTAGGCGTGGCTAATGAGGGGGAAAGTACAGTGTAAGCAAGTAGGCGTGACTAATGAGGGGGAAAGTACAGTGTAAGCAAGTAGGCGTGGCTAATGAGGGGGAAGTACAGTGTAAGCAAGTAGGCGTGGCTAATGAGGGGGAAAGTACAGTGAAAGTATTTGAGGATTGGATGATTTGAAAAGTTCTTTCTTACAATCGAGGTGTCGGCACTGTAAGGTGGTAGAAGAGAAAATAAAGTGTGCTGTTTGTAGTGGTTCCTCAAAAAAGGCTGAATGAAGATGCGGCCTTACTAGAGGAGAGAGGGTCGCGGGGCCGCATGTGAGTGTTGTAAGTGGACATCCATAGTAAATTGGTTTTAGCTGGTTGACTTACAATCTTCTAACGCTGGCTTCCTCTCAGGTCCGGGGAGTCCTTATTGCCACCACTAAAGCCGCCACTGGTGCGTGAGACTGGTTTTTTTTTTACGACAAACCACCTTGAAGATATCTGCATGAGTAGCATCTAATATAATAATAGTTGTCTGGGTTCTGTGTTGAATCGAAAGCAGAAAACAAGAATTCAAAATGGCGTCTTGCCCTCGATTCGATACATGTCTTTTTTTTTTAAATCTACAGTTTTTAATAGTTTCTGCGGGTTTTAAACATAAAAATCCAAAGACCAAAATGTGAAATAATTTCATTTGAAGATTTTATTATTATTTTTTTTTGTATTTCTACAACATATTGCATCTTTAAATTGTAATAAAATCATGAAAAAATCGGATCTATCCGAAACCAAAAATAACCTAGCCAACTGATCAAATCTAAGGGAATATAACTCTATGCAAAGGTTTTGCAGGGTACTGCTAATCATATCTTGTTGTAATGCTGCATGATACAACCTGTCTGCACATTATCTATCTTACATAGTTTGATATCTGGTCAGTGACGTAACTAAGGTGGGCGGGGGTAGGACGTTCTCAGATCTGCACTTACCATTCAGTTAGCCAGCTAAGGCATTTGGTGTATTGTATTACTTTGCATGCCAAAAGGGCGGAATTTTCAAGTTCAGTGTTCGACTGAGTGTAATTAAAGAGTTGATTGGCTGAAACATAGCAACCAATATTATGTTAGGACACATACATCGTAGCGAACGAAGCCTAACCACATATCATATGTAGGTCAATAGCTTTTTATTAAGTCGAAGTAAAAAAATTGCACAGTTTCTGCTACAAAAATCAAAATCGTTATTAAATGATTCATATATAATTGATGTAATGTTATTTTTTTTTACAACAAAATATCCTGACATTAAATTTATTATCTAAACTAAAACGTTTCATCAGTATATTATCATATCATATTCATATCATATGTAATGTTATAGTTTAATGTGTTGGTGTTTTATATTGTTTTATATGTTATGACCCACTAGTCAGTCTCAACAAATGACATTACCAGATTAAATGTATTCCGACTTTGATGGTGTTTGTGTTTCTTGTTCGTACAATAGTGTTCATAACAAAATGTGAAAAAAAAGAAAAAAAAAAAACGAAAAAAACTAAAAAAAATTGAAATAAGTTTCTAAAACTTTTATTAAATTCAATTTACAGTTACGAATTTATGTATTAAAAACACAATTTGCTAAACAAAAAAACAGGATAAATCATCAAATGGAAAGGTAATTATTAAAAGAATAAACATGTTCACTGAAATAGAGCGCCAGGCATAAATTTACTATTATTCATGTCCATATACCAGCATGGGCGTCGCTAGGAATATTTCCAGGGGGGGGGCAAATAACAACTTTATGACATTTTTTTAATGTAAGGGAGGGGGAGCAAATGCCCCCCTTGCCCCCCCCCGCATGAATACGCCCATGTATACCAGCGATTCTCAACCTTATTTGCGAATGTACCCCTATGGGTGCTAGAGTACGTCTGCCCGTACCCTTTACACGTAAGTTCGCGAATTGATGTACAAATTCTCCTAATGGAATGTGCTTACTTTTTTAATGCGATTCTTGGCCTCGTGGTCCAGTAATGAGTCACACAGCAAACTGCCGACCTTCTATAATCTGCAATGGTCATGGAGGAGAGCTGTCACACGTAAACACGCAGGTCTGGGCTCACAATCAAAGCAACCGCCGAGATCTCTCTCCCTTCCCCCCTCTCCCTAAGCATAGGCTATAACCCCTTTAGTGCCTCCTTAGTCACTCTAATCATTGGCGGATCCAGGGGTGGGCCGACCCGGCCTCCCACCCCCCCCCCCTATGGCTCCGACCCCTCTAATGTATAGACCCATTTTCTCTGCTGCTGCTCGAAATATAGCGTTTTTACAAAGCCACGCCCCCCCCCCTATTCCAATTTTCTAAATCCGCCCCTGACTCTAGTCACGCACGGACCTTTCTGGGTAAGGACGAGGGCGTCATGAGTATAGGAGCCCTGTGTGATTGACCACGTAAATCTCATTCTAGTAAAAACTGGTCTTGGGACAGTTAAGACATCTTTGAGTTATGAACTCCTATTCTTCATAAAAAATGATATTTACGTATCACATACATCGCAGTAATTTCACAAAATGATCAAATAAAGGAAAATATATCAAGAACGTCATATGACTGGTATCAAACGTGAAAATTGCATGAAAGAAAATAAATTAAGCCAACAACATGTTTTTTAAAGTTATATTGAATACACGTAGCAGTGCTTCAATCTTAAATTTATTTGTGTGTGTGTGTGCGGATCAACTATAACTAGCTTCAGATTTATTTACCTTTCATCTTTGTTTCAAACGGCTAAACGCATTTCATGAGTTACATCTCTCTGACTCATCATTCAATACAACCATTATATTAACATCTCTCTGACTCATCATTCAATGCAACTATTATATTTCATGAGTTACATCTCTCTGACTCATCATTCAATACAACTATTACATGTCATGAGTTACATCTCTCTGACTCATCATTCAATACAACTATTACATGTCATGAGTTCCATCTCTCTGACTCACCATTCAATACAACTATTATATATATTGGGTTAGGGAAGAAGCTCACTAATGCAAATAAAATATGAGTTTTTAACTCTTTGTTTTTAGATCCATTAATTTGACTTAAAGGCTTTTGGTTCACAATTGGCGTTTTGGTAAATATTTTACCTAGAAATATTGTTTTTATAAGGAGCTTATTCACATTTTCGGATTTGAAAAAAAGAAATTCGACATATCTCATAACAGTTATTGGATACTACAAATCTCAATTTAATTTGAAATTTAAATTCCATACACCATAGCCCATAGAGGAATGGCCACGGAGCCAAGAAAGACACTATCTCCAAGATCTAAAGAATTCCATTTGTTTTCACTGGACCCTAAGGTCTACAGTCAAGCGCTTTACCGCGCCATTCTTAGTACATACGACCTTTGATCCTGAAGTTATACAATATTCAGACTGTTACATACAATTCAATGAACGCTTTACTTGACACCACTGTTTGTATACCGAGTCAATATATTGAGATTCTTATATTTTGTTCAAAATCGATTTTGCTTTGTCTCACGTACTAATGGGTTGAATGAATGCTAAATGATGTCA